>CM045736.1:51561395-51593895 GCA_024760905.1 Plotosus lineatus
ACTGTCATTTGGTGCATAAGCACAAATAACAGTCAGGACCCGCCCCACCCAAAGACGGAGGGAAGCTACCCTTTCGTCAACCGGGAGAACCCCAACATTTGGGCACCGAGACGGGGCAACAAGAATACCCACACCGGCTCGCCGCCTCTCCCCATGAGCAACTCCAGAATAGAAGAAGGTCCAGCCTCTTTCGAGATGGATGGTTCCAGAGCCCAAGCTATGCGTTGAGGTGAGCCTGACTATATCTAGTCGGTATCTCTCCACCTCACGCACCAAATCAGGCTCCTTTCCCGCCAGAGAGGTGACATTCCATGTCCCGAAGGTCAGAGTAAGTAGCCGAGGATCAGTCCGACAGAACCCATGCCTTTGGCTGCCACCCAACTCACACTGCACCCGACCCCTAAAACTCCTCCCACGGGTGGTGGGTCCATGGGAGGGCGGACCCATGTCTCCTTTCGGCTGGGCCCGGCCAGGCTCCATGGGCATAAGCCCGACCACCAGGCGCCGCCTTGAGCCCCTCCCCTGCGCCTGGCTCCACGAGACAACCCCGGTGACCCGCATCCGGCCAAGGGAGACTGCTTCCTTTGTTGTCTCGTGTCTTAGGGGTTTGTTTTGAATCGCACTTTGTCTGGACCTTCACCCCGGACCTGTTTGCCTTGGGTGACCCTACCAGGGGCATTTGCCCCCGACAACATAGCTCCTAGGATCATTAGGTCACGCAAACCCCTCCACCACGATAAGGTGGCGATTCAAGGAGGGGTATATGTATGTATATATGTATATATGTGCATATATATGTATATATATATATATATATATGTATATATGTATGTATATATATATATATATGTATGTATATGTATGTATATATATATATATGTATGTATGTATATATATATATATGTATATATGTATGTATATATATATGTATATATATATATATTTAGTTAAGGGGCAGTGGTGGTCTAGTGGATAGGGCGCAGGATTGCTGATCCTAAAGGTTGGGGGGTTTGAGTCCCCCCACAAGGTTGTCCTGTCCCCCAAGTGTGGCTATCTGGGTTATCAAAGGCGGGCCATGTCTGTCACTGTCTATGGTGAGAGGCATGTAAAAGAACCATTGCTGATTTTTGTGAAGAGTCGCTGCAAAGCCGTCAGCGTGTTTCTGTCCCTTGCTACAGGGTTGTGACAGGAAGGACATCCGACGTAAAAACCTCTGCCAAATCAAATGTGTGAGTCAGATGATTCGTTGTGGCGACTTCCGAGAAAAGGAAAAAAGCCGAAAGGAAGACAGTATATATATATATATATATATATATATATATATATATATATATAGAGAGAGAGAGAGAGAGAGAGAGAGAGAGGATTTTCTGAGTAGATCCTTCCGTAGGAGAGTGCTCAATACTTTTTGGTAGAGCAAATAACAAAAGGACAGGACAAAGACTTTCTATTGAAACTCCATTTATCACTACAGATCTGTTTCGAGGGGTGATGAAACCATCCTCTCTCTTCAGGTGATTATCGAAGAATGATTACAAAGTGCTGGGGGAGGTACTATGTCGATGAACATTGTACTATGTTCATCGACATAGTACCTCCCCCAGCACTTTGTAATCATTCTTCTATAATCACCTGAAGAGAGAGGATGGTTTCACCACCCCTCGAAACAGATCTGTAGTGATAAATGGAGTTTCAATAGAAAGTCTTTGTCCTGTCCTTTTGTTTTTATATATATATATATATATAAATAAACTGAACTGGGAAGGACAGGCACATTCAGTCTCGTTTGTAAACAATGGACACAGCATCATTCCTTCATTACGTAAGCATACTACGTAGGCACGTCTAAACTCAAAATTTGGAAAAAAAAAAAAAAAACGTAAAACGGATGAACGTAAGTCGGGGAGCGTCTGTATGTATTTGGTGTTTTTTTTCTGTATACTTGACAGAAAAGTCCATGTTGTCTCCATAAAAATTGAAAGTGCATTCCAGTTACCCTAGCATCAGTAAACACCACAGACAGACGTTGGTCCACCATCTTGAAATAGCGAGTTTTCGTCTTCTTTTCCTTTCGGCTTTTCCCCCCTTTTTCAGGGGTCGCCACAGAGGATCATCTGATTGGTGTGTTTGATTTGGCATAGGTTTTTTACCGGGGGGGGCAGTGCCAACCTGGTGGAGAGTGGGACTTGAACCCCCAACCTTAGCATCAGTGATCCAGCGCCCTTTACCACCAGGCCACCACTGCCCATCTTGAAATAGTGAGTGTCTGACATAAACACAAAGACCGTGCCCTTGGTGGCTGCTATACTGTATTACCAAGGAATAAAATCTGCCATTGCAATAAATTTGGTTTTGACTCTTATGTCTCAACTTCTCCAACAAGTAAAATACAGTATCTCTCGAGTGCAAGGAATAAAATTTCACTTGTAAGAATTGTATCTCGACTCGACCCTCATTTGTACAGGCCCTGGTTTAACAGATATCGGAAGCTGCAGACAAAGTCTGAGGTCGCCAAATCTGTCCGGAAGGGTTCAGCAGTCGGCAAGAGCTGATGTGACCCTCTGTTGGCCGTTGGTTGGCGTGCGTGTCACTGTACACACAGTAATGTCTCACATTGGATGGTGTTGTATGACGGAATGTAGCATTTTTCAAAAATGAAATTATTACCCACTTCTGAATCATTCACAGAAGATATGGACAATCGGTAGAAAGAGACCGGTGCTCCCTCCTTTTTGTCTTAAATTGAAGATTAAATGTACAGAATAATTGTATTCTTTCTTATTTATTCTCTTCTAAACACATTGTTTTTTCAGATTTTCCCCATTTTCTCCCTTTTTTTTTGTTTATGATGGTATCCAAATTCCCACCTATCATGTACTGCCTTCCACGTCACACAACCACCACAAGCGCTATCTCCACTTCCTCGCACAAATGAGCTCACAGACGACGATTGGCTCGTGATTACTGTGAGTGACAGAAGAGAGCGGCCTATTAGCTCCCTTGGAGTCCCGCTACAGACGGCTGTGGCATTAAACCGGACTTGAACTTGTGATTAATTGTCATGCACCTTGTCGATAAGCCCCTCAGGAGCCAAATATTTCATTTTTCTTGTCTCGTAGTATTTTTCCAGCACATATACAGTGCTTTGCCAATTTTTGACATTTTTTGCATGTTTGTCACCGTCTTTCATTTTAGATCAAGCAAACCTAAATATTATACAAAGATAAAACACAAATAAACATAAAATGCAGTTCTCAGTGTCAATTGCGTTTATTAACGGAGAAAAAACCCATCTGAACCTACAAGGGCCCGTGTGAATAAGTAATCCCCCCCCCAACCGAATGGCTGGTTGAACCACCTTTTGCAGCAATAACTGCAGGCAAGAGTTTGTGATGAGAGGCGATGAATCTTTCACATGGCTGTGATGGGATTTTGGCCCAGTCTTCTCCATAGAATTGTTTAAGCTCAACCATATTGGATCGTTTTTGGATATGAACAGCCTTTTTAAGGTCGTGCCACAGCATCTCAATAGCGTTCAGGTCAGGACTTTGACAAGACCCTCATTTTGTTGTTTTTTCGCCATTCAGAAGTGGACCAGAAGTGGACTTGCTGGTGAGCTTCAGATCATTGTCTTGCTGCAGAATCCAGGTGCGCTTTAGCTTGAGGTCGCGAACTGATGGACGAACATTCCTCACCAGGATTTCTTGGTAGCGAGCAAAATTCGCATTTTCATCAATCATGACAAGTCGCCCAGGTCCTGAAGCAGCAAAGCAGGCCCAGATCATCACACTTCCACCACCATGTTTCACTGTTGGCACAATGTTCTTTTTTATCAGATGCAGTGTTGCTTTTGCGCCAGATGTAACGGGATACATTTCTCCCAAAAAAGTTCAACTTTAGTTTCATCAGTCCAGAGGACATTTTCCCAAAAGCTTTGGGGATGATCAAAATGATTCTTGGCAAAAGTTGATCGTGTCTTGATGTTCTTTTTCGTCAACAGTGGCTCAGTGACTCAGAACTCTTCCATGGATGTTTTTGTCTCGTGTCTTTCTGATGGTGGAGTCATGAACATTGACATTAACTGAGGCAAGTGAGGCTTGTAGTTGTTTAGAAGTGGTTTTTGGATCCTTTGTCACTTCTCGGATTGGTCTGCGCCGTGCTCTTGGAGTAATTTTGGTAGGTCGGCCACTCCTGAGAAGGGTCACCACTGTGCCATGCTTTCTCCTTCTTCTTCTTTCGGCTGTTCCCTTCAGGGGTCGCCACAGCACATGATCTGCCTCCATCTCTCCCTATCCTCTGCATCTTCTACTCTTACTCCAACGACCTTCATGTCCACCTTCACCACATCCATAAATGGATAATGGCTCTGACAGTGGTCCGCTGGGGTCCAAAAGATTTACCAATAACTTTGTATTATTTCCCAGTTTGCTCTTGAAGCTCACTGGATCATGGCATGATGATGTGTGTTCAGTATGGCGTACCTCACCTTGTCAGACAGGTTTTATGTTAGAGATCTCCTGATTGGAAATGTCTGGCAGCAATCAGGCCTGGGTGTGGCCATGAAATTGAACTCAGTTTTTCACAATAATAGGATCGCAATTACTTTTTCACAGAGGTTCATGTAGGTTTGGAGAAGATTTTTCTATTAGAAAATAAAATCACACAGGAAAACTACATTTTTTTGAATACTTGGGTTATCTTTGTGTAATGTTTAAATTTGTTTGGTGATCTGAAAACGTTAAAGGTGCAAAAAGGTAAAAAAAAAAAAAAATCAGTAAGAGGCAAAAACTTTTGCATAGCACTGTATATTCTTATATAAGAACATTCATTTTCTGTAACCACTTAATCCTAATTAGGGTTGCAGGGAGGCTGGCGCCCATCCCAGCAGACTCTGGGCAAGGGCAGAGTACACCCTGGACAGCTCACCAGGCCATCGTAGGGCAGAAACACGCTGATGGCTATGCAGCTCCTAATGGTTCTTTTACATGAACCTCCCACCATAGACAGTGAGAGACATGGCTGGCCTTTGATAACCCAGTTAGCTGCACTGGGGTGGGGGTGGGGGGTGTGTGGGGGGTGGGGTGACAACCCTTTGAGAGTGGGGCTTGAACCCCCAACCTTAGGTTCAGTGATTCAGAACTTTTTACCACCAGGCCACCCTGTCCTCATAAAAGAACATGAATGTGTTAAACCTGTGTACAACAGGTCAGACAGATACAAGTGTCTAACATAGGCATGTTAAACATACACACACACACTCGGCATGCAACATCGCGCGGGGAGAGGTGCCTCGCGTCCCCTCTCATCTCTTGTTGCTTTGGTAACTCCCTCATGTGTTTGGGCGGTAGTGTATCAGTGGTTAATGCTCTGGCTTACTAATCCAATGGTTGGTGGTTCAAGCTCCAGTCCAATCAACCTGCCACTCGTGGACCATTGAGCAGGGTTTTTAACCCTCAATTGCTCAGTTGTACTTAAAAATAACAGTCACTCTGGATAAGTGTGTCTTCTAAATGCTTTAAATGTGTTTCCTGTTTCATAATCTTTCCAAGTGAAACTGTGAGAAATATCTCACTTCCCTACAGCAGGTCCATGAGAACTTTTTATCATTAAGCTTATATTGTTTTGAATGTATTTTCAATAATATGATCATCATATGTTGATTATTAATCACACAGTTCGTAGAGAATGGAGATCCTTGCCTCGTGCTCCATGAACTCAGAATAGTTCGCTCTCCTCGCCATCTCTGATCTCTGAGAAACAGCGCCATGATGTCACTACTCCTACTGGGTTCACCCAATGACATCGGCATGGTTATCAGAGACTTGTTCAGGATCTCCGTCGAGTACACTTTCAGCTGTACTGTATTATATTCTGAACTGTGCCGTTTGTATCTACTGATTAACTTTCATTAAAATTTAGCTGACATGATTCAGAAGGTAAGGACATTTGCAAAACAGTGTATTCGAGTTAATACACATAATGCATGGAACGCTAAATATATGTGTAAAAAATAAAAGTGAGCCTATACATCATATCAGGTTGTTATCTTTATGAAATGTCTGCGTGTACATGCTAGAACACGCGGCGTCCCCTGGAGGAATTGGCTGGGGAGAAGGACGTCTGGACCTCATTGCTTAGGCTGCTGCCCTGCGATCCGACTCCAGATTAAGTGTAGGAAGATGATGATGAATTTCTGCATGTAGTCATGAAGCACAGGCTATTCACACGCAGCTATAAGCTCATCTTCCATGTTGATGTGAGCTAATCGCCTGACTTTTTGTGTGAAAGTTCAGCTAAATTGAAGTCTGAGCCCACCCACCTTCACCACAGTTCATCATCATCATCATCTTCCGCTTAGTCCAGGGTCGGGTCGCGGGGTCAGCAACCTAAGCAAAGAGGTCCAGACGTCCCTCTCCAGAGCCACTTCCTCCAACTCTCCCGGGGGGACACCGAGGCGGTCCCAGATAAGCCGAGAGACATAGTCCCTCCAGCGTGTTCGAGGTCGACCCCGGGGTCTCTTCCCGGTTGGACATGCCCGAAACACCACACCAGGGAGGCGTCCGGGGGGCATTCTGATCAGATGCCTGAGCCACCTCAACTGGCCCCTCTCAATGCAGAGGAGCAGCGGATCTACTCCGAGCTCTCCCCGGATGGTGGAGCTTCTCACCTTATCTGTAAGGGAGAACCCCGCCACCCGGCGAAGGAAGCTCATTTCAGCCGCTTGTATCTGTGATCTTGTTCTTTCGGTCATTACCCAAAGCTCGTGACCATAGGTGAGGGTTGGAACGTAGATCGACTGGTAAATTGAGAGCTTCGCCTTGCGGCTCAGCTCCTTCTTCACCATGACGGACCGGTACAGGCACCGCTTAACAGCAGAGGCTGCAGCGATCCGTCTGTTGATCTCTCGCTCCATCCTTCCCTCACTCGTAAACAAGACCCCAAGATACTTAAACTCCTCCACTTGGGGCAGGACCTCATTCCCGACCCGGAGGGTGCATTACACCATTGTTCGACTGAGAACCATGACCTCAGACTTGGAGGTACTGATCTTCATCCCGGCTGCTTCGCACTCAGCTGCGAATCACTCCAATGAGAGCTGGAGGTCCCGACTTGATGAAGCCAAAAGGACAACATCATCCGCAAAAAGCAGAGACGAGATCCGATGGCCACCAAACCAGAACCCCTCATCGCCTCGACTGCGCCTAGAAATTCTGTCCATAAAAATTATGAACAGAATCGGTGACAAAGGACAGCCTTGGCGGACTCCAACTCCCACTGTAAACGAATTCGACCTGCTGTTACCAATACGGACCAAATTCTGGCTCCGGTGATACAGCGACCGAATAGCTCGTAGCAACGGGTCTGGAACGCCGTACTCTCGGAGCACGCCCCACAAGATCGTTCGAGGGACACGGTCGAAAGCCTTCTCCAAATCCACAAAGCACATGTGGACAGATTGGGCAAACTCCCATGCCTCCTCCAAAATCTTGTGGAGTGTATAGTCAAGAGTGCTGCGGCCAGGACGAAAACCACATTGTTCCTCCTGAATCCGAGGTTCGACTATCGGTCGGATCCTCCTCTCTAGTACCCCTGTATAGACTTTTCCAGGGAGGCTGAGGAGTGTAATTCCCCAATAATTGGAACACACCCTCCGGTCCCCCTTCTTAAAAATTGGGACTACCACCCCAGTTTGCCAATCCAGAGGTACCGAAAGGAAAAGAGGACTGTAATCTCAACAGCATGCCCATCAGTCATGCTGTGAATCTTCTTCTTCTTGTCCTTTCGGCTTTTCCCTTCAGGGGTCGCCACAGCGAATCATCTGCCTCCATCTCACCCTATCCTCTGCATCTTTATCGCTTACACCAACTGCCTTCATGTCCTCCTTCACCACATCCATGAATCGTCTCTTTGGTCTTCCTCTAGGCCTTCTGCCTGGTAGTTCCAACCTCAGCATCCTACTACCAATATACTCACTATCCCTCCTCTGTACATGTCCAAACCATCTCAATCCAGCCTCTCCGACTTTGTCTCCAAAACGTCTTACACGTGCTGTCCCTCTGATGTGCTCATTCCTGATCCTTCCATCCTTGTTACTCCCAAAGAGAACCTCAACATTTTCATCTCTGCTACCTCCAGCTCTGCCTCCTGTCTTTTCCCCAGGGCCACTGTTTCTAAACCATATAACATGGCTGGCCTCAACACCGTCCTGTACATTTTCCTTTCCTTTTTGCCGATACCTTCCTATCACACATCACACCGGACACTTTTCTCCAACCATTCCAACCAGCCTGCACACGTTTCTTCACCTCTTT
Organism: Plotosus lineatus; assembly: GCA_024760905.1. Classification (NCBI taxonomy): domain Eukaryota; kingdom Metazoa; phylum Chordata; class Actinopteri; order Siluriformes; family Plotosidae; genus Plotosus; species Plotosus lineatus. The sequence goes on from CM045736.1 coordinate 51,569,708, forward strand.
TCCACACTCTCCATTGCTCTGAATTGTTGAGACCAAGTACTTAAAATCCTCCACCTTCCTTAGCTCTGCTCCTCTCCTTGTAACCTCACCATTCCTGTTGGGTCCTTGGCATTCATACACATGTATTCTCTCTTACTGTGGCTAACCTTCATTCCCCTCCTTTCCAGGGCATACCTCCACCTCTCTAGATTTTCCTGCACTTGTTCTCTGCTCTCACTGCAGATCACAATGTCATCCGCAAACATCATAGTCCATGGAGATTCTTGCCTAACCTCGTCTGTCAGCCTGTCCATCACCATAGCAAACAAGAAGGGGCTCAGAGCTGACCCTTGATGCAGTCCCACCTCCACCTTGAACTCTTCTGTCACACCGACAGCACACCTCACCACTGTCTTACATCTCTCATACATGTCCTGCACCACTCAAACATACTTCTCTGCCACTCCAGACTTCCTCATGCAATGCCACAGTTCCTCTCTCGGGACCCTGTCATATTGCTTTCTCCAGATCCACAAAGGCACAATGCAGCTCCTTCTGACCTTCTCTGTACTTCTCTATTAACATCCTCAAGGAAAACACTGCATCTGTGGTGCTCTTTCTTGGCATGAAACCAAACTGTTGTTCACAAATGCTGACCTCTGCCCTTAGTCTTGCTTCCACTATTCTTTCCCATAACTTCATCATATGGCTCATCAACTTTATCCCTCTTCAGTTGCCACAACTCTGCACATCTCCCTTGTTCTTAAAAATGGGCACCAGCACACTTCTCCTCCATTCCTCTGGTATCCTCTCACTCTCCAAGACCTTGTTGAATGTTCTTGTCAGGAAATCTACTGCTTCCTCTCCTAGACACTTCCATACCTCCACCGGTATGTCATCAGGGCCAACTGCCTTTCCATTCTTCATCCTCTTCAATGCCCTCCTCACTTCACCCTTACTAATCTTTGCTACTTCCTGGTCCTCAACAGTCATCTCTTCTACTCTTTTCTCTCTCTCATTTTCCTCATTCATCAGCCCTTCAAAGTACTCGTTCCATCTTCCCAGCACACTTCTGTCATCAGTCAATACATTTCCCTCTCTGTCCTTAATCAATCTAACTTGCTGCACATCCTTCCCATCTCTATTTCTCTGCTGTGCCAACCTGTATAAATCATTTTCTCCCTCTTTATTTTCCAACCGAGCATACAAGTCATCATACGCCCTCTGTTTGGCCTTTGACACCGCTACCTTCGCCTTACGCTGTGTTTCCCTGTACTCCTGTTTACTCTCTTAGGTCCTCTCCATGTCCCACTTCTTCTTGGCTAACCTCTTCTTTTGTACACACTCCTGCACTTCCTCATTCCACCACCAAGTCTCCTTATCTCCTCTCCTTCCAGATGATACACCAAGTATTCTCCTACCTGTCTCCCTGATCACATTAGCTGTAGTTGTCCAGTCATCTGGAAGCACTTCCTGACCACCCAAAGCCTGTTTCAACTCCTCCTTGAAGACAACACAACACTCCTCCTTTTTCAGCTTCCACCACTTTGTCTTCTGCTCTACCTTTGCCTTCTTCACCTTCCTCACCATCAGCGTCATCCTGCACCCCATCCTATGCTGTTTGGCAACTCTCTCACCCGCTACTACTTTGCAGTCACTGACTTCCTTCAAATTACATCGCCTACACAAAATGTAGTCTACCTGTGTGCTCCTAACTCCGCTTTTATAAGTCATTCTATGCTCCTCTCTCTTCTGGAAGAAAGTATTCACCACAGCCATTTCCATCCTTTTTGCAAAATCTACCAACATCTGTCCTTCTGTGTTCCTGTCCTGGATACCAAACCTGCCCATCACTTCCTCGTCCCCTCTGTTGCCTGCACCAACATGTCCATGGAAGTCTGCCCCAATGCCCCTCTTTCATGTTTGGGGGTATTCTGCATCACTTCATATAACTCGCTCCAGAATCTCTCCTTCTCTTCTAGCTCACATCCTGCCTGTGGGGCATAAGCACTAACAACATTGACCATCACGCCTTCAATTTCTAACTTGAGACTCATCACTCTGTCTGACACTCTTTTCACTTCTCGAACATTCCTGACAAACTCCTCCTTCAAGATGACTCCGACTCCATTTCTCTTCCCACCCACACCATGATAAAACAGCTTAAACCCTGCTCCTATGTTTCTAGCCTTGCTCCCTTTCCACCTGGTCTCCTGAACACACAGTATGTCCACCTTCCTCCTCTGCATCATGTCAGTCAGCTCTCTACCTTTTCCTGTCATAGTTCCAACATTCAAAGTCCCTACTCTCAGTCCTAGACTCCTGCCTTTCCTCTTCTCTCTCAGCCTACGGACACGCCTCCCGCCTCTCCTTCTTCGACCAACAGTAGTCCAATTTCCACCAGCACCCTGTTGGTTAACAGCACTGATGACGGTCGTTCTTAACCCAGGCCTCGACTGATCCGGTTCTTGATATGACTCGCATGTTTTATTTGGCATTTGTTTTACGCCGGATGCCTTTCCTGACGCAACCCTCTGCATTTATCTGGGCTTGGGACCGGCATGAGGGAGAGACACTGACTTGTGCCCCTCCTTCACGGCTGCATTGCTGTGAACTGTGTACATGCTGTGAATGCACCAATCATTGAAAAGCTGTCATCAGATATTCTGTTGATTTACACAAGGGGATGACAGACTCGTTGAATGTCAATTCATTTTTCTTCTCTGTCATAAAGGCCTGGAGTGAGAACTGAGCCATAGTGGCTCATCAGGTTGGGCTTATCCCCGGTTTCTGTAGCGTGAAGCGACCAGGAGTACAACTCCACCTGGATGGGACGCTAGTCCATCGCAGGTTACCTTCCCAGTATATTTTACTGGGACCCATTTATACTGCTGGGTGAACAGAGGCACACTTGTGGTTGAGACCTTGCCCAGGGGTCTTAGCACAGTGAGGGAGGGTCTCAGTGGGATTCGAACTCACAACCTCCCGATCTTGAGCACAGCACCCTAACCACTACACCACTGGCCCCCACTGGAGTGAGAATTAAATGATAATAAATAGAGCTGGAGTTGGTCTATGACCAGACACTAGGGTCAATGGTGTGGAAGAAACAAATCCCCCCCCCCCCCCCCCCCCCACACACACACACACTCTTTTTCTTCATACCTTTTCTTACCTTCAGGACCCAGACTTCACAAATACTGTTCCATTCCCAGCGTTTCTGTGTGGGCTTTGCATTTTCTCCCTGTGCTTGTGTAAGTTCCCTCCGTGTATTCGGGTTTTATCCCACAGTCCAAAAACATGCACAGTCCACTCACAAGTTGGCTGTTCCAAATCGCCCCTGGGTGTTGGTGGCTGTGAATGGTTGTGTGAATGTTGGTTCTACTATGGCCTGGCAAGCTGTCCAAGGTGTACCCCACCCTCGCCTAGAGTCAGCTGAGATGAGTACCAGCCTCCTTGCGACCCTACTTAGGATTTAAAAAAAGGTAAGTCTGTTTGGTTTTTACACCCGAGCCTAGTGGCTTAGCCTCGTGGCTATTTCAGGCTGGTACTTATCCCCAGTTTCTGTAGCGTGAAGCGACCAGGAGTTCAACTCCACCTGGATGGGACGCTTGTCCATCGCAGGTTTCCTTACCTTCCCAGTATATTTTACTGGTACCCATTTGTACTGCTGGATGAACAGAGGCACACTTGTGGTTGAGACCTTACACAGGGGGTCTTAGCACAGTGAGGGTCTCTTCTTTTCCTTTCGGCTGTTCCCTTCAGGGGTCGCCACAGCAAATGATCTGCCTCCATCTCTCCCTGTCCTCTGCATCTTCTACTCTTACTCCAACGACCTTCATGTCCGCCTTCACCGCATCCATAAATCTTCTCTTTGGTCTTCCTCTGGGCCTTTTGCCTGGTAGTTCCAACCTCAGCATCCTACGACCAATATACTCACTATCCCTCCTCTGTACATGTCCAAACCATCTCAATCTAGCCTCTCTGACTTTGTCTCCAAAACATCTAACATGTGCTGTCCCTCTGATGTACTCATTTCTGATCCTATCCATCCTCGTTACTCCCAAAGAGAACCTCAACATTTTCATCTCTGTTACCTCCAACTCTGACTCCTGTCTTTTCCCCAGGGCCACTGTCTCTAAACCATACAACATTGCTGGCCTCACCACTGTCTTGTACACTTTTCCCTTCATTCTTGCCGATACTCTCCTATCACACATCACACCGGACACTTTTCTCCATCCATTCCATCCTGCCTGCACGCGCTTCTTCACCTCTTTTCCCCACTCTCCATTGCTCTGGATTGTTGAGCCTAAGTACTTAATATCCTCCACCTTCTTTATCTCTGCCCCCTGTAACCTCAAAGTTCCTCTTGGGTCCTTGTCATTCACACACATGTATTCTGTCTTACTAAGACTAACCTTCAATCCCCTCCTTTCCAGGGCATACCTCCACCTCTCTAGATTTTCCTCCACTTGGTCTCTGCTCTCACTACAGATCACGATGTCATCTGCAAACATCATAGTCCATGGAGATTCTTGTCTAACCTCGTCTGTCAGCCTGTCCATCACCATAGCAAACAAGAAGGGGCTGAGAGCTGACCCTTGATGCAGTCCCACCTCCACCTTGAACTCTTCTGTCACACCAACAGCACACCTCACCACTGTCTTACATCTCTCATACATGTCCTGCACCACTCTAACATACTTCTCTGTCACTCCAGACTTCCTCATACAATACCACAGTTCTTCTCTCGGCACCCTGTCATAGGCTTTCTCCAGATCCACAAAGGCACAATGCAGCTCCCTCTGCCCTTCTCTGTACTTCTCTATTAACATCCTCAAAGCAAACACTGCATCTGTGGTGCTCTTTCTGGGCATGAAACCAAACTGTTGTTCACAAATGCTGACCTCTGCCCTTAGTCTTGCTTCCACTATTCTTTCCCATAGCTTCATTGTATGGCTCATCAACTTTATCCCTCTGTAGTTGCCATAACTCTGTACATCTCCCTTGTTCTTAAAAATGGGCACAAGCACACTTCTCCTCCATTCCTCTGGCATCTGTTCACTTTCTAAGACCTTGTTTAGACCTTGTTTAGACCTTGTTTAGACCTTGTCTCAGTGGGATTTGAACTCACAACCTCCCGATCATGAGCGCAGCACCCCGGCCCAACAACTTAGGATTTCGCGGTTCAGAAAATGAATGAATACAGTGTGACAGTCTGGCAAACGTAACAAGCTGGTTGTTTTGCCTGTCAGTCAATGTGCACGCGTCGGAAAACCCGGATATAAACAACAGTGAGCTGCCCAATGACGTCATTGGATCTGCCGTTTGCGCAGGCCGACTTCATATTCATTCTTGTTTATGATTGGACATGTGGGTCGTGCTCATCCAATCATAAACAAGAATGAATTTGAACTCGACGAGTGCACATTCATTCTTGTTTATGATTGGATACGGCCGCGCATGCGCAGTCTAGAACCTTCCGGATCATCGAGTATAGTCGAAGTAACAGTAAAACGGTAAAATAAAAGCTTCAGTTCTGAATTTATTTTCAAGTGATTCGGCAGTCAAATTATGTCGGAGTGATTTTAGTAACAGAGGCTGCATGAAGAATTGCTTTATTCATCGGGCGGCAGGGACTCCTGACGATTTGTTTAATATCTGATATAACATGGCAACAACACCCCGTGCCTTCACACGGATAATCTCCTGCCTCCATCACACTGCACGGCATGGGAGACCGTCGAGGCTGGGACTTGTCCAGTGTTTATCCGACACATGTTCAGAGAAGGAAACGAAACGAAACACCTCAGTGACTCCAGCGCCGATGTGGGGCGGACGACGGAGAGGTGGTGGAGATTTTGCCCGGACTTGTCTGCTGGGATCCGCTGCGTTGGGACTCGGACTGGGACTGAGTTCACTGTACCCTGATAAACATGATAAACACGAGCGGGACAAAGACATCGGTCAGAGGATTCGATCTGAAACACGCACTGTGCTCCTCCACCACCTGATTCCTGCAGCCCACTGCGCGTCACCGTACACCGGCGACAGCCCGCGCTACAAGTACAACTTTATTGCGGATGTCGTGGAGAAGTCGGCGCCGGCTGTCGTTTACATCGAGATATTAGGGCGGTGAGTTTAACTTCAGACAACATTTACAAAATTACTTTCAGCTGTGACTGTGGGTACAAAAAATGCCAAGTATTCTGAGCACGTGACTTCTGTAGTCGTTCAGTAATTATGACCCTATTAGCAATTTAAGATCCTTTACACATTATTATTATTAATATTATTATAATTTATATTATTATAATTTTATTAATATTATTATCAGTATTAGAAGGAAACTCCCAGCAGGAAAAAAACAAACAAAAAACAAACAAAAAAACACTATTACAGTCGGAACCCTAACTACGAAACCCACCAGTCACAGAGCCCTTTTCGTAATGTGGGGATTTCGTCAGTAGGGGTCGCATTTTACATGTTAAACGCCTAATTCGTTTCAAGGCTCCAGTCTTTGGACTGGATAAAACCCCATAAACCCTTTAAAAATGATGAAAGTAAAGTAAAAGAAAATTATTTATTAAACCATTTAAACATTTTATTAACATATTAAACTATTTTATTAACATTAATTAAACCATTATTAAACATTTTTTATTAACTAACACACACACATCTCTCCCTCTCCCGGGCTGCAGGCCATGCCCACAACACGTGAAATTCAAAGCACATTCCTTGCTTGACAGTTGGAAGGTCCAAACTCAACTTTAATTTGATTCCTTGAGGGATCGGAATTCCAGATGAGCTCAAATGCACCCACATTTATTAAACATTTACTGAATTAAACAACTTAAAAAACTAAAGAGTTAAGCTTCCTTCTGTCTCTATCTCTCTCAGAATTACAGTACCTGTTTGAAAGATCAGAGGTCCTCACTGTATTTCTGCTTTAAGGTCTCCTTCTGGTTCTGCGTCATCCCTCCGAGACAATGGGAGGCCAGCGGGACGGGATGTTGAGAGACAGCCAATGAGAGAGCAACTCGCGCATTGTGTGAAATTTTGATTGGCGCATTTGAATTTTTAATTTCTTTTCGTAAGAGGGGGTTGTTTATGTATCCCGGGGACGGAAACTTAGGAAAATGATCTTTGTAACCCGGGGATTTCGTACCCAGGGGTCTTTTGTAAGTAGGAGGCCGACTGTAATCCGTTCCAACCCCCTCCCAAACTCATAACCTGCAACAAACATGTATATTTGACCTAATATATTAAAGCTAAACATGTGAAAACAATAAATATTTCATAATAATAATACATGTACATTAATAATAAATTATAGTAAAACAAGAATAAACAATAAGTCAACTAACCCTTCGAATCATCGACTGCGGCAAAGATGTCACGTGTACTAGAATTAAGTGTAACTGCGCATCGACTATAGTAGTTGGCAGTGCAGCTCTCATTGTTATGCTATGGTGTAGGGAAAAAGCACAGCGCAAACTACAGTATATAAAATGCAGTACAGGGATCCCTCACTTTCCGTGGTTAATTGGGACCAAGAGGTCTCCCCCCCCCCCCCACGACCGCCAAATTCCGCTCCTCCTCTGATGTATAATACGTACATGTATAAGTGTACATAATATCAATAAATACATATTCAACACCATAAATGCTTATAATAACAATTAAACATTCAAAAATAATGTATAAGATGTAGATAAAATATAAATACACACATATACAGGCGCACACAAATGCGCACCTCATAAAAATATAAGTAGTTTTGATGGAGGGTTTTGGGTTGTTTTTTGTTTTGCATAATTGGCCTTGTTTTGTGGCATTTTCCTTAACTTTCCCCCTATTCTTCTTTAATTTTCTTATTTTTTAATTTGATGAATATTTAAAAAAGCAATACACTGAAGCCACATGAATTGAAGCGTGAAGTACCGCTATTTGTGGGGCGCTGGGGGTGGAGTGAAATAGGGTTTTTTTCTTCCTATAGGGGGCATCACAGAAAATAATTGAGAAGCACTGTCACAAGGCTGGGAGGAGGAATACACACAGAAGAATACAAGGCGAATTGGCTAGGACAAGCCATTTCAAGGAGAGTTCGTAAAGTGAATTTTTGCTCTTTGGATGCAGCAGATTTTTGGTGGGTTGGAAGCTCGTATCATGGTAAACTCGTGAGACGAGGTACCACTGTATTTCTAGTGAATACTGGAATCAAAATGATGGACTCTGACAGTTTGTCATGGTCAGTTGGAGCAGGAGGTCACATTAAAATTAAAAAGATGAAAAAAAAAAAAGCTTACTTTGTTTTCCACACCATTTAAAGAGCGTGATTTATTCATGTTTCCATCTAGTAGGTACTGAATGGGTTTAAATAGACTGTTCGCCTGACTCGCCTCTGCAATGTATAAACTATGTAAACTTTAAAAGATTAGCTTTTGTTTATGTTCACATGTAGTGTATATTAAAATAAAATATGTGCCTCAAGCTTTCCGTTTCAGTTTTTACAAACCGAGAGGGCCGCAAGCCTTCTGCAGAACCTGTTCTCTCTGACAAACATCTATTTACACCCATTGAGGGAAGGTGTAAGCAGACAGTTTTACAGGAAGCCTTTGTATGCTGTAGATTTAATATTTTCATTTTACTGTAACTAAGAGGCTTGAAAATGTTCCAGGATGACAGTATCCCTGTGCACGTGAAGCCAAGACTTACCAAGACAGGAGTAGGAGAACATAGATGCTTGATACTGATCCTGCCTTCAACCCCATTGAATATACTAGTCCTTCTCAAAAAATTAGCATATTGTGATGAAGTTCATTATTTTCTGTAATGTACTGATAAAAATTAAACTTTCATATATTTTAGATTCATTGCACCCCAACTGAAATATTTCAGGTCTTTTATTGTTTTAATACTGATGATTTTGGCATACAGCTCATGAAAACCCAAAATTCCTATCTCAAAAAATTAGCATACTTCATCCGACCAATAAAAAAAAAAAAAAGTGTTTTTAATCCAAAAAAGTCAACCTTCAAATAATTATGTTCAGTTATGCACTCAATATTTGGTCGGGAATCCTTTTGCAGAAATGACTGCTTCAATGCGGCGTGGCATGGAGCCAATCAGCCTGTGGCACTGCTGAGGTGTTATGGAGGCCCAGGATGGTTCGATAGCGGCCTTAAACTCATCCACAGTGTTGGGTCTGGTGTCTCTGAACTTTCTCTTCACAATATCCCACAGATTCTCTATGGGGTTCAGGTCAGGAGAGTTGGCAGGCCAATTGAGCACAGTAATACCATGGTCAGTAAACCATTTAGCAGTGGTTTTGGCACTGTGAGCAGGTGCCAGGTCGTGCTGAAAAATGAAATCTTCATCTCCATAAAGCTTTTCAGCAGATGGAAGCATGAAGTGCTCCAAAATCTCCTGATAGCTAGCTGCATTGACCCTGCCCTTGATAAAACACACTGGACCAACACCAGCAGCTGACATGGCACCCCAGACCATCACTGACTGTGGGGACTTGACACTGGACTTCAGGCATTTTGGCATTTCCTTCTCCCCAGTCTTCCTCCAGACTCTGGCACCTTGATTTCCAAATGACATGCAAAATTTGCTTTCATCCGAAAAAAGTACTTTGGACCACTGAGCAACAGTCCAGTGCTGCTTCTCTGTAGCCCAGGTCAGGCGCTTCTGCTGCTGTTTCTGGTTCAAAAGTGGCTTGACCTGGGGAATGCGGCACCTGTAGCCCAGTCCACTGCTTCCACAGGTCCCCCAAGGTCTGGAATCGGCCCTTCTCCACAATCTTCCTCGGGGTCCGGTCACCTCTTCTGGTCGTGCAGCGTTTTCTGCCACACTTTTTCCTTCCCACAGACGTCCCACTCAGGTGGCTTGATAGAGCACTCTGGGAACAGCCTATTCACTCAGAGATTTCTTTCTGTGTCTTACCCTCTTGCTTGAGGGTGTCAATGATGGCCTTCTGGACAGCAGTCAGGTCGGCAGTCTTACCCATGATTGCGGTTTTGAGTAATGAACCAGGCTGGGAGTTTTTAAAAGCCTCAGGAATCTTTTGCAGGTGTTTAGAGTTAATTGGTTGATTCAGATGATTAGGTTAATAGCTCGTTTAGACTACCTGAACATGACATGCTAATTTTTTGAGATAGGAATTTTGGGTTTTCATGAGCTGTATGCCAAAATCATCAGCATTAAAACAATAAAAGACCTGAAACATTTCAGTTGGTGTGCAATGAATCTAAAATATATGAAAGTTTAATTTTTATCAGTACATTGCAGAAAATAATGAACTTTATCACAATATGCTACTTTTTTGAGAAGGATTTGTATTTGAGATGAACTGGAAAAATCACAGGATTTTTTTTCCACTTTGGTATCAGTGCTTAATGTCACTGAGGCTTATGTGGCTAAATGAGCAGTTTGCCATAGACACATTACAAAATGTAAGAGGAAAGCCTTCCTAGAACAGTATTCTAACACCAAGGGCTGGACAGATCTGGAAAGGGATGTTCAGAAAACACATGACAGCAAAGTATAATATATAGTGAAAAATGTATAAAACATTTTCAACTTCAGACTATTAAAAACACAATATTGAGCAACACCAACCATATTACAACATCGAGACTTCTCTGAATCTGTGTACAAAATATCTTTTTGGTATTAATTACAATTCTTTGTCATCATATTGTCCTAGATATATGGCAATATTTGAAGTTAACCGAAATAATTTATTGAATTACACAGTAACGGTTAAAAAAAGAAATTCGAGAACCTCAGTTAGGATTCATATTCAGAATCAATAAGAGTCTTGTTGTTTTATATTTTAGTACATTTAGTACAGGGGTCCCCCAACCACTGGTCCGTAGACCGGTACCGGTCCGCGGCTCAATTGGTACCGGTCCGCAGAAGAAATAATCAATTATTTCCGTTTTATTAATTATCCGAGTCTGAAACATGTTTATTTTTGAAAAGTCTTTTTATTTTGAACAATGACCAAATTCTCTCAGTTACATATCGGTCATTTGAGCGCTAAAATGCAACCCACAAGGGGACGGCACATGAACAGAGGCGAGTTGGACATGTTTCAAACATTAGCGAGGATTTTGGGTGAGACTGAGCCTGAGCCTTCATTCTCCCAGCTGGTGCATGGTGCAAACCTGTGGGTTTTTTTTTTTTTTTTTTAGAAAAGTTCAAGCTCTACTTCCCAACCAACCTTATTTCAGCTGTTGAAAAATAACATTTATGGAGCGCTTATTATTATTATTATTTAATAATAAAACAATAATGATAATTTATATAAATAAATTATATTTACAATATAAACAATCTATGACACCCACCTCCCGGTCCGCGGTAAAATTGTCAACCGTTTACCGGTCCGCGGTGATAAAAAGGTTGGGGATCACTGATTTAGCTTCTATAAAAATACCCTAACTTGTTTATAAAACATTCTTCTTCTTCTTCTAAGAAAACTACCCTAACTTGTTTATTAAACATTATACAATAAAAGTGTTGTTTCTGAAAATATTAAGTTAGAATTTTTTACACAAAGCCACTATGCGTCATTTCTTTTCAGGAATCCGTACTCTGGCCAAGAGATCGGCATCTCTAATGGTTCTGGTTTCATAGTCAGTGCCGATGGCCTCATAGTGACTAATGCCCATGTAGTAGCCAACAAGCGTGGAGTTCGTGTCAAACTGGCCAATGGAGAGACGTATAACGCCATTGTACAGGATGTGGACCAGGTTTCAGATATTGCGACAATTAAAATCAATGCCAAGGTAACACTTGCTGTAACACTTACTGATTATACAAAAGAATCAAAGTCTTGTGTCTTTGTTTATAGCTCATGGTTTTCTATAGAGTATTTATTGTCCTCATATACTTTGTCACTGAAATTAGATTTTTCTGTGGCTGTTTGTAGCATCCCTTACCCACGTTGAGTCTCGGGAAATCTTTGGATATACGTCAAGGGGAGTTTGTGGTAGCCATGGGGAGCCCTTTTGCTCTGAGGAACACTATCACATCTGGAATAGTCAGCTCGGCTCAAAGAGGCAGCAAAGAACTGGGTCTGTCTAGGGCCAACATGGACTACATACAGACTGATGCTGCCATAGATGTGAGTGTGTACCAAGTGGTCCACTTTAGATGACTTGTTTGTACCTTACTCGAAATGAGATAAAAAATAATAATTAAAAAAAAGCTTCTAATGTATTCACCACCTTCTACCTTTACAGTTTGGGAATTCAGGTGGTCCACTTATTAACTTGGTGAGCTCCAATTTTTTTACCCATTTAAAAAGTTTTATCATAAACAATGTGTAAACGCAGAATCTGTAATGTTGTAACAGGAATTAAAGCACTGTATCACAAACTAAGTGTGCAGTATATATATTTTCTTTCAGGATGGTGAGGTTATTGGTATAAATACCATGAAGGTGACTGCTGGGATTTCGTTTGCCATTCCCTCTGATAGAGTCCGGCTTTTCCTTGAGCAAGCTGCTGAGAAAAAGAGTAAGAGGCATTATTGTCCTTTTTGTTTTTAATTAAAATGACACTGCATCTGGATGTCTCACCATTCTCGTGATGCTGACAGGTTCCTGGTTCAGTACGCCTGAAAGAAAACGGCGCTACATAGGAGTGACAATGTTGACGCTTACACCCAGGTACCTGACCCAACAGTCCTCATGTAGAAACAAAAGCACTAACTCAGGAATACACTGTGGTAAATGATCCAGACTGTAATTATTCTTGATTACTTGTTTCTCTTTAGTATAATCACTGAGTTGAAGATGCGTGATCCCTTATTTCCTGATGTAACACATGGAGTCCTTATTCATCGTGTCATCATTGGCTCTCCTGCCAACAGGTCAGTAGTTTAAAACATCATCAATTATATACTGTATACAGCAGGGGTCGGGAACCTTTTTGACTAATAGAGCCAAAAAAAAAAGACATTTTAAAATCTAATCCTCTGAGAGCCATATACATATACATTTTATATATATCTGTCTGTCTTCCTTTCGGCATTTTCCCTTTTACTCGGGAGTCGCCACAGCGAATCATCTGATTCGCACGTTTGATTTTGGCAGAGGTTTTTACGTCGGATGCCCTTCTTGTCACAACCCTTTTTAGCAAGGGACAGAAACACGCTGACGACTTTGCAGCCTACTCTTTACGAAAGTCAGCAATGGTTCTTTTACATGCCTCTCACCATAGACAGTGAGAGACATGGCCCGCCTTTGATAACCCAGTTAGCTGCACTGGGGGGGGACAGTGACAACCCTGTGGAGAGTGGGACTCGAACCCCCAACCTTTGGATCAGCGATCCAGCGCCCTATACCACTAGACCACCACTGCCCATACATATTTTTTTTATATATATATATATATATATATATATATATATACACATATACACACACACACAGTATATACAGACGCTCCCCGACTTAGGTTCATCCGTTTTACGTTTTTTTTTTCCCCTCAAAATTTGACTTTTTGGGGTTTTTTTGAGTTTAGATGTACCTACGTACAGTAGGCCCTCGGCATTCGCAGGGGTTCGGTTCCGAGCCCTCCCGCGAATCGAGATAATCCACGAGCTCTGTACCTGGAAGTAAAACCCCATGTAACACGTCACATGCGCGAATGAGCAGCCGGAAGTAAAATACTATGTATCTATTACATGCGTTAAAATATGCTTCTTAAACACATTCTATAGACAGTCTTACTCATTAATACAGCTTTAATGTAGTAAAATATAGTCATGATTAAGAAAAACTTTTCAATTTTTACTCTTATTTATGATAAAATATAAACATTATACAGCATATACTGTTGTAAAGCAATCGTTTTAAAGTCTTTTTCAATTATTATTCCTGCACAGTATCTAATTTAATTCTTAGAATGTTTGTGCGTGAGATTTTATGTTCTGTAGCATGTTTAACAAACAATACCAAAAGGATAAACTTTATTATGCTTTCTGTCCTTTTACACTGAACTTGGAGTGACGTCTTGAAGATGGCGCTGCCTAGAGGGCAACGTCGTGGAGTTCTCGGAGTCAAATTGTTTCTTTGTTCATTTTACTTGTTTGTTCATGTTTTGCACTATGTTCGTCTATGATTGGTCGACCCTACTACAGCGATGGGCAGCTTCAGCTTCGGGCAACTAAGCACTCAACAACATCTATCTTGATCTTATATGCGATGGCAGCTCAATGCTAGCAGTTAGCTAGCGGTTACCGGCTAAGCCCAGGCGGAGTTCCCAGAGGCTTGGTTAGCACTTCCGGCCATACTACTTGAAAATGTTCAGTCCCTGCGAAACAAGATGGACAAGCTTCATGCTCAGATTGCAGCGCAGAGGGATCTACAGGACTGTGTTTCTGTGAAACATGGCTCGAGGAGAGTACACCCGATGAGCCGATTGCTCCTGCCGGCTACACGGCCTGCAATCCCAAGTGCTGGAGTCGTCGTTCGGCCCCTTCCTGCCTGGGCTTCTTGTCCGCTGGGATGCAGCTCGCATTGAGCTGCCTAACATAGCATATTAACTCTGCTAATAGCATATGAGCTCTGCTAGCCGCATCCCGGCTAACAAGCCCAGTTGAGCATGCTTAGTTATACACGCCTGAAGATACTCCGATCTTATAGCTGTGGTAGAGTCGACCAGTCGTAGATGAGCATAGAGCAAAACATGAACAAACAAAAAAACAAATAAAACAAATTAAAACGAACAAAGAAACATTTTGATTCAGAACTTCTATCGTGAGCTGCTATGCTATTGGAGCTCCATGCTAACCTCCCAGGTGGAGTTCTCAGAGGCTTGGTTAGCACTTCCGGCCATACTGCTTGATGAAATGTTCAGCCCCTGCGAAACAAGATGGATGAGCTTCATGCTCAGATTGCAGGGCAGAGGGATCCACAGGACTATGTTTCTGTGAAACATGGCTCGAGGAGAGTACACCCAATAAGGCAATTATACCAGCCGGCTATACGGCCTTCATCCCCTGCAATCCCAAGTGCCGGAGTCGTCGTTTGGCCCCTTACTGCATGGGCTTATTGCTAGTTGGGATGCGGCTCGCATTGAGCTGCCTACCATAACATGTTAGCTCTGCTAAGAGCATGTTAGCTCTGCTAATAGCACGTTAGCTCTGCTTAGTTATACACGCCTGAAAATACTCCGATCTTATAGCTGTAGTAGAGTCGACTGGTCGTAGACGAGCATAGTGCAAAACATGAACAAACAAAACAACAAATAAAACAAATTAAAATGAACACAGAAACAATTTGACCCTGAGAACTCCGTGACGTCGCCCTCTGGGCAGCGCCATCTTGGAGACGTCACTCCAACTTCAATGTAAAAGGACATGAAGAGTACTGTAATAAAGTTTATCCTTTTGGTATCGTTTGTTGAACATGCTACAGAACATAAAATCTCACGCATAAACATGAACTTAGGTACTGTACTGGAAGAATAATTGAAAAAGATTTTAATACGACAGTTCAGACAAAACCGACATTTCTCAGGAGAAAATCTTATTTCTTCCGAAGAGACATCCAGCGTTTTCTATCGCTTAGCCAGAGAATACGCATAGCGTTTGAGTGGTATAGAGCTTAACTGGTAAGTAAAACACACAAAAAAAGAGGCCCATTGACAACTTGTGCGCGAATGAGGAAAAAGGGGTGGGACATCAGCTCAACCAATCAGAAGAAAGCAGGACAGCCATTGGCTGAATTTGAATCATGTGCCGGTTGCTCGGCAGTCGGCAAATACTCAAACCGTGGGTGCAAAACCGCGAATAGTCAAGGGCATACTGTAGTACGCTGACGTAATGACGCTGCATTCATTGTTTACAAACTACAGACTGAATGTGTGTGTGTGTGTGTGTGTGTATTATATATATATATATATATATATATATATATATATATATATCTCTTGGCATCCGTCTGTCTCTAGAGACAATGGAGTCTGCACCTAGGCAGGTCTATCAATTAGCTGAGAGGCTGCAGCGCCGGCTGTGGCTGAATAAGCCAATGCGGGAGATGCAGCTCCTACCACACTTGCTGCAAGTGTATTCTGCAGTAGGGATCGTGGGGCAGGCTGTGGCAGACAGAATTCTCTGCTGTTTGCGGTTCTTCTTCTCCTCATGCTGGATTTCTCTCGCCTCCTCGGCCTGCTGCACACCGGATTTTACCTTTCCACGCCAGCTAGAGCGGTCGGAGCTCGCTGCCTCGAGATCTACTGGGTTGATGCTGCATGACTTCAGGTCCCTCTTGCAGACATCCTTGTAGCGCAGGGCGGGTCGTCCTGTTGGTCGTGTTCCTGAGGCGAGCTCGCCATAGAGGATGTCCTTTGGAATGCGGAATTCATCCATCCTGCAGATGTGTCCGAGCCAGCGCAGGCGCTTCTGGGAGAGGATGGCGAACATGCTTGACATGCCTGCCTGGGCCAAGACGCGCGAGTTGGAGACACGATCCTGCCAGGTAATGCCGAGGAGTCGTCTGAGGTTGCGCAGGTGAAAGGCGTTTAGTCTTCGCTCCTGGTGCATGTATAGGGTCCAGGCCTCACTGCCGTATAGAAGCATGTTCAACACGCATGCTTGGTACACCTTCATCTTCGTGTTTAGGGTCAACCTGGGGTTGTTCCACACACGCTTCGCTAGGCGGGCCATGGATGTTGCTGCTTTGCCTATCCTTACGTTTAGCTCAGCATCCAGGGATAGGTTGCTGGAGATGGTGGAGCCAAGGTAGGTGAACTTGTCCGCCACTTCCAGGGTGTAATCGCCGATGTTGATTGTGGGAGTTGTGCTGACATCCTGACCCATGATATTGGTTTTCTTGAGGCTGATAGTGAGTCCAAACTCTGTGCATGCCTCCGCGAAGTGATTGATGAGTCGCTGAAGGGCGGCTTCAGAGTGAGCAGTGAGGGCAGCGTCGTCAGCAAAGAGCATATCCCGGATGAGGACCTTGCGCACCTTGGTCTTTGCCCTGAGGCGGGCGAGATTAAAGAGGTTCCCATCACTCCGTGTGTGGAGGAAGATGCCATCTTCGGACTCGCTGAATGCGTAAGCGCAGGAGCAAAGAGAAAAATATGCCGAAAAGTGTCGGGGCCAGGACACACCCTTGTTTGACGCCGCTCTTGATTGGAAAGGGGTCTGATGATGTTCCGTTATACTGAACTGGGCCAGACGTGTTGTCGTGGAATGACTTCGACTTTCTTCAGGAGCTTGGTGGGACATCCAATCTTCTGGAGGAGGGTGAAGAGGCCAGACCGACTGACCAAGTCGAATGCCTTGGTCAGATCGATGAAGGCGAGGAACAAAGGACGTCGCTGCTCACGGCACTTTTCCTGCAGCTGCCGAAGGGAGAACACCATGTCAATGGTTGATCGCTTTGCCCGAACCCGCACTGCGACTCGGGATACACACGGTCTGCAAGTACTTGCAGGCGGTTGAGGACTACCCTTGCAAAGGCTTTCCCTACAATGCTGAGAAGAGAGATCCCACGATAGTTGTTGCAATCGCTGCGGTCGCCCTTGTTCTTGTAGAGCGTGATGATCTTCGCATCTCGCATATCTTGGGGTATCGTTCCTTCTTCCCAGCACTGAAGCAAAAGCTCATGGAGATGCCCAAGGAGGGAGCTCTCTTTGCAGCCTTCATCACCTCTGGAGGGATTCCGTCGCTGCCTGGTGCCTTCCCGCTAGACAGCGAGTTAATGGCCTTGCTGAGCTCTTCGATGGTAGGTGGCGAGTCGAGTTCTTCCATGGTGGGCAGTGGGATGGTGTTCTCCATGGCTGTGTCAGTGACAACATTCTCTCTGGAGTATAGCTCTGAATAGTGCTCGGCCCATCTCTCCATCTGCTCCCCACGGTCCTTGATGATGTCGCCGGAGGTGGATTTGAGGTGCGATCTTGGTGGCACTTGGTCCGAAAGCTTTTTCATCCCCTCATACATGGCACGGGTGTTTCCACAGTCCGCAGAGGTCTGAATATCGCTGCAAAGCTTCAGCCAGTAGTCGTTGGCGCACCTGCGGGCGACCCTCTTGGCATTGTTGCGGGCTTCTCTGTAGGTGGCCAGTGATTTCTCGCATGGCTTCCTCTTGTACTCAAGGAGCGCAACACCCTTGGCGGCTATAGCAGGCTCCATATCTTCAATCCCAGCCTCGAACCAGTCCTCGTTTTTCCTGACTCTCTTCCCGAAGGTGTCTGAGGCGGCCTGGTATACGGCATCGCGGATGAAGTCCCAGCGTGCTGTGGCGTTGTCTGTGGGGCAGTCTTCCAGGGCGTTGTCGATGGCCTCAGCAAAGCATTTGCGCAGCTCGGGCTTTGAAGTTCTGGCAGTGTCGATGCGGGGCTGGCCCTTATGTTTGGAGCGGTGGATCTGTTTGGGTCGTAGACGCACCATGCTTCCGACCAGGGAATGGTCAGTGTCGCAGTCTGCACTATGGTAACTACGTGTGCAGAGCACGTGGTTCAGCATGGGTCTCCTGGTGATGACGAAGTCCAGCTGGTGCCAGTGCCTCGACCTGGGATGTCTCCATGAAACTCTGTGGTGGGGCTTGGTGGCATAGAAGGTGTTGGTAATGGCGAGGTCATGGAAGGAGCAGAGCTCAAGTAGCCGTTGTCCATTCTCGTTGAGCTTGCCAATGCCAAAGTGTCCAATGCAGCGTGGCCAGGCGGTGCAGTCTGCTCCCACCCGGGCATTGAAGTCTCCGAGCAGGAACAGGTTTTCCTTCACTGGTATCTCTCTGATCCTTGCCTCAAGCTCCTCGTAGAATGCATCTTTTGCCTCAGTTGTGGAGCCGAGTGTTGGGGCGTGGCGCAGAAAATGTGTGTAAGTCCCGAGGAGGTGGTGAGTCGGAGTGAGAAGATGCGCTCGGTTCCCTGAGAAGGAGGTTCAATTGACGACAGCAGGGAGTTGCGAACTGCGAAACCAACCCCATAGAGTCGTCGCTTGTCTGCCTCCAGACCTTGCCAGAAGAACGTGTAGTCCTTCTCCTTGAGACTGCCACTTGAAGCAAGGCGTGTCTCCTGTAGGGCGGCGATGTCGATGTTCCGCTTGGCCAGCTCACGGCTAATGATGGCGGTTTTCCTTGTGTCGTCGACTTGCTGGAGGTTGTCAGTGAGGCCGGGACACATCGTTCTGACGTTCCAGGTTGCCAGCCGCAGGGCTGGCGGTTGCTTTGTCTTTTTCTTTCTGTGTTTGCCTGGTGCTCAATTTTACAACAAGCCTGTCGATTTTGATCTAAGCTTCACACACCCGATGAAGCAAGCAAGTTGTGGCGGGGTAGTACCTTATTGCCCGGGGGCTGCCCGGGTTGAGGCGGGCGGTAACTTCCCAATGGAGTCAGAGGACTCCTCCCACCGTCGAGAGCAACCCCTAGCGCCCGGCTCTACACCAAACGAGCCTGGGCTTATCACTGGTGTCTGCTGCTCCCCGTGTTGATGTCTATGCTGAGACAGCGAAGCTGGAGTGACCTCTCCAGGTGCAGGCCTGGGCAAGTGGTATGGAGATCCTGGAGTGCCCAGTGCCAGGATCCCCCTCTCGGCGTTGCTGTCAGAGTCCGGCGGAAAGGCAAGCCAGTACAGCCGGTGCCAGCGCGGCTGCAGGAGGTGTCAGAGGGCGTCACAGAGCTCGGCCAACTGCCTTCGGGCCTCCTTACCGGATTTTCTATCTGGGTTTACTCCCATAGCCTTTGACCAGCCAAGGCCGACCTGCAAGGCAGCAGGAAACTCATGGAGGGCGGGGTTGTTCATTTTCCCGTGCAGATGCGAAGCATCTATATATCATGAAGCATATATATATATATAATCAGTTATATAGTGTGTTACCCTTGTGTTAAGACGTCGTCTCTGTGATCTTTGTGTTTACACTGTTTTGCGGACTTTTGTAACCCTAAGCAAATATGGTTGGTCAGAAGCGTAAGCCTACTAGCATGGGTGCAAGTTTTCTGGCATATGCCGGAATTTCCGGTTTTCCCAAGACTGAATTAACTATCTGCTCGGATCGATGCAATCTACCATGCATACTCGGCTAAGCAAAGAGAGTTGTAAAATGAATGAAAACCCGAATCTAGAAAAGAAAGCGAACTCTCCGCTCTGCTGGTGATTCACATCAGTGCAGGCTGAGTACTAAACAAGTATTCAACAGCGCCCTTGCTCACTTGAAAGACCGGAAGTCTGTATAACCCGCGCTTTGTTAGGGGTGTTTTATGAGATACAGTAGTGGTATTTATGGATGTATAGTACAGTATGAACGTCATAAGTCACTGGAACATACAGTAACAACTTATGTTCGGCCGTCCGGAACCAAACAAAAACGTAAGTTGGGGAGCATCTGTATATATAAATACTGAATACAACTAAGTTGAAAAAGAAGATTAACAATTTGAGAATATAATAAGACTCTGAATTTATTTTAAACAACATTGTCATAATGAATTTATTTATTAATCAGAAAAGTACTTCTTACAATTAATGCTGCATCCGATCAATCTGAAAAAATCTGATGCTGCATGGTTTTGCGGATGGCTTTGTAGTCTGGTTGATATGTGGTGAGGTTCAGCTTCATGCAGGCGTTTAGGCTTCCATCTGTTAAATGTGAACGCAGGTTGGTCTTGATGTTTTTCAGGTGAGAAGGACAGCTTGCATACATATGTAGAGCCAAACATGGTCAATATGGCAAGACTCACACACTGCAGTGTTTGATATGTGACAGGAAGTGCGTTCCAAGTTTTGGCAATCAGCTGGTCTGTGGGTTGAAGTTTTTCCATGTCTGTCCATTTGTGTTTGCTTGCCAGGTGTGCTTGGCTTCGTGCAAATTAGCTGATCAAAAACGAGGAAAGTTATCTCTTTACTCAAAAACAACACGCAGTTTGTGGCTGTTGTTATAATCCAATAAAATTAGAGTTTCAAGGTATCGGACCCGCCTGAATACTGGCGTACAGAAAGGATTGGCTCTCCACTGCGCGCAACAGTGATATGTGGCATTGAAAATAAATGTATAGATTTAAATGCGTGAGATTTATTCATCTGATTTTGTTTTATTTGATGGCTTTTTTGTATTTTTATTTAAATGACAGTGAAATCATGTATTCATTATTCTGTTAAGAAAGGCCACCTGATTTGTCTGTGAGCCAGATACAGTCATCAAAAGAGTCACATCTGGCTTGCGAGCCATAGGTTTCAGTCCCCTGGTATACAGTATCAAAGTCGTTATTGTTTCTAAACATTCACTGCCTTATCTCAGGTAACTTTACTTTCATTTACACCATTAATTTTAACATTTAATTATATTCATTATAGTTTGACAGCACATTAATCTGGAATTTAATTAATTGTTGCAAATTGCCACAGCATTCTTGACAGTGAATTCACACAGTTGAGTCTTACATGAGCTGATAGCGTTACATATTATCAGTGTTATGTATGCTGTGGCAATTTGCAGTTGGTAATTTACTATCAAATGTTATTTAACTCCACATGCACTGGATTGTGAGATATTGAATTTTAACAAATTATTTCAAATTAAAAATGTTTGTCATACAAGATCATTTCTACTTCATGGGTTATGCGTACATGTAATATATACTACCCAACTTCAAACTTGAATAAATATTTCCATGTACAAGTTTATTTGTGAATCAGTGCATCAAAAATCTTTAGTGCATGCCTGAGAAATATCATATCAAAATAAATACATATTGTCAACAGTTTGTGAAATAGTTAAAAAAAACTTCCTAGTCCACACTTTTTTCACACTCAATTTTGTGACAAGAGAAAGATTTCATTATTTTAACGTCCCACTCAGCCTCTCCTAAGGTCTCCACAGGTCCAATAACCACATGAACCGAAGCACAGGTGCAAGCACAAAGAAGCACAGAATTTGCATGTGTGTGGAAAAATTGGTAAATAAACAACAGACTTAAAACGGGATTTATGAGATATGTAACTTTTCCTTTCCATGTTACATGATGTATCTTGTGCACCCACTGATGTATTGGCATTTATTGACTTTAGATAATAAAAGTTGAACATATCAAACACTATCAGTTGGTAGATTGTAACGAATTACACAATTATTAGCTAATGCTATTATTAGTGAATATAAGGCTATTAATTCTGTCCATGTTACTTATTAACTTCTTCAGTCATTCTACTGATAATTGGATGATGCTGCCGAATATAATCCTGCATCTACCATGTACCAGGCAAAATACATATTGGCCAACACATTAAAATATCAGAAAAACTAAATATGTGCAGAAAATGTAACAGGTCAGTGTCACATATTTCAGTACCAGTTTCATGTTCAGCCCCCCACCCATATATACAGTGATCCTTTGCTACTTTGTGCTCCAGTTTCTGCAGCTTCAGTGCATCACGGGTTTTTCAAAAATATTCATAAAAGAATCTAAAAATGCCACAATACAAGGCCAATTATGCAAAAAAAAACAAACAAACCCCAAACAAACAAAAACAGTCCATCCCCTGCCAACAAAACTACTTACATTTTTATGTGAGGTACGCATCTGAGTGTGTGCTCGCATTTTTATTTACATCTTGTGCATTATTTTCGAATGTTTAATTGTTATCATAAGCATTTATATAATTGAATATGTATTTATTGATATTATATATGTACATATACGTCATTTGGGGGAGGGGGGGGGGTCGATCCTACTTTGTAGAAATCGGTTGTCACGTAGGGGTCTTGGTCCCCATTAACCACGGAAAGTGAGCGCTTTACAGCTTCAGTGCGTCGCATTTTTAAAAAAATAAATATTCATTGAATTAAAAAATAAGGATATTAAGGAAGAATGGGGGCAAAGTTAAGGAAAATGCCGCAAAGCAAGGCCAATTATGCAAAAAAAAAAAAAAAACAAAAAAAACAAAAATCCATCAAAACTACAGTGGAACCTCACTTTACGAAAGTCTCACCAAACGAAAAATGCAGGTTATGAAATGCATTTTCCTAAAAATTCTCTCTCTGGATACGAAACAAGTTCACTTTACGAAAGCGCCATCTTAAAAATTCAAATGCGCCATTCAAACAATGCACGAGCTGCTCTCCCATCAGTGACAATCGCAAAGGAATATGGCCAAACCCGTCTACCATCGGTACAATATTGAAGCAGAAGGAAGTCTTACAAGGTATGCTTTTATAATTTTTAAAGGGTTTAGGGGGTAGTATTGGGAGCCTTGGAACGAATCACGTGTTTTACATGTAAAATGCAGGTTACGAAAAAGGCTCTGGAACGGATTAATTTCATAAAGTGAGGTACCACTGTAGCTGTAATTTTGTTTTTCTGTACTCATGGTGTATGATGTAATAATCTGAATAGTAGAAGAACTAATCAGATCACATCAGTGAGTGGGTAGAATTAATATTTATATTTTAGACTCTTGCCAATAGTGACCATTCATGGATTTCTGTTACTACTTGGTTTACAACACCAGAAGAAAGAGTATTTTAGACAAGATCAGCCAATCATCCAGAGGTATTTGCATCTGGAATAACTGTGCTATAATCCAAATCATTTGGGCCATGCGTTTCCTTTATTGAGATGTTCGATGTCAGTATTAACTGGAGCTCTTACCCTGGATCTGCATAATTTTTGTTGCGTTTCATTGCTGCCATGTGTTTCACTATTTAGTAAAATTGTAGATGGGAAAAAAGTGTTCCTAATAAAATAAATTTTGTGTTTGTTTGTGTGCGTGTGTGTGTGTGTGTGTGTGTGTTAGAGCGGGTATGAAATCAGGTGACATTGTGGTGGAGGTGAATGGGGTAAAGGTGAACACATCAGAAGAGATCTACAATGCAGTACGGACAAGTGACACCATTAACATGGTGGTATGCCGAGGTCCAGACCTTCTGATCCTGCACATGACCCCTGAGTTCATAGAATGATACAAACCAGACTCAGTATATGCCTTACACAAAGATGGAAAGTGTTTAGAAATATTTAAAAGGAGTCAGATGACTAGGCTTAAGTGTAGGTTAAAAATTAGTTTCTATAAAAAACTGGAATGCCATGCTTCTTGGGATGGTTTTCCCGACGGTAATATGGCCTGCTGAAACCATGATGTGATGGGTAGATGAGCAGATATTCGGGTTTAGACAGTATAATCAATTGGCTTAAAAGGTAAGACATTAAACACCTTGTGAATGAAGGTAGAAATCGGGGT
>CM045736.1:51603895-51623895 GCA_024760905.1 Plotosus lineatus
TGGCCCAGCCATGGCCTGGCGAACTGTTCAGGGTGTAACCCGCCCTTGCCTATACATGGTTCCTCCAGGTTTGGACTGAGTAAAAATAATTACTTTTAAGACTTACAATTACTGACTTTTTAATGGCAAGTACCCCAAATTAAACCATAAGAGTTAACTGAAATAACATGTTTATGACATAAAAACCTTTTAAACACTGAGTATGAACCAGTCAAAACTGTTAAACATAACATAGGAAGCTTAATTTCAATATTTGACATCTTATTTAATTGGCAGCAGTCAAGACATAGCTTTAAAAACCTTTAATCAATATTTGGCACATGTTGAATGTTTGGCAACAAAATACAGTGGTACCTCACCTTACGTTAGTCCCAGCAAACGAAAAATACAGGTTACGAAAAACATTTTCCAAAATTTTTTGTCTCTTTATATGAAACAAGTTCTCCTTACGAAATGCGCCATTCAAACAATGCACGAGCTGCTCTCCCATTGGCTATCTTCCAACCCCCCCCCCCCCCCCCTTCCCGCTAGCCTCCCATTGTCTATGAGGGAAGACGCAGCTCCCTTCCATTGGCCATTATGGAGCTGCATCTCCCATAATGCTTTTCGTGTAAAGGACAGAGTTACTGTTGTTTCATGAGTTTTTTGAGTGTGCTCAATGCTTTATTTTTTGACTCAGGCTTTTAACCTTCCATAAACATTTGTAAGATTATAACTGCTAAGAAGACAAGGTCAACACACATGCGCGCACACACACGCGCTCACACACACACACGCGCTCGTGATTTCCAGTGGGGGGTGGTGTGTCGATCCTACTTTGCGGAAATCAGCAGTCGCGGGGGTGTCTCGGTCTCCATTAACCGCAGAAAGTGAGGGACCCCTGTATATATCAAAATTATATTAGGGTGGTTTTGGGGAGGTGTGAATAGTATTGAGTGATTATTTTGTTCCCGTCATTTGGTTTTATGGTTATTTTGAATTTCTTTTTGCTCAGCTTTAGATCGAGTGTTGTAAATGACCTTTGAATGTCCTGGCAGTGTTAAAAAATTTGACAAATGTCACGTTAAACAGGCACCAATTGTTACATCACAATCCCCATGCATGCATATTTCTGATTAAATGTATTTTATGCTCACTTACTCTCTGAGCAGATGACTCCTGCAGAGAACCGTGCAGCTGTTTTCTGGCAGGTGACGGTTCTGTGATGTTGACATTGACTGAGGGCGAGTTCGTCTCCAGTACACTTCACACCACTCATCACCATGTTAGTCACATTACTGCCATCCCAGTACCATGTTTCCTTAGAAGCACCACACAAACACAAACACTGTACTGCTGATTTCTTGAGGGCTGAATAAATACAGTGGTAGCTCACTTTACGAAAGTCTCACCAAACGAAAAATTCAGGTTACGAAACGCATTTTCCTAAAAATTTTGTCTATAGATGCGAAACAAGTTCACGTTACGAAAGCGCCATCTAAAAAATTCAAAAGCGCCATTCAAACAATGCGCGAGTTGCTTTCCCATTGGTTGTCTCCCAACACCCCGCCCTGCTGGCCTCCCATTGGCTAGGAGGGAGCTGAATCTCCATCATACAGTACTGTACCCATAATGCTTTTCGTATGCCTTCGACCCATTATTCGTCAAACATGTGAAGGAGAGTTGTACTGTTGGTTCGTGAGTTTTTTGAGTGTGCTCATTGCAGCGTTATTTTTCGGTATTAATCATGAGCCCCAAGAAAGTGATTCCCGGTGAGACTGAAAAGAAGCAGCGGGTTCCGTTATCAATAAAAGTAAAACAGGAGATGATAAAAAAATATGAAAGTGGGATGCGGTTGAGTGAAATCGCAAAGGAGTATGGCCGAAACTCCTCTACAATCGGGACGATATTGAAGCAGAAGGAGGCCTTAAAAGCGACGACCCCTTCGAAACGCCTCACCGTGACATCGAAAAAGAGGTTGTCACTGAATGACAAGATGGAAAGACTGTTACCCCTTTGGATAAAGGAGAAAGAAATTGCTGGAGATACAGTGACGGGGCGATTATTTCGGAAAAAGCAACCACCATATTTAAGGACCTCATGAAGGAGGGTACTTTTCTTTTACTTTTAACACATATTTCATACAAAATTGGTGTATTTTATAATTTTTAAAAGTGTTTAGGGGGTAGTATTGGGAGCCTTGGAACGAATCATGCGTTTTACATGTAAAATGCGGTTCAACTTACGAAAACTTCGGGTTACGAAAAAGGCGCTGGAACGGATTAATTTCGTAAGGTGAGGTACCACTGTATCAGTGTTGATGTGCGTGTGAAGGTGAGCGTTCAGAAAATTTCCTGTCTGCTATTATTTGAGTTCTGCTTGCTGTAATTTCAGTGATTAAGCGGATCACAGAATAGTGGTTCTTAATACCTGTACCTGGGCCTCTACATGCACACTACCCTTTTGGTTATTAAAAAAGAAAACAGCGATGATGTACTCACGTTATATGTAGAGAATCATTGTAAACTACTGCAGCCTTATAACAGTTTGTAATAAGTGGATCACTGCATTACATTAGTCAGAGCGTACGTGTGTGTGTGTGTGTGTGTGTGTATGTGTGTGTACTCACAGTAATAGCATGCATGCTGAAACCCAGCCCTAGCTGTCTGCAAGCCACCATGGCCTCTTTGATGGTCCAGCCCTCATTGCACACACTGCCCCAGTGCTGACCCACCCAAACCTCCACTTTCCCTTCATACTCTGAGCGCCCACCCACCAGTCGCACCTGTACACACAGCCTGCAGCACATCATTACACATACTCACAACTTTTTATTCTTTTATCACACAATTACACAATCTATCCTCTCCGTTTCTGTATTACTTGCGAGCTGCCCTTTGGCTCTCTATATTTTACTGTATATGTTGGAGTAATGCAGTGATTTGTAACATGGTAAGCATTAGTCATGAAGGATCTCAGGAAAAGGTTTAAGCAAAGCAGTCAGGAGGTGTTAGTGGGAGTGTCCTACTTGCAGGCCATGGTTGGAGTATCCAAGGCCCAGTTGTCTGCACAACACCATTGCTTCTTTGGTACCCCAGCCTTCTCCACAGATCAGACCCCAGTGTTGCGTTCCATTGATGCTGGTGCGCAACACTTCCACACGGCCCTCGTAGCGTGTACGACCACCTGTGATACGCACCTGAGCAGGAAACAAGCCAAGGAGATAAACAAGCAAAAAGAGAGAGGTCAACTTACTCTACAGCTGCATGGCCATACAGGAAGGAAGGAAGGTTAGGAAAGACCCTGGAAATGCAGCTGCATTGTGGGTAATGCATGCTTGGAAACTGAATGTTTTTAAATATGCATCTATTTTTGTTAGAGGTCGAAACGTTTTTCCCACCTACAGATTTGGGATGAGATCTGAAATCGGTAGATGACAATGTGTCAGTGTGTATGTTGTATGCATCGGTTTGTAATACGTAATCTCATTGTCCATGCACATATTGTTCACTTTGCAGTCTGATTTATCAACCATTTCCACAACAAAAGCTTGACTGGGCCAAATGGAATAAGAGTTTGGTAATACTAGCATTGTTTATCGTTGAGGCCCTGCGATGGTCTGGTAGGCCCATTGTTGGCAGAGGTAGGCTCCAGCCTCCCTGCAACCTGAATCGGATATTTACAAAATACAACAAAGCGTGTTGTTTAAAATATGGTATTTAAAAGTATGATAGGGAATTTCACATTAAACAAGTTATTTCGAA
The DNA here is from genome assembly GCA_024760905.1 of Plotosus lineatus. Taxonomy (NCBI): domain Eukaryota; kingdom Metazoa; phylum Chordata; class Actinopteri; order Siluriformes; family Plotosidae; genus Plotosus; species Plotosus lineatus. The sequence continues at coordinate 51,607,639 of CM045736.1, forward strand.
TGGTTCTAGATATTTTAACTGCTCATTACTTATGTGATGATGATGATGATTAATAATAATAAAGAAAGGTTGTGTGAGTGTTTGCCCTGCAATGACCTGGAAAGCTGTCCAGGGTGTACCCTGCCCTCACACAGAGTTGGTTGAGATGGGCGCCAGTCTCCCTGCGACCGTAATTAGGATTAAATGGTTCAGAAAATGAATGAATGAATTAATAATAAAGAAATAACCTGAAGTGGTGACCTTAAAATAATAGAGCTGATACATGATGAAATCATGTTTCAATGGTGTAAGCACCAGAAAGTTCTTTTCTGACAAGAGAAAAGCTATTTACTGCCTTACAGTATCACTGCATTACTGCTAAATACAATAAACACATTCTATTTATGAATAATACCATAAAAAAACAAAAACATTCAATCAACAGTACATGAGACAGAAAAAGGGACAGTAAATCTTTTAAAAATAAGCTGCCACAGCTAAAGGAAAGGATAAAATTATCCGATATCTACACATGACAATATCATGCTGCAATGTCATTCTGTTACATTTTGCATCACACTGTTTGAACACCAGAGGTCCCTCTGCACAACCCATCCAGTGAAAATGTATGGATGGCACCAGACTGACAAGTTTTATGAGTTATGCTATCGCACCACGTTTTTTATGATTAAAAAGACCTTAAGTCAGGGGTGCTCAATCCTGCTCCTGGAGATCTACCTTCCAGAAGACATTCGCTCCAACCCTAATCATGTCCACCGAACCTTCCAATCATCTAATCAAGACCTGACTGGATCTTACATGTCACATGGGCCACATTAGGGTTGGATATAAAGTCATCTGGAAGGTAGATCTCCAGGAGCAGGATTGAACTTAGTATTGAAGCCTTAAGTATACAGCGGAACCTCGGAACTCGAACAATCTAGATACCGAACAATTGGGAATCCGAACAAAAAAGTCGTGACTTTTATCGTCCCGGAAACCAAATAAAAAAAGAAATCGAACGTGAGAAACGCGCAAGAAAAATACGAGACCGGAAGTTGTTGGTACAGTACAAAAGTTAAAGCTAGCGCTAAAGCACTAAAGCTATCTAATCACGAACGCCATAGATCACCTCCAGCGACAAATATGATTTAGAGTACCGAACAGAAAACCCACAGATCGGCTTATAGGCATAACCGCCTAAATGAAGCTGAAGAGGATGTTTGTATGTTTGTATGTAAGCTAAGCTAAACTAAGCTAAAGCGCAAGCAGCGCTGTGCACACCTTTAACTATGCAGTCATGAGCCACTTCCGTAAGGTTTTGAAAAGGCAGAAACAAGCCACGCAAGAATCAGCCATGCAACGCGTTAGCAAGAGAAAGAAACACCTTTGGCTTAAAGGTTAAAATTCTTATCTTTATTGTTCTTATGCTTTAACTTTTCTGTGGTTTTCATTTTAGTGTGTTGTGGTCCCAGAAAAGACCTGCACGTTGGAGAGGGGTGTGGCTCTAACACACTCATCCATGAAAACGGGTTGTGCTTTATTGTTCACAGGTTTCGAGTGCTCTAGTTATTGTTTCTAGTGTTTTCCCTGTGAACAATAAAGCACAACCCGTTTCCATAGATGAAACGGGGAAATCGTGCATGGAAATCAAAATAAAGCTTGAACTGCTTGAGCATAGAGCTGAGAGATCAAGAGGGACAATCTTCTAGCATGGAGAAGAGTGCTGCTAGTCTGTATAGCCTGTGATTAAATGGAAATGATTAAATGTGTGTGTTTAGCACTCCATCCCGCGTGTTTGAGCCACGCCCCTCTCCAACACGCATTTCAACGCGCAACTCTTTTCTTAGAAACCACAAGACTAAAATAAAACCCACAGAAAAGTTAAAGTCTCTCACAACACAAACCATAACATTGTACTGTATTCAATTTTTTTTTCACTAAATTTGCGGACCTATGGTATGAGTTATGGTACCGTTATCTTCTGTTCAAAAGACAACGGAACGGATTGAGACCATAATGGGAAAAGCAGATTCGGAATTCGAGCAAATTGGAATCCGAGCAGCCGTCTGGAACGGCTTAAGTTCGAGTACCGAAGCTCCACTGTATTTTAAATGACACGAACACCACCATGTTGAAATAAGAGCTTGATAGCTACAGGAATCAGCCAGCCATTGAATTTGACTTTTTGAAAAAGGTTTTTTTTTTTGTGAAGCCAAATCATGTATTATTGTGTGTTATGAACCAGCTGATAACTGATGTGTATTGTTATACCCCTACTGTTTATGTGTGTGTGAATGACAGGTGTGTCTGACCGTTTTCTCAAAGCCCATGTACGGCACGTTACATCGGACCGCAGCATCCTCCGTGTGCTTACAATCTTCAGCGGTAATGTTTTTATAGTTGCAGTTCCACAGAGAACGCTCAAGACCTGTGCACTGGACCTCATTCATGTAGATTGGACCGATGCCTGCAACACAAACACACACAAAACACAGACACATTCACACGAATATTACGAAAAGGTATGTACCAGAATGATGTAAATTACATTTCAATGCAAGTGTTTGGGGTCTTTCTCTGTTCTCTGATCTCTGGTCCTTTCTCATACCTTGTCCCATGCGAGCTCCAGTAAGAGCCTCCTTTGCGGAGCCATAACCCAGTTCTCTGCATACCACGCTGGCAGACTGTATGTTCCAGCGATCATCACACACTGTTCCCCATTCATTGCCCTTCAGTACCTCCACACGGCCTTCTCCTGCCTTTGCTCCACCCTTCAGACGCACTGTCCTCTGCATGAGACGGATCAAGAAATAAGAGTGGACTGACATACACAAAAAAAAAAAAAAAAAAAAAAATATGAGCGCAAACCTCCACCAAGACCAGCAATCCCACATATGAGCCAAAATGGCAATTATTATCTTATCTTACAGTGTTGAAGATATTTAAAGTTTTTAATGATCCAGAATTTGTCCCACCTCTGGTAGACATTTAATGAAACGGTACATAGAAGCATAACCTTCTTTGATGAGGTAATTAAAATGAGTTACAGACACTGTACATTACCGACGATTTGAGCGTTTTCTTCAGAGCACGATTTTGGGAATATACTGGTCCGGGCACACAGCTGACAACAGCAGGCATGCCACCGGGGCAGCTTTCAGTGGCATTGGCTTGGTTGAATTCCAGATGACAGGCAGCTAGGTGAATCTCCGTCCCTAAGCATGCCACAGAGTGAACCAGGAAGTGATTCTTTTGCCGCTCTGAATACAGTCTACGGCAGAGACAGACAAACAGGTTTCTATTTAGGGGTTTCTGTTCATGTCGCATAAATTATCACAATTTAGATGGGATCTAAACGGCAAAACTTAAATATCTACAGAATAGTATACTACTGACAAAGAGAACATTGGCTCTAACGCTTGTCTAATAGACAAAGACAGAACGTTTGAAATAAACAACCCAAACATTTGGTAGAAACCAAAATTCAAACATCTGTTCAAATTCTCAGCAGCTGCATGAGAAAGACCATGGTCATTTCCCCCCACTTTTAACAATGTTACCTTTTGGCTGTGGCCGACTTGCCAGGTTTAGACTTAGATCTAGCTTTAGTCATAGCTTTAGCTTTAACTTCTTGCCTGCAATGCAAACATCCATTAAGTCCGAAAAACACTCACATTTCCACTATAAATATAACATGCACATGCAGATACATATATTAGTTCTGCATCTATGTTGACCAAAAGTACGAGGACGCTTGTCCAATCATACTACATGTACACATTGAATGTCCCATTCCAGATTTAGGTCCCAGTGTGCTGTTAACATATCCAGGAAGGCTTTACAGTCGATTTTACAGCATGGCGATGACAATTTATCCATTTGGCTACAAGAAAATTAGTAACGTCTAGTCCTGATATTGGGTGAAGAGGCCTGGGGAGCCGACTACATTACTGTTCATCAAAAAAAAAAAAGTGATTAATGGGTGCAACATCGGGGCTTTTAGCAGAAAATTTGAATTCTTCCATTCCACGAAACGGAAACCGTAATGCTACAACACTGTAGATAATTGTGTAGACAACACTGTAGACCTTGCGTACTTCATATTTTCTGACAACAGATGGGTGAAGGCTTCTGTTTAGACGTGTTGGCCAGGTGTTCACCTACTTTTGGTCATGTTGTGTATCATTAGTTGAACATAGAAGATTATTCATGCAGAAAAATGATGTGAAAATAGAGACAGACACAGATAGCTCTTTAAAGTAACGTCAGCTTACAAAATACCACTATGGTAAGTAATACCCTCTTACAGTAATAGATACATACAGAACTTAGACATTTATTGATCATTTGGTTAAATTTATTGACTTATTTGTTAAAGACATTTCAGCATCATAAATTATGAATGACAGTGACATTCATAGAAGCGATTATTAGAATTGTTAGTAAGTATTATGTGAATTGCTTTATGGTGATGTCATGAGTAACCCAGAATGACATTCAGTTCTTTCTCAGACACGAAAAAAAAAAAAAAAAAAAAAAAAAATTTATATATATATATATATATATATATATATATATATATATATATATATATATAGTAATACATCAAACAAATGAGAAAGAGATCAACAAGGGTAAGTGATCCCTTTCATTCTGTCCATTTCTACTCTGTTATTCACTTCTATTTATATTCTTTCTGACTATAACCACCAGACACAAAGACTTTCTCATTTTTCTTTTAAAACCACTGCACAGTACGAGGGTTTCTTTTTAACCCTTACATACCTTGGATTGTTATTTACTCAGTGCTTATACTGTATCTACCACAAATTGCTATACAAAGTAATAATATTGTGATAATGGCAGTCAGTTTTATAAACAGTTATTCAAAACCAGCACCACCAAGCTCCCACTGTAGTATCCTTTGGCAAGAACTGTAAACTTAAACGCTTAGCAGTATCTTGTGTTTATTGTAGGCCCCACTGGATAAAATGTCAGGTAAATGAAACTGAACAAAATAACCACACACACACAAATATATATATATATATATATATATATATATATATATATATATAAAAACATGCTTTTTTGGGGAACATGCTTTTTTGACATAATGTACTAGAATTAAGTGCAATTGTGCATCCTCTACAGTAGGTAGCAGTGGTGCTCTCATTGTGTTGCCCATGTTGTAGTGAAAAAGCACCAAGCAAACGATATGAAGTGCAGCAAACACTATTTATAGTTGTGCACAAGGTGTGTAATGTTTTTTTCTTCTTAGAGGAGGCAGCATAAAACATAACTGAGAAGCACTGCACAAGGTGTTCTCGGAGCGCAGAGGAATACACTCAGAAGTATACAAGGCTAAATGGCCCGGAAAAGCCATTTCGAGGAGAGCTCGTAAAGGGAAAATTTTCTCATTGGATGGAGCAGATTTATGGTGGGTTTGAGACTCATGACATGGAAAAATCGTTATAAGGCACACTCGTTAGACGAGGTATATATTTTATTTATTTTTATTTATTTTATATATTTATATATAGTGGTACCTCACCTTATGAAAGACCCAACAAATGAAAAATCCAAGTTACAAAATGCATTTACCTAAAATTTCCGTCTCTGGATACAAAAAAAAAATTTCACGTTACGAAAGGCGACATCACAAAAATTCAAACAATGCGCGCTTGACTTTTATTATGAAATTGGCGCGATAGAGTTGCTCTCCCATTGGCTATCGTGGCAGGCGAGGAGGGGCTGAACGACAACTCTGGTGCTTGGTTAGCAGTGGAAGGTTAGCACTTCCGGTCATACTGCTTGAAAAAGGTATGCTTTTATAATTTTTAAAGGGTTTAGGGGTAGTGTTGGGGGCATTGGAACAAATCAGGGCTTTAACATGTAAAATACCACTCAACTTACGAAAAAAAAATAAAAATAAAAATCAGGTTACGAAACCACTTCTGGAACGGATTCATTTCGTAAGGTGAGGTACCTTTGCATGTTCTTCCCTTGCTTGCGTGGGTTTCCTCCGGGTACTCTGGTTTCCTCCCACAGTAAAAAAACATGCACAGTAGGTTAACTGGCTGTTTCAAATTGCCCCTAGGTGTGAATGTCTATATGAATGTTTGTGCGAGTGTAGGCTAGCTATCCAGGGTGTATCCCGCCTTTGCGCGCAGTTGGCTGAGATGGCCGCAGCCTCCCCATGACCCGAATTAGGATTAAGCGGTTCAGAAAATGAATGAATAAATTTATAATCAGCTCTACCTGTTGGGTAGCATATGAGACAGGGGCTTATGGGACTTCATTGTCAGTTGCTTGTTATCTCACTTGACATCCATAGATAAACCTTGGTAGGTATATATTTTATAAATTATCCTCAGTTATCGATCACATAATTAAGCAATTCATTGAAAACAAGGTTTACCCATAAGCAAAGTTAGGTGTTAGTTAGAAAGTGACTACCATGACTCAAGATGAGTCTCTACAAGACACAATGCACTGTAGAATCTCTAGAGGGAGAACGCTGCTAGTTTCTCCCCCTTAGATGGTACCTGTTTGCTTTTGCCCTAATTTTGACTTTTGGCTGAATAGATCTCTTTCTGAAGTTACTGTAGGAGATAAGGAATTAAATAATGATATATTTTACAGAGGGACTGACACACGTAATGTAGATAGACCAATAGACGGTTACAGACAGTGACACTAAATAGGTACAGAGAGAGAGAGAGATGTGTAATATTATTGAGAATGTGTGAGACCTCTAAATGTGACCTTTTGCAATATAACAAGTTATATCTATTAACTATTGGATGTTGCTGAATAATCAATTCAATTCCGCTGTATCCAACGAGCTTGAGGTGCAGAACTGGTATAGTACAGATGCTCCCCGACTTACGTTCTTTTGATGTTACGTTTTTTTTTTTTTTTTAAAGAGTCAAATTTTGAGTTTAGAGGTACCTACGTAGTACGCTGACATAATGACGCTGCATTCATTGTTTACAAACTACAGACTGAGTGTGTGTGTATATGTGTACACACACACACACACACACACACACACACACACACACACACACAGTGGTATGAAAAAGAATCTGAACCGTTTGGAATTTCTCACATTTCTGCATAAAATCACCTTGAAATGTGATCTGATCTTTGTCAAAACCACACGGATGAAAAAACATTGTCTGCTTTAACTAAAACCACCCAAACATTTATAGGTTTTCATATTTTATGAGGATAGCATGCAAACAATGACAGAAGGGGGAGGAATAAGTAACTGAACCATCACATTCAATATTTTGTATATAGCATAAGATGGTGGTGTGCAGGATGACGCTGATGGCGAGGAAGGTGAAAAAGGCAAAGGCAGAGCAGAAGACAAAGTGGTGGAAGCTGAAAAAGGAAGAGTGTCGTGTTGTCTTCAAGGAGGAGTTGAAACAGGCTTTGGGTAGCCAGGAAGTGCTTCCAGATGACGGGACAACTACAGCCAATGTGATCAGGGAGACAGGTAGGAGAGTACTTGGTGTGTCCTCTGGAAGGAAAGTAGATAAGCAGATTTGGTGGTGGAATCAGGAAGTGCAGGAGTGTGTACAAAGGAAGAGGTTAGCTAAGAAGAAGTGGGACATAGAGAGGACTGAAGAGAGTAAACAGGAGTACAGGGAGACACAGCGTAAGACGAAGGTAGCAGTGTCAAAGGCCAAACAGAGGGCGTATGATGACTTGTATGATAGGTTGGACAGTAAGGAGGGAGAAAATGATTTATACAGGTTGGCACAGCAGAGAGATAGAGATGGGAAGGATGTGCAGCAAGTTAGAGTGATTAAGGACAGAGAGGGAAATGTATTGACTGATGACAGAAGTGTGCTGGGAAGATGGAAAGAGTACTTTGAAGGGCTGATGAATGAGGAAAATGAGAGAGAAAAAGAGTAGAAGGGGTGACTGTTGAGGACCAGGAAGTAGCAAAGATTAGTAAGGGTGAAGTGAGGAGGGCATTGAAGAGGATGAAGAGTGGAAAGGCAGTTGGTCCTGATGACATATCGGTGGAGGTATGGAAGTGTCTAGGGGAGGTAGCAGTAGATTTTCTGACAAGAACATTCAACAAGGTCAAGAGAGTGAGCAGATGCCAGAGGAATGGAGGAGAAGTGTGCTGGTGCCCATTTTTAAGAACAAGGGAGACGTGCTGAGTTGTGGCAATTACAGAGGGATAAAGTTGATGAGCCATACAATGAAGTTATGTGAAAGAATAGTGGAAGCTAGACCAAGGGCAGAGGTCAGCATTTGTGAACAACAGTTTGGTTTCATGCCAAGAAAGAGCACCACAGATGCAGTGTTTGCTTTGAGGATGTTAATAGAGAAGTACAGAGAAGGTCAGAGGGAGCTGCATTCTGCCTTTGTGGATCTGGAGAAAGCATATGACAGGGTGCTGAGAGAGGAACTGTGGTATTGTATGAGGAAGTCTGGAGTGGCAGAGAAGTATGTTAGAGTGGTGCAGGACATGTATGAGAGATGTAAGACAGTCGTGAGGTGTGCTGTCGGTGTGACAGAAGAGTTCAAGGTGGAGGTGTGACTGCATCAAGGGTCAGCGCTCAGTCCCTTCTTGTTTTCTATGGTGATGGACAGGCTGACAGACGAGGTTAAACAAGAGTCTCCATGGACTATGATGTTTGCAGATGACATTGTGATCTGTAGTGAGAGCAGAGAACAAGTGGAGGAAAATCTAGAGAGGTGGAGGTATGCCCTGGAAAGGGGAGGAATGTAGGTTAGCCTCAGTAATACATAATACATGTGTGTGAATGAGATGGACCCAAGAGGAATGGTGAGGTTACAGGGAGCAGAGATAAGGAAGGTGGAGGATTTTAAGTACTTAGGCTAAACAATCCAGAGCAATGGAGGGTGTAGAAAAGAGGTAAAGAAGTGTGTGCAGGCAGGTTGGAACGGGTGGAGAAAAGTGTCCGGTGTGATGTGTGATAGGAGGGTATCGGCAAGAATGAAAGGAAAAGTGTACAAGACGGTGTTGAGGCCAACGATGTTGTATGGGTTAGAAACAGTGGCCCTGGGGAAAAGACAGGAGGCAGAGCTGGAGGTAGCAGAGATGAAAATGTTGAGGTTCTCTTTGGGAGTAACGAGGATGGATAGGATTAAGAATGAGCACATCAGAGGGACAGCACATGTAAGACGTTTTGGAGACAAAGTCAGAGAGGCTAGATTGAGATGGTTTTGACAAAAACAGAGGAGGGATAGTGAGTGTATTGGTAATAGGATGCTGAGGCTAGAACTACCAGGCAAAAGGCCTAGAGGAAGACCAAAGAGACGATTCATGGATGTGGTGAAGGAGGACATGAAGGTCGTTGGTGTAAGAGAAGAAGACGCAAAGGATAGGGTGAGATGGAGGCAGATGATTCGCTGTGGCGACCCCTGAAGGGAAAAGCCGAAAGGAAAAGATGTCACACGTCATATGTCACTGTAACAACTTATGTTCGGCCGTCCGGAACCAATTAAAAACGTAAGTCGGGGAGCGTCTGTACAACTAAATCAAAGTGTTTGTTTATTTGAACATATAACTATCAATGCAGAGGCCGATAAGGTAAGTGAGCTTTGCACACAGAGCATAAGTGATGTGCAGCTAACAGCTTCGCTGTAATGGCATGTTTTTATACTCAGTAAAAGGTTTAGTATGTACAGATGCTCCCTGACTTACATTCCTCCGTTTAACTTTTTTTCGATTTTAGGTTGTTTTTTTTTTTTTCCAAAAAAAAAAAAAATTAGACGTACCACGCTGACGTAATGACACAATGACGCTGCGTCCATTGTTTACAAACGACAGACTGAACGTGCCCCTCCTTCTTCCCAGTTCAGTTATATAGCATGTTACCCTTGTGTTAAGACGTCATCTCTGTGATCTTTGTGTTTACATTGTTTTGTGGAATTTTGTAACCCTAAGCAAATATGGTTGGTCAGAAGTGTAAGCCTACTAGCATGGGTGCAAGTCTCATACACAGAGATGAATTAACTATCTGCTCGGATCGGCGCAATCTACCATGCATACTCAGTTAAGCAAAGGGAGTTGTAAAATTAATGAATGAAAACCTGAATCCACAAAAGAAAGAACGCTCCGCTCTGCTGGCTCCACATCAGTGCAGGCTGTGTTCTAAAAGAGTTCAACGGCATCCTTGCGCACTTGAAAGACCGGAAGTCCGTATAATCCACAGTACACTACTTTCGCAAGTACACTATTTTCTGTTTAGAGCGCCTCACATATTGTAAGCATTGATTGGCTGTTTTAAGCTTCAAGTAAAGTGACTCGGTATAAATAAGTGACTTATTTGAAATTAATGCTGATATATTTGATATTATTTTACAATGTTATGTTTATAATAATTGATTTAGGGGTGTTATGAGATACAGTAATGGTATTTATGGATGTATAGTACAGTATGTGCGTCATACATCACACGTCATAGTAACAACTTGCGTTCACTTTCAACTTACGTACGGCTGTCCGGAATCAATTAAAAACATAAGTTGGGGAGCATCTGTACTACATGGAAATAAAATGAGATTTTATGATTTTTAATGCACCACCTGCTTCATGAGAATCCATGTGTGTCCACCATTTTTATTCCCACATTATCAATTTTGGATGTTTTTAATATCCAGAGAGCAAGCCAATCAGCTGGTGTGGCTCCTATGCAGTATGTACAAACTGGATTCCAAAAACGTTGGCACACTATACAAATTGTGAATAAAAACAGAATGCAATGATGTGGAAGTGCCAAATTTCAATATTTTATTCCGAATAGAACATAGATGACAGGGTCAAAATTTTAAACTGAGAAATGTATCATTTTAAAGGAAAAATATGTTGATTTTAAATTTCATGATGTCAACAAATCTGAAAAAAGTTGGGACAGTTAGCGATAAGAGCATGGAAAAGTCAATTGCACTTATAACAAACAGCTGGAAGACCAATTACCACTAATGAGGTCCATGTCTGAGAATTAAAAAGCACTTCTCAGAGTGGCAGTGTCTCTCAAAAGCAAAGATGGGTAGATGATCAATTCCCCCAATGTTGCACAGAAAGATAGTGGAGCAATGTCAGAAAGGTGTTTCTCAGCGAAAAATTGCAAAGAGTTTGACGTTATCATCATCTACAGTGCATAACATCATCCAAAGATTCAGAGAATCTGGAACAATCTCTGAGTGTAAGAGTCAAGGCCGAAAAGCCATACTGGATGCTCGTGATCTTCAAGCCCTTAAACGGCACTGCAACACAAACAGGAATGCTACTGTAAGGGAACTCACAGAATGGGCTCAGCAAAACTTCCAGAAACCATTGTTGGTGAACACAATCCACGGTGCCATCCGCCGTTGCCAACTGAAACTCTCCAGTACAAAGAAGAAGCCATTTCTAAACAGGACCCAGAAGCACATGCTTTTCTGGGCCAGGGGTCATTTAAAATAGAGTGTGGCAAAGTGGAAAACTGTTCTGTGGTCAGACGAATCACGGTTTGAAGTTCTTTATGGAAAACCAGGACGCCATGTTATCTGGACTAAAGAGATCAAGGATAACCGAAGTTGTTATCAGTACTCAGTTCAGAAGCCTGAATCTGTGATGGTATGGGGTTGCATGAGTGCATGAGGCATGGGCAGCTTGCACAACTGGAAAGGCACCATCAACGCAGAAAGGTTTATTCTGGTTCTAGAACAATAGGCTCCCATCCAGATGCCGTCTCTTTCAGAGAAGACCTTGCATTTTTCAACATGATAATGCCAGACCACATGTAGCATTAATTTCAACATCATGGCTGCGTAGGAAAAGGATCCAGGTATTGAAATGGCCAGCCTGCAGTCTAGATTTTTCACCTATAGTGAACATTTGGTGCATCATAAAGAGGAAGGTGCAACACAGAAGGCCCAAGACAGTTGAACAGTTTGAGGCCTGTATTAGACAAGAATGGGACAGCGTTCCTATTTCTAAACTTGAGAAACTTGTCTCCTCGGTCCCCAGACGTTTACAGACTGTTGTAAGGTATGTATGATGGGATGCCTCACAGTGATGACCTTGTCCCAACTTTGAGATTTGTTGACACCATGAAATGTAAAAATCAACATACAGTATTTTTATCTTAAAAATTATATATTTTCTCAGTTTCAGCTTTTGTCCTTTCGTATATGTTCTATTCAGAATAACATATTGAAATTTGGCACTTCCACATCATTGCATTCAGTTTTATTCATAATTTGTATAGTGTGCAAAAACTTTTTTGATATCTAGTTTGTACTAATATTGCACCCCTTGTTCTCTGAATTTAATAATTGCTATTGTTTTTTTTTCTTCAAAATTTCCAAGAGACAGTGGCATAATATTAAAAGAAATGGATCTGATTTGCTTTAATCACAAAGAATGAACTAGTGTGTTTTATGTACCAGACCAGTGTGCAATACATATTTCTCCAAAATCTGACATGCCACAGTCCTAAAAGAGTTCCATTGACACCTTCCAGAAATATTCCAGAAACTGTAAAAGCTTCTGAGGGGATGTGGAAATCCTATCACCGTACAACACTGGGTTTAGTGTTACAGTAAGCACTATAATTGACACCTTTGGTGAAATAGTGACATTTCAGGTCTATCTGCACAATGTATTTCATTAACAGAAACCTGTGAGTTGACTTTAACTTGAAGAAAACATCATCCAACGAATTAACTACTACCATCATACACAACCAGCATCAGAATGAAACCCCCAGGGGTATAGAGTTATGGAAGATGCACTATGGTTTAGCAGCTCATTTACACACACGATATATGAGAAATATAACCTTTGAGTTAGATTCAACCTTTCTCATGTCATTTGTATTATTTTGTAATCCTTCCTATGTTGATGAATGACTAAAGGAATCTGGCCTCTGTGTTTCATCATGTGCCTCATAACTTGGCAAGACAGGAAATCATAGATAACGGATTAAAGTTCCCAGAATATGCTGCTGAACTAAAATAGAAACATGATCCTTTCACATTTTTCAGTGTTTAAATGTTTATTTTTTAAATCAACATGAAAATGGGATGTAGAATTTACTTTTGTAATCTTGAATACACCAGTGGTTAGTGGAAACCTTTTGTTCTTGAAGTCACAGGTTTCCCTTAAGAATCAATTCCAATTACAAAATGTGTGTGTGTGTGTGTGTGTGTGGACTTGCTGTTAGGTGTTGTATTTGCTTGTGGCCATGTTTGAAGAAAGGTTGTTGAGTGCATGAACATTGGTGAAGCAGTGACTATGTTTCAAAGAGGCACCTCCATTCTGTATACCAGGGGTCCCCAACCTTTTTATCACCGCGGACCCATCAACACTTGACAATTTAACCGTGGACCATGGGGGGTTGTCATAGATTGTTTGTATTGTAAATATAACTTATTTATATAAAATATTATTATTATTATTATTTATAATAATGGTGAGGACTCATGATGAAAGCAAGGACTTTCACAGTTACTTCAAACGTACCAGGGTTGTTGCTCAGAATCTCAACTTTGCTCTTGATTTTGTTGATGGCGAGGTACTGCTGGACGGTACATCAATGTGTGTCAACCAGGTGAAGTCATTTACAAAATCAATCAGAGTCGCCATTTCAAGGAGCAACTTTCTGCAAAGCCACTGCATAGTGTTTACGTGCAGTGTGTTGAACAGAACAGTAATCCTACTGACTCCTTCGCCTGGATGAAGTTGGCTGGTCTCAAAAGTGAAACTGGTGGCTTTCTTTTTGCCGCTCAGGACCAGCCCCGTCCTACATGCAATCGCCAATGTAATATTTTAAGGGAACATGTCAATCCCAAATGTAAGCATAGGATGGTGGTGTGCAGGATGATGCTGATGGTGAGGAAGGTGAAGAAGGCAAAGGCAGAGCAGAAGACAAAGTGGTGGAAGCTGAAAACGGAAGAGTGTCGTGTTGTCTTCAAGGGGGAGTTGAAACAGGCTTTGTGTGGTCAGGAAGTGCTTCCAGATAACTGGACAACCACAGCAAATGTGATCAGGGAGACAGGCAGGAGAATACTTGGTGTGTCATCTGGAAGGAAAGTAGACAAGGAGACTTGGTGGTGGAATGAGGAAGTGCAGGAGTGTGTACAAAGAAAGAGGTTAGCTAAGAAAAAGTGGGACATTGAGAAGTCCGAAGAGAGTAAACAGGAGTACAGGGAGACACAATGTAAGGCGAAAGTAGCAGTGTCATAAGGCCAAACAGAGGGCGTCTAGAGACTTGTATGCTAGGTTGGACAGTAAGGAGGGAGAAAATGATTTATACAGGTTAGCACAGCAGAGAAATAGAGATGGGAAGGACGTGCAGCAAGTTAGATTGATAAAGGACAGAGAGGGAAATGTATTGACTGATGACAGAAGTGTGCTGGGAAGTACTTTGAAGAGCTGATGAATGAGGAAAATGAGAGAGCAAAAAAGAGTAGAGGGGGGGTGACCGTTGAGGAGCAGGAAGTAGCAAAGATTAGTAAGGGTGAAGTGAAGAGGGCACTGAAGAGGAAGAGTGGAAAGACAGTTGGTCCTGATGATATACCTGTGGAAGCATGGAAGTGTCTGAGAGGTAGCAGTAGATTTTCTGACAAGAACATTCAACAAGGTCTTAGAGAGTGAGCATGCCGGCGGAATGGAGAAGTGTGCTGGTGCCCATTTTTAAGAACAAGGGACACGTGCAGAGTTGTGACAACTACAGAGGGATAAAGTTGATGAGCCATACGATGAAGTTATGGGAAAGAATAGTGGAAGCTAGAATAAGGGCAGAGGTCAGCATTTGTGAACAACAGTTTGGTTTCATGCCAAGAAAGAGCACCACAGATGCAGTGTTTGCCTTGAGGATGTTAATAGAGAAGTACAGAGAAGGTCAGAGGGAGCTGCATTCTGCCTTTTGTGGATCTGGAGAAAGCATATGACAGGGTGCCAAGAGAAGAAATGTGGTATTGTATGAGGAAGTCTGGAATGGCAGAGAAGTATGTTAGAGTGGTGCAGGACATGTATGAGAGATGTAAGACAGTGGTGAGGTGTTCTGTCGGCGTGACCGAAGAATCAAGTTGGAGGTAGGACTGCATCAAGGATCAGCTCTGAGCCCCTTCTTGTTTGCTATGGTGATGGACAGGCTGACAGAAGAGGTTACACAAGAATCTCCATGGACTATGATGTTTGCAGATGACATTTTGATCTGTAGTGAAAGCAGAGAACAAGTGCAGGAAAATCTAGAGAGGTGGAGGTATGCCCTGGAAAGGAGAGGAATGAAGGTTAGCCTCAGTAAGTCAGAACACATGTGTATGAATGACAAGGACCCAACAGGAACTGTGAGGTTACAGGGAACAGAAATAACGAAGGTGGAGGATTTTAAGTACTTGGGCTCAACAATCCAGAGCAATGGAGAGTGTGGAAAAGAGGTGAAGAAGCATGTGCAGGCAGGTTGGAATGGTTGTATAAAAGTGTCTGGTGTGATGTGCAATAGGAGAGTATCAGCAAGAATGAAAGGAAAAGTGTACAAGACGGTGATGAGGTCAGCGATGTTGTATGGTTTAGAAACAGTGGCCCTGGGGAAAAGACAGGAGGCAGAGCTGGAGGTAGCAGAGATGAAAATGTTGAGGTTCTCTTTGGGAGTAATGAGGATGGATAGGATCAGGAATGAGTACATCAGAGGGACCGCTCATGTAAGATGTTTTGGAGACAAAGTCAGAGAGGCTAGATTGAGATGGTTTGCACATGTACAGAGGAGGGATAGTGAGTATATTGGTAGTAGGATGGTGAGGTTGGAACTACCAAACAGAAGGCCTAGAGGAAGACCAAAGAAGAGATTTATGGATGTGGTGAAGGAAGACATGAAGGTTGTTGGCATAAGAGAAGAAGATGCAGAGGACAGGGTGAGAATGAGGCAGATGATTTGCTGTGGTGACCCCTGAAGGGAATAGCCGAAAGGAAAAGATGATGTCAATCCCAAATGTAGATTGTTTAATGAATTTAGTGAGACTGTTCAACACCTTGTCAGTGGTTGTCCTGCTTTGGCACAAACGTCTTACTTGAAAAGACATGAATACATGGCACGCTCATTTTATTACCGTCTTTGTCATGCTTGTGGTTTTGACTCAGAGGTTCACCCATGGTATGTCCCTGATCTTGTCCAGGGCATCATGGAAAAATGATGATTTTAAGCTTCTGTGGTATCGGCCCATTTACAGCCTGAGGAAGATTGAAGCCAATAAGCCTGATCTTGTTCTATTTGACAAAACCAATGAAATTAT
>CM045736.1:51628895-51813895 GCA_024760905.1 Plotosus lineatus
TCTTGAGGAATTTAAATTAGCTTGCCATGTGTTATTATTGTTACCTGTGCCCTTTCCATATTTGGCGCTGTGAGCCCAGCCTGTAGCAGAGACAAACCCGAGTTGGCGACAGAGCACATGGGCATTGGCTAGTGAGAAGTCATCATCACAGATGGTTCCCCATTCGCCTTTATAGAAAACCTCAATTCGGCCTTCATTATGTTTTCGTGGATGACCGGCCAGTCGAAACTTCAGATACTCAGGTGACTTCACAGTTGGCATTGGACTTTGATGTACAATAGATGCTGTTTGTGTAAAGCACAATGGAACCCAAATGCCAAGAAAGAGGAAGGCTACATGTCTCCACCACTGAGACTGCTCCATAGGTAGAACTGCACAGAAGAAGTGTGAAAGAAGTATGAAAAGGTGTGGAAAGCGAAAAGACGGGAAGGGGCTGAACGACAACTCCGGCGCTTGGGATCACATGGGATGAAGGCCGTGTAGCCGGCTGGTGCAATCGCCTCGTCGGAGGTACTCTCCTCGAGCCATGTTTCACAGAAACACAGCATGGAGCAGTCCTGTAGATCGCTCTGCGCTGCCATCTGAGCATGAAGCTCATCCACCTTTATTTCGGCCCCTCCCCGCCTGGGCTTAGTGTTAGCCGGGATGCGGTAAGCATTGAGCTAACATAGCATATTAGCTCAGGAGTCGAGTGTGCTTAATTATATACACTTGAAGACACTCCGATCTCCTAGCTGTAGTAGGGTCGCACAAACACAACAACAAATAAAACAAATAAAAAGAAACATGACTCTGAAAACTCCGCCTGGGCTAATTGTTAGCAGGGGTGCGGCTAGCATTGAGCTACCATAGCATATTAGCTCAGGATAGGAAGGTGCTAAACTTCAGAAGACTCCGATCTTATAGCTGTAGTAGAGTCGACCGGTCATAGACGAGCATAGTGTAAAACATGAACAAACAAAACAACAAATAAAATAAATTAAAAGGAACAAAGAAGCAATTTGACTCCAAGAACTCCGCGACGTCGCCCTCTTGGCAGCGCCATCTTGAAGACATCACTCCAAGTTCAATGTAAAAGAACACGAATCGTAATAAAGTTTATCGTTTTAGTATCGTTTCATAAACATGCTACAGAACATAAAATCTCGTGCACAAACATTAACTTACATGCTGTACAGGAATGAGATTTCCTTTCGGCTTTTCCCCTTTATCAGGGGTTGCCACAGCGAATGATTCGCACGTTTGATTTGGCATAGATTTTTACGTCGGATGCCCTTCCTGACACGACCCTTTAGCAAGGGACACAAACACGCTGTCGGCTTTGCAGCCTACTGATTCTGTACTGGAATAATAATCGAAAAAGACTTTAATCCAACAGTTCAGAGGAAACTGTCGTTTCTTCAGGAGAAAGTCTTATTGCTTCAGAAGAGACTTCCAATGTTTTCTATCGCTTAGCCAGAGAAGACGCACAGCGTTTGTGTGGCATCATAGAGCTTAACTGGCAATTAAAACACACAAAAAAAGAGGCTCATTAACAACTTGTGTGGGAATGAGGAAAAAGGGGGCGATACATCATCTCAACCAATCTGCAGGAAGGAGGAGAGCCATTGGCTGAATTTGAGTGACGTGTCAGTTGCTCGGCAGTCCGCGAATACTCAGAACGCGAGTGCAAAACCGCGAATAGTCAAGGGCCTACTGTATTTCACTAAGGCCTCATTTCCCACCACCACATGGAAATAATCTCTCCCCCGCAATCTTTCATATGACTGACCTGGTGTGCTTGAGGCATTGTTCTAAATTCAAGGCAGATTTTTTAAATGAGCCTGAAACAACAATGAAAACAGTCAATTTTTCTAGGTCCAGCAATGTTGTGGGAATACGTCAGGACATCCAATGCATATTTCAACTATCAAACAAATGTACAGTCGGCCCCCGACTTACGAAATTAATCCGTTTCAGAGCCCTTTTCGTACTGCGGGGATTTCGTAAGTAGGGGTCGCACCTTACATGTCAAACGCCTAATTTGTTCCAAGGCTCCAGTCTTTGGACTGGATCAACCCAATAAACCCTTTAAAAATTATAAAAGTACACCAATTTTGTATGAAATATGTGTTAAAAGTAAAAGAAAATTATTTATTAAACCATTTAAACATTTTATTAACATATTAAACCATTTTATTAACATATTTATTAATTAAACCATTATTAAACATTTTTATTAACACACACACACACACACACACACACACACACACACCTCTCTCTCTTTCTCTCTCTCTCTCTCGCACGCGCTGCGGGTCACGCCCACAAGACGTGGAATTAAAGCGCATTCCCTGCATGACAAACTCAACTTTATCAATCAAAATTCCTTGAGGGATCGGAATTCCAGATAAGCTCAAATGCGCCCACATTTATTAAACATTTACTGAATTAAACAACTTAAAAAACTAAACTAAATCGTTATTCCTTCTCTCTCTTTCTATCTCTCTCTTGCGCACGATATGGGCCACGCCCACAAGACGTGAATTCAAAGCGCATTCCTGCTTGACCATTTACTGAATTAAAACAACTTAAAAAAATAAACTAAAAACTAAATCGTTATTCCTTCTCTCTCTTTCTATCTCTCTCTTGCGCGCGATATGGGCCACGCCCACAAGATATGAATTCAAAGCGCATTCCTGCTTGACCATTTACTGAATTAAAACAACTTAAAAAATAAACTAAAAACTAAAGCATTATTCCTTCTCTCTCTCTCTCTCTCTCTCTCTCGCTCGCTTTCAAGCGCTGCGGGCCACGCCCACAAGACGTGAATTCAAAGCGCATTCCCTGCTTGACAAACTCAACTTTAATTTGATTCTTTGAGGGATTGGAATTCCAGATGAGCTCAAATGCACCACATTTATTCAACATTTACTGAATTAAACAACTTCAAAAAACTAAACTAAAAACTAAACAGTTAAGCTTCCTTCTCTCTCTCTCTCTTTCTCTCTCTCTCTCTCTCACGCACACACACATACACACACGGATGGGATGTTTTATTTAAAGCGGAATTACAGTACCTGTTTGAAAGATCAGAGGTCCTCACTGTATTTCTGCTTTAAGGTCTCCTTCTGGTTCTACGTCATCCCTCTTAGAAATCGGAGGCCAGTGGAGCGGGATGTTGAGAGACAGCCAATGAGAGAGAGCAACTCGCGCATCGTGTGAAATTTTGATTGATGCGTTTGAATTTCTTTTTGTAAGAGGGGGCTGTTTTCGTATCCCGGGGACGAAAACTTAGGAAAATGTTTTTCGTAACCCGGGATTTTCGTACCCAGTGGGTTTCATAAGTCGGGGGCCGACTGTATTTATATTATTCATTTTTTCCCCTTTCTGATTTTTCTCCCCTAATATTAGTGGTATCCAATTCCTACCTATCACTCGACCACCACCAACAAGCGATGGGGGTGTAAGCATATATGTGCCCCCTCTATGACATGCAATACTGCCACCTGCATCTTTACGAACTCCTGTGCATGCATGTTGGGGGGTGGCCTAACACACTCAGCGACAGCGCTATTTGGCCCCTTGTACAAATGAGCTTACAGAGGTCCATGATTGGCTGGTGATTGCTGTGAGTGAAAGGGAGGTGAGCGTATGCCATTCCCTGCCTTGCATGATGACAGGCAGCAATAAAAAGACAGATTTATGAATAACAAAAGTTGCAACCCAAAAAATATAGGCTCATCCACCACTCCTCAGACTTGTGCAAAATACAAACCGCCCAATTTAAGTCAGGTAGATAGACAAACTTTCGCCAAGCAAAACACGAAACATAAACAAGAATATAAATATATATAAGAATATAAATCCAAACTCATTAGAATTAGTTGTTAGGAATGGTTGGGGTACAAAGGGGAGATTTATTTATTTTCTCCAGGGCTGAAGTAGGTTCAATCCTTTAGGCAGCACCTAAATCTGTATACAGTAAAACCTCCGCTGACAAACGCTTAAGCTCACGAACTTTTCGCCTCAAGAACATTAAATTTGCGAGCATATTGTCTCTGCTGACGAACTAGTTTTCGGCGGACGAATCAAACCACGCGATCGAACAGCGCCACGGTGGCGGCCACGAGAAGCTGACGCACGCTCACGGCATCACAGTTCGTCACCCCCTTTCTTTGAATGCGGAAGTGGTTTGTGTTTGATAGACATTTTGGACCATATTGAGTGTACTTTTGCTATTATGGGACCGAAAAAGACCCACCACAGGCGGAGATCATTGAAAAACACGAACGAGGTGTGCGTTTGTGTGACTCAGCGTCCCAGTACCAGTACGCTAAGTCTACCACTATCCTTAAGAACAAGGAAGCTATTAAGGGTGCGTGTGTGGCTATGCGTGTTTCCAAACAGTAGGCGTTTCCAAACTCTCCTTCCAAACAGTAAGTCCCTCCCTCCCTCCCTCCTCCCACTCCATTCCATCAAGCCATCAACTACCATCACAAAGGTAAATAAAACGACTTTATTATACAGTACAGTTTATTTCTTTAATTACAATACAATAGACATTTATTATACATAAAATAAGGTATATTTTTGTGTAGTTTTAAGGCTTATTTATTAGAAAATTATGTTTTATGGGGACCTGGGAACGGATTATTCTCATTTTAATGGTTTCTTATGGGAAATAAATGTTCGGAAGACGAACTTTTCGCCTCACACACACTTTCTGGGAACCAATTATGTTCGTGAGCAGAGGTATCACTGTATTAGAAAACACCACCTTTTTTTACACCACCACGAGTAGGAACAATCTAGTACTTTGTGGTTCTATGGCGTTCTAGGCAATGACCAATGGTTATCATAAAGTACCGATTGTCTTTTCTTACGATGCTTTGGCTATAATTCAAACGGTCATAATTTCTACTTGATAGAGGACTTTTTACTTTCAGGATTATATTCAACATACAAACATAATCTTCGAGTTATGACACCAAAGTATTCCAAATAAACTCCAAGTGCTTTTCTGAGTTTTGTATTGAATATGAGCTCAGTTGCTACTGGAGATAACGCATCATGATGCATGTGGTGAAATGTGTATAAAAGCTCTCGGTTCAAATGACTGTCTATTGCACATCACTGATCCTTCGAGCATTACACACAACACTAATACAAACTCTACATACATGTGAATGTACAGTACTAAAAATTCTGTGCAATGTTTAAGAAACCTGCGATGGACTTGCGGCCCATCCAAGAGGAATTGAACTCCTCGTCACTTCACGCTACAAAAACTGGGAATAAGCAGCAACCTGATGAGCCACTAAGCTTGAAGGTAAAATCCTAGCAGACTTCACCTATCTTTAACAAACAATGTCCGAATGTTACGTCAAATGGCATTTGAAAGAGTCGTGACTGTCATCCATCAAGCTCTTTTAAGTACATTCAGTTTTATTTAAGGGTGGTATCATGGCTATTTGAAAGAAAATAGCCAAAATATTATCATTTCTACATAAAAGATGGAAATTTGGTTTATGAGGGATATGCTTCATTCTGGGCTCCAAAATTCATGACTCCTTTTGCTTTACAAGCTAAAATGTTACATATGAGGTATAGACAAGTACCTTGGACATCGATGGTATATACCAGGGGTGTCAAACTCGTGCCACAAAGGGCCATGTGGCTGCAGGTTTTTGTTTCAACCAAGCAGCAGCACACAGTTCAAACAACTGCTAAGAGTCTTCAGGCATTTGATTGGTCAGTCTGGCTCATTCAAACAACTGATAAGAGTCTTCAGGCAGTTGATTGGTCAATCTGTGTGCTCTGTCCAGAGACTGACCAATCAAACACCTCCCAATGACTCTTATCAGTTGTTTGAATGAGCCGAGTCAGGTGTGCTGATGCTTGGTTGAAACAAAGACCTGCAGCCACATGGCCCTTTGTGGCACGAGTTTGACACCCCTGGCATATACTGTCGAGGCGACTTCTATATCGGAACCTGAATTTGGGTAACAGTAACGACTCAACTCCTTTAAGATTTTGTTTTGTGCAAATCTTTTCTAAACATTTCTCAAGATTTCTTCTCTTCAATAGCAGAAAACAGAGAGGTTGGACTCCATGAGCATATCGGACAGAAAAACCAGAGTGGATCGTTTCTGGCAGGTGGTGGATAATCAGATTGACTGCCAGGGAACCATGGACCTAGTGGTGCAAATACCAAAGTGAAATCATTACCAGTTTTAAGCCTTTGGGAGGAGTACAACGTTCTCACTATAGTAACACGATGCTATCTATATATGTTTCGTATGAGTTCATCTCAATTATGGATATTTTCAAAGTGCTTGGAAACTACAGAACCTCGAAGAGGCTGTTAGAACAAAAGGTCAGCACTACTGTATTGTGCATGTGACTGCAGACAGAACTTACAGATGTCATCATAAGGCCAACATGATGGGCTCATACCAGATCTACTAATGTTCCTATATGAGAGATTTCCTTTCGGACTTTTCCCTTTATCAGGGATCGCCGCAGTGAATAAATCGCACGTTTAATTTTGGCATAGGTATATCTGATCAAATACTTGGAGGGGGGCTGGTTCATTTGGAAGCTGTCCTTTAAGAGAAACCAGCAAATCTGAAACATGTTTACTGCCTATTATTCCAAATAACCTGCACGAATGTGAAAGGACACATGCAAGACTTCCACCTCCCTATATAACAACATGAAGACAGATGGAAAAGTCTGCAGTTATTCCCAAATACATACCACCAAAAGAAATAGAGCTGATGTTGCGGTTACTGCTATAAAATACAACAAATGCAACTTTTGTACTTGTAATAACAGATGATGGAGTTGAATTGAATTTTTTCGGTTTGATATTTATCTTTCGTAAGTTGTACTCGATTCAAGGAAATTAATTCAAACATTTCGAATTAATTCTAAACACAAAAATGTAAACAGGAAAATGTAAAAATGTGATTTGTATGGAGATCAAAAAGCCTTTGAGAGGAAAAAATGAGGTCATTGAACACAGATGCAGTGAAGAGATTCATATAAAAGGGCGACGTGTCGACCAGCATTGAAACTTATATGGGGGGGGGGGTGTGTAAAAAAAAATAAAAAAAAACTGTTATAAAGTCAAGTTTCTTTCAAATAAACAATAAACAAATCTCTGTAATAAAACATCTGACAACTCCTACCTTTAAACAGCTTCTCAACCCGTTTTCCTTTCGATTTTGTGAGGTGTCCTGGAGACTTTTATTATTTAAAAAAGTTTAAATAATCATCATAAGTTATGAAAATAGTTCAGAGCGCTGAAGACGCGACAAAACTGCGACAAAGAGCGGCGGCGGCCACAGACTTTCCTCAGCTCTGGGATTCCCTGGAATCACACACAGGCCTCATGAGTGAGAGACAGACAAGAAGCCGCGCGTGCATGTGTGTGTGTGTGTGTGTGTGTGAGTGAGTAAGTGTGTGTGTGAGAGCGGGAGGAGGAGTTGAGACAGCAGGGAACACACACTGGTTCTTTCACCGTTCAGAAGCGGTTTTCCATGTTTCCGTCCTGCGTGACCGGAGTCGCGTCCTCCAGCAGGACACCGTCCCCGCCACGCTCCGCAAACAGCCGAGATGATGAATACGTGAATGAGCTGAAATGGCAAGTTTCAAGTACAGGTACACATAAAAAAAAAAAAAAAAAAAAAAAAAAAAAAAAATCCCGTAGACGGGCACAGTTGATTTAAATAGCTTTTATTATGAACGCAAAATAATCAGTAAAGGGAGTAAAGGTACAAAATTCAACCCATTGTCGAGCATTTTGTTTTGACACAAGATGGCGCAGGAGAGCAAGGACGTGATTGGTTCTAATCAGTATGTAAAATATAAAACTGTTAAACTGTGTAAAAAAAAAAAAAAAAAGCTTATTGGAAAAAAAAGTCTAAATCTGGTGGATTTTAGTGGATTGAGATTATATTCAGAGATTGGCATTAAACCAATCTTTCAACAGGAGATATATATTTTGTACTGTATAAATGTGTGTCCCTGAGATACTGTTACAGCTCAGGTACTGTATTCTTTTTAAAATAAAAAACCAATATAACAATTTATATATTTCAATTATATATTTCAATGATAAAAATCAATAACAATTTAACAGAAGCCACAGCCAAGGGCAGAAGAATACTCTTCTTCTTCTTCTTTTACTTTCGGCTGCTCCCTTCAGGGTCGCACAGCAAAACATCCGCCTCCACCTCACCCTGTCCTCCGCATCTTCTTTTCTGACTCCAACGACCTTCATGTCTTCGCTCTCTGCCTACGGACACGCCTCCCACCTCTCCTTCGACGTCTTCGACCAACAGTAGTCCAATTTCCATCAGCACCCTGTTGATTGACAGCACTGATGGCGGTCGTTGTTAACCCGGGCCTCGACCGATCCGGTATGGGGGTAATACTTCTGATTTGCATCATAAATGTTTGCCATTGGTTTTACGTCGGATGCCCTTCCTGACACAACCTTCTACATTTCTCCGGGCTTGGGGAGAGACACAGGTTAGTGCCCCCCCCCGTCTCATGGCTGCATTAAGGGCAGAAGAATACTATGGATTCGATTTATTGGCATGTTCATAAAACAGTGTGGGGCCAGTGGCATAGTGGTTAGGGTGCTGCGCTCCTGATCGGGAGGTTGTGAGTTCCTATCCCACTGAGACCCTCACTGTGCTAAGACCCCTGGGCAAGTGTGCCTCTGTTCACCCAGCAGTATAAATGGGTACCAGTAAAAATATACTGGGAAGGTAACCTGTAATGGACTAGCGTCCCATCCAGGGGGAGTTGAACTCCTGGTGGCTTCACGCTACGGAAAGCGGGGATAAGCACCGGCCTGATGAGCCACCAGGCTCAGGTGTAAAAACCCAACAGACTTTACCTTACCTCATAAAACAGTGCATAACTATAAAACCACCTTCAAGATCTCTGAAGATGCTGATTAATATTCCAAGCATCTCCAGGCACTGTCTGTCTATCTTTCGGCTTTTTCCCTTTTACTCGGGAGTCGCCACAGCGAATCATCTGATTTACACGTTTGAGTTGGCAGATGTTTTTAAGTCGGATGCCCTTCCTGTCACAACCCGTTTAGCAAGGGACAGAAACACGCTGACGACTTTGCAGCTACTCTTTACGAAAGTCAGCAATGGTTCTTTTACATGCCTCTCACCATAGACAGTGACAGACATGGCCCGCCTTTGATAACCCAGTTAGCCGCACTGGGGGGGGGGGACAGTGACAGCCTTGTCGAGAGTGGGACTCGAACCCCCAACCTTTGGATCCATGATCCAGCGCCCTATACTGTACCACTAGACCAGTGGTTCTTAACCTGGGTTCAATCGAACCCTAGGGGTTCAATGAGTCAGTCTCAGGGGTTCAACAGAGGTCAAGACACACACTAAACTCATATTCATGACGATACATCCCACTTGGCCATCATTGGCTGCAGGTGATCACGCTACATTGCTTGGCTAATCTGTGCGGCAGGAAATTTGGTGTGCTCAGTAGTCGAATTGTGACTGTTGTGATGGTACATCATGTGATTTCTTTCTTAATGTTTTAATCCATACTATGTTGAGCAAAAAGGAAAGTGGTCGGATGAACATGGATTCACATATATAAAGGAACGTGATGCTCGTCAGTGTCCTATCTGCATGATTTGCAAAGTAGGATCAAACCCCCGCTGATTGATGTATATGTACATGTATACGTGTAAATAATATCAATAAATACATATTCAATGCTATAAATGCTTATAATAACTATTAAACATTCAGAAATAATCCATAAGATGTAAATAAAAAATAAATACACACATACAGACACACGTGTGTACACACAGATGCGCGCCTCATATAAAAATGTAAGCAGTTGTGATGGGGGAGTTCATGCATTCTATTGGTTTTGTTCTTTGAACACAGTGATGTTAATGCATGGTTCATTTTGGTGCTTCAGTAAAAACATATGCTTATGTCTTGAATTTGAAAAAAAATAATCATATTTTATTTTTCAATAAAGAAGGGTTCGGTGAATAAGCACATGAAACTGATGGGGTTTAGTACCGACAACAAGGTTAAGAACCACTGCACCAGACTGTATCATGCAGCATATATACTGTTACAGCCTGTTACAGTTGAGCATGTTCATTGCGCAGTGGTGGTCTAGTGGTATACGGCGCAGGATCGCTGATCCGAAGGTTGGGGGTTCGAGTCCCCACAGGGTTGTCACTGACCACACCCCCCCAGTGCGGCTAACTGGGTTATCAAAGGCGGGCCACGTCTCTCACTGTCTATGGTGAGAGGTTCATGTAAAAGAACCATTGCTGACTTTCGAAAAGAGTAGCTGCAAAGCCGTCAGCGTGTTTCTGTCCCTTGCTAAAAGGGGTTGTGACAGGAAGGGCATCCAATGTAAAAACCTATGGCAAATCAGATGATTTGCTGTGGTGACCCCTGAGTAAAGGGAAAAAGCCAAAAGAAAGAAAGAAACATTTGAGCATGTTCATTATTTCGAGTCTGAACAGAATAAAAAAATTTTGGACAAAATAACAGTCTTACTGTGAGGTCTCAAAAACCCTGACCAGCCCGACTCTTATGCTCATTAACTGCAATCTTCTTCTTTTTCTTTCGGCTGTTCCCTTCAGGGGTCGCCACAGTGAATCATCTGCCTCCATCTCACCTTATCCTCTGCATCTTCTTCTCTTACACCAACTGCCTTCATCTTCACTGTCCTCCTTCACCACGTCCATGAATCTTCTCTTTGGTCTTCCTCTAGGCCTTATGCCTTGTAGTTCCAACCTCAGCATCCTACTACCAATATACTCACTATCAATCCTCTGTACATGTCCAAACCATCTCAATCTAGCCTCTCTGACTTTGTCTCCAAACGTCTTACATGTGCTGTATGTCTGATGTGCTCATTCCTGATCCTATCCATCCTCGTTACTCCCAAAGAGAACCTCAACATTTTCATCTCTGCTACCTCCAGCTCTGCCTCCTGTCTTTTCCCCAGGGCCACTGTTTCTAAACCATACAACATCGCTGGCCTCAACACCGTCTTATACACTTTTCCTTTCACATTAATTGCAATATATCATTAAAAGAAATTACATTGACCATGTTCACTACATTCTTTACACATCTTATGGTTTTTGGACTAACAACAGCAACAACAACAAAAAGAAAAAAAAAAACCCACAACAACTCAAACATGCAGCAGCACATGACCCTGTGCAGATAATCCTCAGACAACTTCGAAGGAAAGGTTGGCAAGACCACAAGACTGAGATACCCGAGTGTGTGCATCCTTACTTCGATTTTCGAGATAAGTTCTCCAAGGATGGTTAACTCATCTTCAAAAGTCAACAGTTGGTTATACCTAGAGTCCTGAGAAACGAGCTTATGGAAAAGACATACTCATCACAAATTGGCATAGAGGGTTGCATAAGAAGAGCAAGAGACACTTTCTTCTGGCCCCGCATGACTGTGGAGCTGAAAGAGTACATATCCAAATATGAAGTCTGTCTCATCGCAATGGCTAGAGAACAGAGCCGATTCTCTGGCATAAGTTTATCGCCTGACCTTGCAGTAAAGTGTCAGCTGACCTTTGTGAGTTCGACAACAGGACATTGCTTGCCGTCTGTCTTTTACAGCAACTATTCAACAGTTCCAAAAGTGGTCCAACAGCACCGAAGTAGCCCTGTGGAAATAGCAGAGTCAATCATCTGAAGAAACCATTTATTTTAGTGTTCCCATGTTTTAAGACCCCCCCAGACACACACACACACACACACACACACACACACACACACACACACGCACACACCTCATGTCTGAGGAACAGACCTTTCAGTGATCCTTTACTCCAGTAGGCTAACACATAGCAATCTCCTGGATAATGTGTTCACCCGCAAGAAATTTCAAATAAACACAACTCTCTTAATGTGCTAAACAAGACACAAATCCATCACCCTCTTCACTAAGGTCATTGAACAATAATCATTGACTACATATGCTGCATGGATCCTGGACACTCACAGCCTGTACAATGCTGATCGAACCAGATTCCACAAGGCAGCACTGTAAAGAGGCTGAGTGACAAGAGTAAGGTCAAAAGAAGCTAAATCACAAAGAAGAAAAATCCCAGCATGTAGCAATGTGTCGGATATACCTCATTTTGTGCACACATGCATGTGATTGAACCGATGTTTTTGATGGTCACAAATGTGGCTCTAGCCAAATCCTCTTTGGAGAAAGTTCCCAAAACTAAAAACAAACAAATAAAAGTATGTACATGAAGCAACTATATATATTGTTATAAGTCCTAACTCAAGGTCAGAGAATCTATGTCCCAAGTCCAACTCTCAAAACGTAAGCCTAAGGGCCGAGGTCTGAATTTTTTTAAAAAAGTTGGTTGTGATAGCCAATAAAGACTGTAATTCGTACGTCACATACATTTATATCTTACCTATTCGTACATGTCCACATGCCCAAATCAACAGGTAAAAGTACTTATTTCCCCATTTAAAATACAGGCGGGGCTCCACTATAGCTGTATAAAGATGAGTACAGTAGGCCCTTGACGATTCGCGGTTTTGCACTCACGGTTTGAGTATTCGCGGACCACCAAGCAACTGATACGTCACTCAAATTCAGCCAATGGCTGTCCTCCTTCCTGCTGATTGGTTGAGATGATGTAACGCCCCTTTTTCATCATTCGCGCATAAGTTGTCAATGAGCCTCTTTTTTTTGTGCTTTAATTACCAGTTAAGCTCTATGATGCCACTCAAACGTTGTGCGTCTTCTCTGGCTAAGTGATAGAAAACGCTGAATGTCTCTTTTGAAGAAATAAGACTTTCTCCTGAAGAAACGACAGTTTCCTCTGAACTGTTGTAGTAAAGTCTTTTTCAATTTTTATTCCAGTACAGTATCTAAGTTAATGTTTAGAATGTTTGTGCATGAGATTTTATGTTCTATAGCATGTTTAACAAATGATACCAAACGGATAAACTTTATTATGCTTCATGTCCTTTTACATTGAACTTGGAGTGACGTCTTGGAGTGACATCTCCAAGATGGCGCTGCCTAGATGGCAACGTCGCGGAGTTCTCAGAGTCAAATTGTTTTTGTTCATTTTAATTTGTTTTATTTGTTCATGTTTTGCACTGTGCTCGTCTACGACCGGTCGACTCCACTACAGCTATGAGATCGGCGTCTTCAACTCCTATCCTGAGCTAATATGCTATGGTAGCTCAATGCTAGCCGCACCCCGGCTAACAATAAGCCCAGGCGGAGTTCTCAGAGTCTCCGGCGCTTGGTTAGAAGTGGAAGGTTAGCACTTCCGGTCATACTGCTTGAAAATGTTCAGTCCCTGTGAAACAAGATGGACGAGCTTCATGCTCAGATTGCAGCGCAGAGGGATCTACAGGACTGCTCCGTGCTGTGTTTCTGGGAAACATGGCTCGAGGAGAGTACACTCGACGAGGCGTTTGCACCAGCCGGCTACACGGCCTTCATCTCCTGCGATCCCAAGCGCTGGAGTCGTCATTTGGCCCCTTCCCGCCCATGTCAATATGGGTGTGGGTATGGAGCACAGGTTTCCCACAAAACACAAAACTCAACTCTCACTTATGGCTCCAAGTAATAGGTTATGCACACCTATGACCATATCCTGGGACCTTGGCTCAGTAGTCATGCTTAATTAAGTGAGAGGGCTCGCCAGTCACTAATTGGTGTTGCTTGGTGATGTCACCCCTTAAATACATGAGGTTTACCTCACCACAAAAAAGGCAGAGCAGAGTGAGCCCGTCATGTGCAGGGTCCTTCGGTGTGGGGACATGTCACAACATTTACAAATCATGTCCCATGGATGCCAACCTCTGCATTAGCAGGTCTGGGCTGGCAGACATGGCAGATCAGTCGATAGGCTATCCAAACTGGCATGGAAGGCAAGTCAACACAGTTGGGTGGACAGCTGTAAGAGGCAGAGTATGGATGCAACAGATATTTCTGCCCAATCACTGCAGCTGACCACATCTCCAGTCGTCTTGACTCATTGTGCCATTGGATAAAGATGTGAGAAGCCAAGAGAGTGGGATAGACACAGCACATATCTCTTCCACTTCAGGACCCTGCTACATTAACAGTCAGCCATTGAGGAGATTGTACATAAGTCCATTGTGGCAGCTCTTGCTGACATACCATCACTTGACGAGACACAAAAAGCCATCAAACTTTGTCAAATGGAAAGGCACCTGGATCAGATACGATACCAGGAGAGATCTACAAGTTTGGAGGTCTCCAATTTGTTCACCTTCTGACCAAACTTTTCCAGATCATGTGGGAAGAGGAAAGGATACCACAAGAATGCATCAATCGTCAGTTTGGACAAAAAAAGGCTCTCATTCCAAGTGTGACAACCACAAGGATATATCTCTCTTAGTCATAGCAGGCAAAATATCAGCAAGAATCATCTTGAATCGCTTTCTCCACCATATCACTGAAACATTCCTTACAGAAATTCAGTGTGGCTTTGGCAGTGGCAGAAGAACAGCAGACATGGTATTTGCAGCATGGCAGATCAAAGAGAACTGCAGAGAGCAGAATGTGGATTTGTACATGGCATTTGTTGACCTCACAAAAGCTTTTTTGACAGTCAGCAGAGAGGCTTGTGAAAAATCCTTGCCAAGCTGGGATGCCCAGAATGATTTACCAAGATGATAACACAATTCCACAATGGCATGATAGCTAAGGTAATGTCAGATGGCAACACATCAAATCAATTCCAGGTTTAAAATGGCATGAAGCAAGGCTGTATCATGGCTCCGACATTGTTTAGTGTACTGTTTGCAACTTGCCATTGGATGCCTTCCAAAACATGGACAGAGGAGTGTACATACAGTTTTGGACAGATGGCATGCTATTTAACCTCAGAAGACTCGAGGCCTCCACCAAGCTGGTTGAAGATCTGGTAAGGGAATTCTTTTTTGCTGATGACTGCACATTACTTGCCCACTCAGAAGACCTCCAGCTGATAATGAAGCATTTCTCTTCAGCGCGACATACAACCAAGAATCTTTTCCTTTGATATACTGTACCTCCATATTGTACTCTTGCATTGCTAGACTCCAGTTTAACAACCTTCTAGTTTTGTTCTCATTCTTTGGATAAAAGTAAGTAGGTTATGATCTGTAAATACAAGTATAAGGAACACCTTTGTACTCAGATACACCTCAAAAGGCTGGAGAGGTCGAATCCAAGGTGTCGGAGGTTGATTATGTGTTTAAAAGTCTGAATCGGAGGAAATCAAAGCAGGTATGCCATGTCAATATGGTAAAGGAGTACAGAGAGAGAGCGAGAGAGAGAGAGAGCGATTGTTAAAGTTTAGCTAGTATAGCCACTGTTGCAGTTACTACTGAGGCAGATAATAGTGGGCGAAGTAGTGAAGATGAGAAGGAAGAGTTCTCAAAGTTTGTTAGTCCCAAAAGCAGATGGGTCATACAGATTTTGTCAGATTTTAGAGGTGTAAATGCTGTACCATTGACAGATTCATCCACATACCCAGGGTAGATGATTGCATAGATAAAGTATGCAAGGCAAAATATGTAAGCAAGTTCGACCTCCAGAAAGGGTATTGGCAAGTACCTTTCACAGAGAGCGCGAAAGAAGTGTTAGCATTTGTTACACCACACAGATTGTATCAGTAAAAGGTTATACCCTTTAGGATGAAACATTCGGGTGCTACCTTTCAGAGATTAGTGAACAAACTGATTTCAGACATAGAAAATACTGGAGCATATACAGATGATGTGACTGTGTGGAATGAGACCTGGCAGGCACACATGGAGGAGGTAGAAAGAATGTTTCAGAAGTTGTTCGAAGCTAAACTGACAGTAACATTATGGAAAAGCAAGTTTGGAAAAGGAACTGTACAGTATCTAGGTCAGGGGTCACCAACCTTTTTGAAACTGAGAACTACTTCTTGGATACCAATTAATGCAAAGGGCAACCAGGTCGATACACACTTCTGAAATAACAAATTTGCTCAATTTACCTTTAATCATATGTTATTATTCATAATTGCTAAGACTCCTGGGCAAGATCTTAACTACAAGTGTGTCTCTGTTCACCCAGCAGTATAAATGGGTACCAGTAAAAATCTACTGGGAAGGTACCCTGCGATGGACTAGCATCCCATCCAGGAGGAGTTGTACTCCTAGTTGCGTCACGCTACAGAAACCGGGAATAAACACCAGCCTGATGAGCCATTGGCTCAGGTGTAAAAAGCCTTATAGACTTAAAAAATTATTAATAATAAATGATATTCATCTATCTACACATATTGATTTTTTTAGAATAGCAAAAAATTAGATGCAACTCAATGGAGAGCGGCGCTGTGGAGCCACTTGTCTGTTCTAAAAATAGCAGTGAACAGGACTGTGGGCCACTCATATTGTCCTTGCAGGCTACCTGGTGCCCGCGGGCACCATATTGGTGAGGTCATGTAGTAGGTCAAGGTCAGGTCAAGCCAGTTAGGGCTAAGGAAGAAGCAATAGTAAATTTTCCAATTCCTACCAACAAAAAGGCACTTAAAAGGTATTTAGGAAAGGTAGGCTTCTCCAGAACATGTCCAAATCTGTCAACAGTAATCAATTCATGAACCAATCTGCTTAGACAGGGTAAAAGGTATGTTTGGAGTAGTGATTGTCAAAGAGCTTTTGATAAGGTAAAATTGATTTTGACAAGTTCACCAGTTCTCAGTGTGCCAAATTTTTCTGAGCAGTTCAAATTAGAAGTAGATGCTAGTGATGTAGGTGCAGGAGTAGTTCTCCTGGAAAAGAATTCTGATGGAGTGGATCATCCAATTTGTTACTTATCAAAGAAGTTTAATAAGCATCAAAAGAAATATTCAACAATTGAAAAAGAGTGTTTAGCTTTAGTGCTAGTTCTCCAACATTTTGAGGTGTATCTGAGTACAAAGGTGTAAAGAGTACAATATGGAGGTACTGCATATCAAAGTAAAAGATTCTTGGTTGATATGACAAAAAACGCCTTATCTTCATGTGTTTATTCCTCTTCTTGATTTGTGGACCTTCTGATGGCTGATGAGTCCTAGATTGGAGTGGCATATATGGCCACACACCTGACAAGATGGTCCTGATGTAATTGCCTCGTGTGTTCTAGTTTTATGCTGCTGGCGTTGTTCTTGAGCATACCCTCCTCTCCTAGCACCTCCTAGGGTTGTCATTTGTGTGTCACTTCTACAGGCTGGCCTTGAGTGTATCTTTTTACCGCTTGTATTGACCCCCATGTCTACCTTGACCAATTTTCAGCTGTCCATAGAAGATTGCCTTTGGCAGTCTGTTGTCAGACATAAGGACTAGGTGTCCTGCCCATCTGAGTTGTGATTTTATCAGTAAGACTTGTATGCCAGGAAATCCTGCTCTATGCAGAACTCCAGTATTTGGAACTTAACCCTGATCCTTCAGATTTTGCAGATGCAGTTCATATGAAAATTATCTAGTTTCCTCATATTGTGTCTGAAGGTGGTCCATGTTTTACAGGCATATTGGAGTGTGGGTATGATGACTGCTCTGTATACCTGTAGTTTGGTCTGGACGTTTATACCCCTCTTATCCCACAGCTTTCCTCTGAGATGCCCAAAAGCACTACTTGCTTTTGGCAATACGATGGTTCACTTCATCATCCAGGGAGACTGATTGAGACAGGATGTTCCCAGACTTCCCAGATAAGCGAATCTGTCAAACACATTTAGCCTTGTGTCTTTGATGGTGATAGTGGACTCGACATAGACTTTCTGGGGAGCTGGCTGATACATCACTTCAGTCTTCTTGAGGCTGATAGTAAGGCTAAATCTTTTACTTGCTGAAGAGAAATGGTTCATTATCAGCTGGAGGCCTTCTGAGTGGGAAAGTAATGTGTAGTCATCAGCAAAAAGGAGTTTCCTAACCAGATCTTCCACCAGCTCTGTGGAGGCCTTGAGTCTTCTGAGGTTAAATAGCTTGCCAACTGTCCGAAACTATATGTACACCCCTCTGTCCATGTTTTGGAAGGTATCCAGTAGCATAGCTGCAAACAGTACACTAAACAATGTTGGAACCACGACACTGCCTTGTGTCAAGCCATTTGTAACTTGGAATTGATTTGATGTGTTACCATCTGACATTACCTTAGCTATCATGCCATTGTGGAATTGCATTATCATTTTGGTGAATCACTCTGGGCATCCCAGCTTGGCAAGGATTTTCCACAAGCCCTCTCTGCTGACTGTACCAAAAGCTTTTGTGAGGTCAACAAAAGCCATTGTACAAATCCACATTCTGCTCCCTTGCATTTCTCTTTGATCTGCCTTGCTGCAAATACCATATCTGCTGATCGTCTGCCACTGCCGAAGCCACACTGAATTTCTGTAAGGATTGCTTCAGTGGTGATGGATATGGTGGAAAAAGCGATTCAAGATAATTCTTGCTAGTATTGTACTGCTATGACTAAGAGAGATATACCCCTGTGGATGTCACACTTGGAACGAGTCTTCTTTTTTTGTACAAGCTGACGATTGATGCATTCTTGAATTCTTGTGGTATCCTATTCTCTTCATACTTGATCTGAAAAATTTACTCAGAAGGTGAACAAGATGGTGACCTTCGAACCTGTAGATCTCTGCTGCTATGGTATCTGATCCAGGTGCCTTGCCATGTGACAAAGTTTGAATGATTTTTGTGTCTCGTCGAGTGATGGTATGTCAGCAAGAGCTGCCACAATGGGCTTCATACAATTTCCTCAATGGTGTTCGGATCAATGGCTGACTGCCAATTTAGCAGGGTGCTGAAGTGCTCTGTCCACCTCTCCACCAGGTGTTGCACATCTCGCTCAGCCTGTTTTGCACCTTGCTCCCTACCTTTGTATACTTAGCACTTTTCGATGTGAAATATTATCCTTTCATCGACATTAAGTGTGAAGCATGCTTTTGGTTCAGCAGCTTCTGAATTCCCAAATCATTCTCATCAAACCAGTCCTGGTAATGTTTTTTGGCCATGCCAAGAATTGCCTCTGCTGTTTGGTGAACAGGCTTCTTGAATGTATTCCACTCTTCCTCTACATCCTTAGATGGGGATTTGAGATTACCCCAGTGGGTCATCCAAATTTCTACTAAATTTTCCCTTAATGTCAGCAATCTTTGTCTTGCTTATATTCAGCTTTTTACATGGCTTAGCCATTTGTACACGCTTGAGTACAGTTATCTGGAGCACTAGTTTGGACCGAAGCAGTCTGTGATCAGTCCAGCAGTCGGCACCTCTCATTACTCTGGTGATTCTTGCATCCTTTATGTCCTGTTGCCTGACTATGTTTTAGTCAATCATGTGCCAATGTTTTGACCTTGGGTGCATTGAGGTTGTTTGATATTTGCCAGCTTGCCTGAACAGTTTGTTTGTGATGTTGAATTGGTGTTCAGCACATTAAGTTAAGAGATTCAGGCCATTGCTATTCATGTTGCCTGTACCATTTGGTCCAATCACTTTCTTCCATGCTTCAAAGCAGCCATGAGGGGGGCACAAACTAGTGTCCACCCTCAGGCCAGTCCCAAGCCCAGATAAATGCAGAGGGTTGCGTCAGGAATTTCATATGGCGTAAAACCAATGCCACAAATAATATGCGAGTCAAAACTAAGAAATCCATACCGGATTGGTCGAGGCCCGGGTTAACAACGACCGCCATCAGTGCTTTTAATCAACTGGGTGCTGGTGGAAATTGGACTACTGTTGGTCGAAGAAGTCGAAGAAGGAGAGGTGGGAGGCGTGTCCGTAGACAGAGAGAGAAGAGGAAAGGCATGAGTCTAGGACTGAAAGTAGGGACTTTGAATGTTGGAACTATGACAGGAAAAGGTAGAGAGCTGGCTCACATGATGCAGAGGAGGAAGGTGGACATACTCTGTGTTCAGGAGACCAGGTGGAAAGGTAGCAAAGCTAGAAGCTTAGGAGCAGGGTTTAAGCTGTTTTATCATGGTGTGGATGGGAAGAGAAATGGAGTAGGAGTCATCTTGAAGGAGGAGTTTGTCAGGAATGTTCTAGAAGTGAAAAGAATGTCAGACAGAGTGATG
This sequence comes from Plotosus lineatus, assembly GCA_024760905.1. Classification (NCBI taxonomy): domain Eukaryota; kingdom Metazoa; phylum Chordata; class Actinopteri; order Siluriformes; family Plotosidae; genus Plotosus; species Plotosus lineatus. The sequence goes on from CM045736.1 coordinate 51,649,020, forward strand.
AGTCTCAAGTTAAAAATTGAAGGTGTGATGTTCAATGTTGTTAGTGCTTATGCCCACAGGCAGGATGTGAGCTAGAAGAGAAGGCGAGATTCTGGAGTGAGTTAGATGAAGTGATGAAGAGTACCCCCAGAGATGAAAGAGTGGTCATTGGGGCAGACTTCAATGGACATGTTGGTGCAGGAAACAGAGGGGACGAGAAAGTGATGGGCAGGTTTGGTATCTGGGACAGGAACACAGAAGGACAGATGTTGATCGATTTTGCAAAAAGGATGGAAATGTTCAGTTCAGTTCATTTTCTGTAACCGCTTAATCCTAATTAGGGTCGCGGGGAGGCTGGCGCCCATCCCAGCCAACTTTGGGCGAGGGCAGAGTACACCCTGGACAGCTCGCCAGGCCATCGCAGAGGATGGAAATGGCCATGGTAAATACTTTCTTCCAGAAGAGACAGAAGCATAGTGTGACGTATAAAAGCAGAGGTAGGAGCACACAGGTAGACTACATCTAGTGTAGGCGAAGTGATTTGAAGGAAGTCAGTGACTGCAAAGTAGTAGCGGGTGAGAGTGTTGCGAAACAGCATAGGATGGTGGTGTGTAGGATGGTGAGGAAGGTGAAAAAGGCAAAGGCAGAGCGGAAGACAAAGTAGTGGAAGCTGAAAAAGGAAGAGTGTCGTGTTGTCTTCAAGGAGGAGTTGAAACAGGCTTTGGGTGGTCAGGAAGTGCTTCCAGACGACTGGACGAATACAGCTAATGTGATCAGGGAGACAGGTAGGAGAGTACTTGGTGTGTCCTCTGGAAGGAAAGTAGATAAGGAAACTTGGTGAGGAATGAGGAAGTGCAGGAGTGTGTACAAAGGAAAAGGTTAGCTAAGAAGAAGTGGAACATTGAGACGACTAAAGAGAGTAGACAAGACTACAGGGAGACACAGCGTAAGGCGAAGGTTGTGGTGTCGAAGGCCAAACAGAGGGCGTATGATGACTTGTATGCAAGGTTGGACAGTAAAGAGGGAGAAAATTATTTATACAGGTTTGCACAGCAGAGAAATAGAGATGGGAAGGACGTGCAGTAAGTTAGAGTGATTAAGGACAGAAAGGGAAATGTATTGACTGATGACAGAAGTGTGCTGGGAAGATGGAAAGAGTACTTTGAAGAGCTGATGAATGAGGAAAATGAGAGAGAAAAAAGAGTAGAAGAGGTGACTGTTGAGGACCAAGAAGTAGCAAAGATTAGGAAGGGTGAAGTGAGGAGGGCATTGAAGAGGATGAAGAGTGGAAAGGCATTGGTCCTGATGACATACCGGTGGAGGTATGGAAGTGTCTAGGAGAGGTAGCAGTAGATTTTCTGACAAGAACATTCAACAAAGTCTTAGTGAGAGAATGCTGGAGGAATGGAGAAGTGTGATGGTGCCCATTTTTAAGAACAAAGGAAACATGCAGAGATGTGGAAACTAAAAAAGGGATAAAGTTGATGAGCCATACGATGAAGTTATGGGAAAGAATAGTGGAAGCTAGACTAAGGGCAGAGGTCAGGATCTGTGAACAACAGTTTGGTTTCATGCCAAGAAAGAGCACCACAGATGCAGTGTTTGCTTTGAGGATGTTAATAGAAAAGTACAGAGAAGGTCAGAGGAAGCTGCATTGTGCCTTTGTGAATCTGGAAAAAGCATATGACAGGGTGTTGAGAGAGGAACTGTGGTATTGCATGAGGAAGTCTGGAGTGGCAGAGAAGTATGTTGCAGTGGTGCAGAACATGTATGAGAGATGTAAGACAGTCGTCAGGTGTGCTGTCGGTGTGACAGAAGAGTTCAAGGTGGAGGTGGGACTGCATCAAAGATCAGCTCTGAGCCCCTTCTTGTTCGCTATGGTGATGGTCAGGCTGACAGACAAGGTTAGACAAGATTCCCCATGGACTATGATGTTTGCAGGTGACACTGTGATCTGTAGTGAGAGCAGGGAACAAGTGGAGGAAAATCTAGAGAGGTGGAAGTATGTTCTGGAAAGGAGAGGAATGAAGGTTAGCCTCAGTAAGACAGAATACATGTGTGTGAACGACAACGACCCAAGAGGAACAGTCAGGTTACAGGGAGCAGAGATAAAGAAGATGGGGGATTTTAAGTACTTGGGCTCAACAATCCAGAGCAATGGAGAGTGTGAAAAAGAGGTGAAGAAGTGTGTGCAGGCAGGTTGGAATGGGTGGAGAAATGTGTCTGGTGTGGTGTGTGATAGGAAGGTATCGGCAAGAATGAAAGGAAAAGTGTACAAGACGGTGATGAGGCCAGCGATGTTGTATGGTTTAGAGACAGTGGCCCTGGGGAAAAGACAGGAGTCAGAGTTGGAGGTAACAGAGATGAAAATGTTGAGGTCCTCTCTGGGAGTAACGAGGATGGATAGGATCAGAAACGAGTATATCAGAGGGACAGCCCTTGTAAGATGTTTTGGAGACAAAGTCAGAGAGGCTAGATTGAGATGGTTTGGACACGTACAGAGGAGAGATAGTGAGTATATTGGTAATAGGACGCTGAGGTTGGAACTACCAGGCAGAAGGCCCAGAGGAAGACCAAAGAGAAGATTTATGGATGTGATGAAGGCGGACATGAAGGTCGTTGGAGTAAGAGTAGAAGATGCAGAGGATAGGGAGAGATGGAGGCAGATCATTTGCTGTGGCGACCCCTGAAGGGAACAGCTGAAAGGAAAAGAAGATGTACCATATCGGTTCTGTCCAGTACATCAGAAACAATTCCTTATACGGCACAGTCGGCCCTCTACTTACGAAATTAATCCGTTCCAGAGCCTTTTTCGGAACCTGTAGTTTTCGTAAGTCGAGGTGCATTTTACATGTAAAACGTATGATTCGTTCCAAGGCTCCCAAGACTACCCCATAAACCCTATAAAAATTATTAAAGTACACCAATTTTGTATAAAATATGTGTTAAAAGTAAAAGAAAATTATTTGTTCAACATTTTAATAACATATTAAACCATTTTATTCACATATTTACTCATTAAACCATTATTAAACATTTTTTGTTAACACACACACACACACACACACACACACAAAACACTGTCTCTCTCTCTCTCTCTCTCTTTCTACTCTCTCTCTGTCTCTCTCACACACACATACACACAAAACTCTCTCTCTCTCTCTCTCTTTGAGTGCGCGCTCTGTGAAATGCGGGGTCCGCCCACACGCAGTGCGCAGCCACGGAGCTTTTGAGACGGGGTGTTGTATTTAAAGCGGAATTACCTGTTTGAAAGATCTGAGGTCCGGATTCAATATTAACTTACTTCCTTATGAGATCGGAGGTCTTGTGGTGCCGCCCACTTCCGTGCACAAAAATGCTTCGTGGCTGAATGTGGAGCTTTTTAGACGGGGTGCGGCTCATCCGGACTTCCTCAAATCTGCAACGAGAACAGTACTCTCAAAACTCACAAAACCCGCGAACCAACAGTACATCTCTCCTGTACTCATGTCAAACAAGCTTATGGGTACAGTACTATGGCGATTCAGCTCCCTCCTGGCCAATAATAGGAGGCCAATGGGAGGCCAACAGGGCGGGATGTTGGGAGACAGCCAATGAGAGAGCAACTCGCGCATTGTTTGAATTTTTGAATGGCACGTTTGGCGCTTTTCGTAAGAGGTCATTTCGTATACAGAGGGTGAAAATGTAGGAAAATGTTTTTCGTAACCTGGATTTTTCATATTCAGAGGTTTTCATAAGTAGAGGGCCGACTGTATTTATAAATGAAACTTTTCATCTCACTCTGTTGACTTTCTGACAAATGTGTTAACTTTACATCTAAATCTCTAATATTTCACAGTTCTTCAATTTCATGCTAGTTGAAACATCTTCATTGTGACCATTCACAGCATTTTCTTAGTTCTCATCTTCACTACCTTGACTACTATTATCTGCCTCAGTAGCATCTGCAGCAGTGGCTATACTAGCTAAACTCTAACAATCTCTCTCTGTGTGTACTCTTTCAATATATTGACATGACATACCTGTTTTGATTTCCTCCTATTTGGAGTTTTAACCACATAATCAATCTCTGAGACCTTTTGATTCGACCTCATAGGGACCTCCATACCTAGCTTGCAGAGGACTACCTGGTATGAGAAACAACACTAGAACCTTCCTTGTCTCCTTGTCAAACACTGTCCCTAGCACCCTTGTCCTATCATTTCTTTATCTTTGCTTGACTGGGCTTCAAATTCTTCCTTGCAATCTCAGTTGCTCTTACCAACTTCCCGTTAAACTACCCACATCATTCATAAGATTTCCCTGAATTTCCTCACCCAACCACTTTTCTTTCAGTAGCTTTTGTGGAACATGAACAACCTGCCATATTGAACATGTTATACAATACTCAGCTACATCCTTCCTAATCTGATGAACCGTTCTCCATTCGTCATCTACACCTGCATCAGGTCTCCACTTCCTCATCAAAATATTATCTTTCATATAAAAACACAGGAACCCTTTGAGCCTCTTGAGGAGACAACGACCTCTGACATAACTCAACAAGAACTGGATCCCTTTTTGTTCTAGAATAAGCCTACCTCGACGCAATGGGCCTCTGATGTGGTCCTTGCTCGTCTTTGAGTGAGGGCTGACCTGATGGAGTCCTACCTTTATTCACATCTGATATACTGGGACTTATCTCATCAGAAATATGACCTTCCTCCTCAACCTATCTAGGCAAATGTCCTGTAGATTTATATCATTTCCTGCCTCAGAAGCCGTAACCTCCTTCACATTGACCTCTTGACCCTCAGTACTCTGCTTACTCATGGCTCTGGTAACAGCACATGCTGGATACACAATTTTCAACACACGGACTCTCATACACTATTGGATCAGGAATGACCTTTTCACCAGCTAAATCATTCCTGAACATTGCGATGGCCTCTACTGTAAGAACAGGCCTTACACTCACTGCACCAGGACCTGAGACCAAATCTGACTGGAAACTTGAGCCTGCAGGAACACACACTCATTCTTTCACTGTTCAGAAGCGTTTTTCCATGGTTCCATGAACAGAGTTATATCCTCCAGCAGGACACCGTCCCCACCATGCTCCGCATACAGCCAAAATTATGCCATTTCAGCTCATTCAAGTGTCCAAGTTTCAAAACACACATTAAAACTACAGAATCGAGAACAGTTACTTTAAATAGCTTTTATTATGAAAGCAAATAAGAAAAGGTAAAGGTAAGTGTCAGTGCATTCCTATAAAACCACCTTCCAAGATCTCTGAAGATGGTGATTAATATTCCAAACATCTCCATCATATGATTGTCTTTGACTTTAGGCACTTTTTGTGTCATGCAGCATATACAGTATATAAGCCTGTAACAGTTGAGCGTGTTCATTATTTCGAGTCTGAACAGAATGAAAAGCTTTGGGACAAAATAACAGTCTTACAGTTTTACTGTGAGGTTATTAAAAAAAAAAAAATCACATGAACCATTGGACCACAATCCATGTAAAATCCACATCACTTGTCAGTCCATAGATAGTTGAAGGTCCACACTTCCACAGCAATATTACAAGCCCTTTCATACAGACCCCATATGATCAGGTACATCCACCTATATTTACAGTCTACAGAAATGAAAACTGATGCTCCATGTTTTTTTCTATAATTTTTTTTACCATCAACAGAACATAAAAACCTGAAGAAATGTTGTTTTGCTTTAAAAGCATGACCATACAAGTCTATATACCATAAAGATTTTCAGCAAAAATACATCTGTGTGGAACACTGACCTATCTATTAAAACAATTCTTAAAATATAAAAATATATATAATTGTAAAGAATGTAGGCGGTGAATGACCTTTGATATGTGCTGCTTATGACCATTAATAGAAAAAATAAATAAAAAAAACTGACCAGCCCGACTCTTATGCCCATTAATTGAAATGCCAAATATCATTAAAAGAAATTACATTGACCATGTTCACTAGTGCGTACATCCTTTACACATCTTATGGCTTTTGGACTAACAAAATAACAATAGTGTAAATCACAGCCATTCCATTAAATGACTACCATGGACATTTTCTTAGCAAGTGCTTTTGTTCTTTCTTCTAAAATAAAAAATAAAAATAAACACAACTAAAACAATAAACCGTTATTGGTCTTCATCTACAGCCAACACAATGAAGGACAAGGCACATATGAGACCTACTGCCATGCAGAGGACTGTCCCACTAAAACATAAAAATGAAATCTGTCTGCAAATGCATCCAGAACATATAGAGACTCATTTAACTTTGTGCTTACTATGGAGATTGAAATAACAACATAATTAAAACCTCTCTTGTAAAATCTTGTATCTGTTGTTGCCAAAGGCATCCACTACTATGATATCAGCATTATTAGAAAGACTGATCAGGATCAAAACCACTACCGAAGTGATCCCTGTGTCCTTTTGCTATGCCGTTCATGGGGTCTCTATGGATTGAGGTGAAACCTCACTTTCGGTCAATTCAAAAGCATGTAGTTAAAAGTGTTTGATTCATAGATAGCTGTAAAACACATTGAACTATACAGGTCCTCAAGAATTGACTGAAAGTGAAGGTTCACCTCAATACATAGAGACCGGATGTACGGCACAGTTTAGGCATGACATTTCACATAACTACTGATGTCCATTCATTCCTATAATGTGAAAACAGATAGTAAAGGTGTCTGTGGTGAATCTGATGTTATTGAGAATTTTGGTAGTGGTCTTGAGATGATCACAGTCGTCAAGAAGAATTCAACAGTTCCAAAAGCGCTCCGACAGCACCGAAGTAGCCCTGTGGAAATATCAGCCAATCATCTTAAGAAACCATTTATTTTCGTGTTCCCATATTTTAAAACACACACACACACACACACACACACACACCTCATGTCTGAGGAACAGCGCTTTCAGTTGTCCTTTACTCCAGTAGTCCAACGCATATGCCAGCAATCTCATAGATAATGTGTTCACCCGCAAGAAATTTCCAACAAACACCACTCTGTCAATGCGCTAAACAAGACACAAATCCATCACCCTCTTCACCAAGGTCATTGAACAATAATTATAATTGACTACATATGCTGCATGGACCCTGGACACTCATAGCCCTGTACAATGCTGCTTGAACCAGATTCCACAAGGCAGCACTGTAAAGAGGCTGAGTGAGAAGAGTATGGTCAAAACAGACTAAATCACAAAGAAAAAACCCCAGAATGTAGCAATGTGTAGGATATACCTCATTTTGTGCACACATGCGTGTGATTGAACCGATGTTGTTTGTGATGGTCACAAGTGTTGCTCTAGCCAAATCCTCTTTTGAGATAGAATCTCGCTTTTCTTTGCACATCATGTTCCCAAAACTAAAAAAAAACAAAACAAAAAAACCAAATAAAAGTATGTGCGTGAAGCAAACATGCATATATGTTTTCAATTATACACCATCATGACTGAAACATCAGTGGGATATTATAATTCATCACGAGTTCTCTTGTGGTTTCACCAAATATGACCCTTCAGCACCAAACCAGCCACAGACACGGCCAATTTCTCAAAAATGAGATTTTGTGCTTATCTGACATACAAAAATACATGTTTTCATTCATTTTTTTGAACTGCTTAATCCTAGTTAGGAGCATGGGGAGGCTGACGCCCATCTCAGCTGACCCTGGGTGCGGGGGCGGGGTACACACTCGACAGCCCGCCTGGCCATCACACGGCAATACACGTTTTGAAATGAGAAATTTTTGTTTGATTGGACAAAATTTGGAGAGGCATGGTAGCCAAGTGGTTCACACTTCCGTCTTCCACTAAGAAGCTCTGGGATTCATATCTCGGGCATTTTTGTTTGGGGTATAAATTTTCTCCAAGTGCTTGCATGGGTTTTCTCTGGGTGCTCCAGTTTCCTCCCACAGGCCATAAATATGTACATTAGACTTATTTGTGTTTCTAAATTTTCTTTGGGTGAGAGCATGAATGGTTGTTTGTGTGTGTTTGTTTACCCTAAGATGGCGAACTGTTCAGGGTGTTCAGTGTTAGCCAAGAGAAGTGAGTGGTTCGGAAGATAAGCGAGTACAAAATTTGACAAGGATATGAACAAAATGTTTGTACGAGGGCTTTGAGGGGAAAAAAATTTGCGAAAAAAACCCAAAAAAAACCCCACTTAAAGTTGCCAACATTTCTTTCTTGCTTTCCTTTCGCCTTTTTCCCTTTCTCGGGAGTCGCCACAGCGAATCATCTGATTCGCACATTTGATTTGGCAACTGTACAAGCCATCAAAAGGTAAATTTAGAACTCTGAAATCTACATTTACACAAAGCTTCAAAAAACATTTCATTTAGAACATTCACACCAGAAAGACTATGCAGGAGTACTGGTGAAGGGGATCCGACCGATGGTTGAACCTCGGATCCAGGAGTTACAGTGTGGTTTTCATCCTGGATGTGGCACTCTTGACCAACTCTATACACTTTACAGGATCCTGCAGGGAGCCTGAGACCTTGCCCAATCTGTCCAAGTGTGTTTTGTGGATTTCAACCGTGTCCCTTGGGCTATCTTGTGGGGCATGCTCTGGGAGTATGTTGTACCAGACCTGTTGCTACAGGCCATTCGATCTCTGTATGACCGGAGCTAGAGCTTGGTCCGCATTGATAGCAATAGGTCGAATTTTTTTCTGGTGAGGGTTGGAGTCCATCAAGGTTGTCCTTTGTCACTGGTTCCATTTTTTTAATGATTATCTATGATTTTTAAGAACAGAATTTCTGGGCACAGGCAAAGCATTAAGGGATTCTGATTTGGTGGTCATAGGATCTTGTCTCTGCTTTTTGCAAGTGACTTTGACCTTTTGGCTTCACCAGTCCGGGACCTCCAGCTCTCATTGCAGCGATTCGTCAGAGTTTGAGGTAGCTGAGATAAGAATCAGTACCCGAGGCCAAGGTTCATAGCCAGAAAAGGAAGGAATGCACCTTCCAGGTCTGAAATGAAGTCCTGCCCCATGTGAAGGAGTTTAAGTATCTCGAGGTGAGGGAGGGATAGAGCAGGAGATCGACAGGCAGATTGCTGCAGCCTCTTCTGTAAAGCCGAGTGTGTACCAGTCAGTCTTAGTGAAGGAGCTGAGCCAAAAGGAAAAACTTTCAATTTATCAATCTAGGCACCTACCCTTACTTATGGTCACAAGCTTAGGGTAGTAAGAACAAGATCGAGGATACAAGCGGCTGAAATGAGCTTCCTCCGCAGGGTGGTGGGGCTCTCTCTCCCTTAGAGATAGGGTGAGAAGTCCTCTAATCCAGGAGGAGCTCGGAGTAGAACCGCTGCTACTCCATGTTGAGAAAAGTCAGTTGATGTGGCTCTGGCATCTGATTGTGCTTCGGGCATATCCAACCGTGGGTCAACTCAAAACACACTGGAGGGACTATGTTTTACGAAAGTCAGCAATGGTTCTTTTACATGAACCTCTCACCATAGACAGTGAGAGACATGGCCCGCCTTTGATAACCCAGTTAGCTGCACTGACAGTTATTGCAGTGACAACCTTGTGGAGAGTGGGACTCGAACCCCCAACCTTTGGATCAGCGATCCAGCGCCCTATACCACTAGACCACCACTGCCCCCTAAAGCCCCCTATCTATTCACCAAGTAAGCCAGATAAATTAGATTAGTTAATTTTCATCATGCCATCGATCATGTCATGTAACCATCACGTTACGACTGCTCCTTTCCCAAAGTTTTGATGTCTGAAAGTGTTCGGTTATTGAGTTAAGATTTCTTTAATAGAAACCCAATATCACTGCAAGGTAACAAGATGCTATTCCACTAGATAGGCTTGCATACGCAAGCATGGTATATGTGCTAGAAATGTCATGCACTTCCACAGTGAGGTTGGGTTAAAAACTTTTCTATTCTATTGAGTAATACATTGTGCTGCAGTAATAATTTATTTTGCCAACTAAAGCATTCAGCTCTGTTAATGTTGTTAAAAACATGCATTTTATTTTTAAAAAGTGTATTTTTATGGGTATTTTATTTTATGGCTTGAAAAAGGTAACAGTTTGGAGGTGAAGATAGAGTAGAAGTTACCATCACCAAGACATTCATTCAAATTGCAATGTTAAATACTGACATGCCAAACATTACCACAGGGTTGTTCACACGCGTCTGAAGTATGGTGCTCCACTATGATTCTGTAGCAGTTTCTGGACATTTTTAGGAAAATTATTCAAGCTTCACTTATTTAAATGCAGGTTTTAATGTATTAAAAAGAACACTTGACTAATTATAAAGTCTCAACATTTTTTGCCAAAATCTGAAAATCTACATTTTTCATCCTCTAATGCAGTGGTCCTTAACCTTGTTGGAGGTACCGAACCCCACCAGTTTCATATGCACATTCACCGAACCCTTCATCAGTGAAAAATAAAAATATGATTTTTTTACAAATTCATGACATAGGTACTGTTGTGTTCTTGTATTCCCCGTCTCCATGCAGTTTCACCAAGTGTTCCTTTAGTTTTGCCGGTGCGAGACTAGAGTTGCTCAACTTGGCATTGCAAATCATTCAGATAGGACGCTGAGTCCCATCACGTTCCGTGACGCATGTGAATCCATGTTGTACATATTCGTCCGGCCACTTTCTTTTTTTGCTCGACATAGTTAGTATGGATTAAAATATTCCGGAAAAAATCTCACGACTTCACACATTGACTACTGAGTGCGCTAAATTCCCCATGGCACTGATTAGCCAAGCAATGTAATGTGATCATCTGCAGCCAGTGATGGCCAAGCGGGGCGTGTCATCACTAATTGACATGATGAGTTGGGTGTGTCTTGACCTCCGTGGCAGAGGCTCCGCCGAACCCCTGAGACCGACTCACCGAACCCTTAGGGTTCGATCGAACCCAGGTTAGGAACCACTGCTCTAATGCATTAATCTGGTGCATGTCAAAACACAATCCTGTGACTTGCATCTGGTTTGGTGCTGAAGGGTTACAGATTTCTAATTATGAATTATGGCTTTGTGCTTGCGATCAGCTGTGGTTCATACGTACCTAGAAGCAACAGCCCACCCAGGCAGGCCAAATCTCTCATAGTCACCCCCATAAATGTCTCTGACCAGTTTATCCACATTAGTGCTTTCTCCCCTTGAAGCCATTTCCAGAGCCTCTTCAAAGGTTGAACATCCAGTGAGCAAGCAACACAGACCAAGGAAAGTACCACCACCCAAACTGCAAAAAGAAACAAATAATTTAGCAAACTGACTCTACTGGTGTGATCTTACAAATTTAATCTGATACAAAGTGGCATCACATTTAAATTAAAACAAATTAAATAACAATGAGTTCTTGGTAAGAACTGAGCCTTAAGGCACATTTAATGAACAGAAGGTTGTTCCCCCCCCCCCCCCCAGTCCTGTCTGACCTTGTGCCAGTGACACGTTTATAGTTGTCTTTGGAAAAGACGGCCAGTATGCTGACCCCGGAGCCGATGTTGACCAGGAGCAGAGGGTAAGGGTTTTCCAGATTATAGGCTTTCTGCTCGCAGCGCTGTGGGTCTGTGGGGTTCTCATAGTAGTAACACTCCGGAGGCCCGCTTGAGACCACAGAGTCAATGTAAAGGATTCCCTTAATTAGACAGTCCAACTCATCCAGCTTCAGAAGCTGCAAGTCTACCATCTTGAAAAAAAAAAAAAAAAAAAAAAAAAGAATCAAGGTTAAATAATAAATAGTATTCTGACAATGTAACATAACGATCTATTTGTCACCATTTGGGTTGTGAAATTAATAAGATGGGTACTCACTGTGCGGAAATCAGCCTCATACTTGTATGCGCCACCACCAGTGGCACAGAGAGTAGTATGCAAGCTGGAGAAATGCTTATCTCGGCCCATCTGCAGAAAAATTGGAAGGTCTTGGGTGGGAAAGCGGATGAAGTGTAGATTGCCCCTGCGCCCCCACAGAGTCAGCTCAGGCAGCTCCAGGTGCACGTCACGGATGCCTGTTTTACCATAGGCTGTGCGTGACGTGAGGTAATGGCGGATACTTTTCAGATTTTCCACCTCCTCCTGCTCTTCTTCTGCAGTGATGTCTTTGGGCTCAAAGTAAACCAGCTTCACCAAAGTGCCACCTATATCCATGCCAAACCATGGGAAAGCTGGGAGAGTAATAACAAACAAAATATTACACAACTGCAATACATATGTAATGCAGTCTATAATATAATAAGCAAATAATATTTGAGCGATTTTTAAATCAGACAACATTAGTTGACAGTGTAGATTATTAGAATAAAACCCTCGTGTTCATTTAGTCAACCGTTAACTCGTTAGCATTATTATAACGTTAACCATTATTGTTGTTATTAGCCTACATTGTGGGCGTGACTCGCCTGTATACCGTACTACACTCCTAAAATACTATTTTATTTTATATCACGTAGCACAACGTGTAGTCATTATATAATAGCCAGGGTCCTTCAGCTTTGTGTTTACTTTGCTATTGTCCCTTGAACTGTGTGGCGAATTAGCGAAAACAAGAACACATACGCGGCCTGCTTTTCTTCAGCGAGTCTGTTCTCTGCCTCCCCGAGCTCGAGTTCGACAACTGCCGCCCGAGGTGAAGGCTTCCCGGGTCAGAACTGAGTTCGCGCTCCGCTGTAGTAGCGGTGCAGCGGTGCTCGGTCTCCGTCGTGTCCTCATCGTTAACCTCACAGTCACCGCTACAACCGTTCGTCTTCATCGCAGAATTTTTTTTTTAAACCATTACATTTACAACTTGAACTCTACACACGGATATTTTCTCGAGCATTGTACATACGCGTTAATTTTTGTTCTTATATATATTTCTATTATTCTGGCTGTATTTAGAACCATAATGTCACAGGCGACATAATTCGTCTCGAGAAGGATGCGTCATACAAAGGGAAATTGCAGCAGGCCAATCATCTCGTGAGATAGCGGCCTCTGCTGGTCACGTGATTGTGACGTACCACTGCGAGGCGACCGTTAAAAGTAATTACGTACTGTATTGATCAGCGCGCGACGTTCATACGAAGGATATTAATGCATTGATTGAATGTAATGCATAATATGATTGAAAATGAACAGAACTGTGACGTGCACATCTGACTGTAACGTCATGTTTTATTGTTTATTTATTTATTACCGGTGATTGCGGAGCACTTTATACTTCAGGTTGTTTTCTGCTTTGGTGAATTCATTCATTTGCTGGACTCCTTAAGGTCACGTGGGCTGATTATCTCAACCGACTCTGGATGGGCATGATACACTCTGCACAGCTCTCCAGGCCATTAGGCCATCACCGGGCCAATTTTAACTTAACTATTCACACTCACACCTCAGGGCGATTTGGAAAGGCCTTCTGTGCATGTTTTTCAGCTGTGGGATGACCCCAGGGCTCCCAGAGGAAACCCAACATGCACATTCCATACAGAGACACACAAGCTGGGATTCGAACTCAGAACCTTCTTGCTTTGAGCCAGATGTGCTAACCACGATGCCAAATTGCTGCAGCCCTGCTTTGGTTTACAGAATTATTCATGGTTTACAGGACACAAACAAACTTGGATTCTTGTTCTCCAGTCTGTCACTCCCAAAAATGTAGGGCTGGTGGTGTAATAGTGCTGGGTCTCATGATCGGGAGGTTGTGTGTTCGAATCCCAGTTAGACCCCAACCCCCCCACTGTGATAAGAGTGTAAGACCCATGGGCAAGGTCTTAACCGCAAGTGTGCCTCTGTTCACCCAGCAGTATAAATGGGTACCAGTAAAAAATATACTGGGAAGCTAACCTGCGATGGACTGGTGTCCCATCCAGGAGGAGTTGAACTCCTGGAAGTTTCACGCTATGGAAACCGGGAATAAGCACCGGTCTGATGAGCCACTCGGCTTGGATGTAAAAAGCACAACGGATTTACCTTACTCTCAAAAATATAAATAAAAAGTACTGACGCCCAGTACTGTCAGGCAAGATAGGAATTTTATTACTCTGACCATGTGACGGAATGGTTCTGACACAAAAAGTGGTGTCCAGACAGGGACACCTGCAAATTAATTTGCCTCGCGACACAAGCGAATCTTGCTCGTTGACATACTGGTTTCCAGTGAAATGGTGACCAAAAGATAGTTCATTTATTAACTTATATTATTCTAGTTTATTATTCATCATCATCATTTTCTGTAACCGCTTCATCCTAATTAGGGTCGCGGGGAGGCTGGTGCCCATCCCAGCCAACTCAGGGCGAGGGCAGAGTACACCCTGGACAGCTCGCCAGGCCATCGCAGCTAGTTTATTATTGTTTATTATAACTTTATTTATAATAAATAACTTATTTTATCAACTTTGCCAGCCAGATATGTTTTATGGGGAGGGATGATCAAACAAAAAAAGATGAGTGAAACTCATGATGGATAAATGTGTGAGGTTTGTTGGTCTGAGCTATAATATTATGAATGAATAAATGGTGGAGACTGACATTCAACCAGCAGTGAATGAATCATACCCTGGCTGAGGTGGTAGGGTAGACAAGAGTTGTATGAAAAGCAAGAAAAAGACCAGTGTCTGTCAATGAATAGGTCTGGAGGTGTTTGGTTTTTTTTGGGTGATATATCATTCTGAGTTTTGTGCCTGTGTGATGAGAACTGGTTGAGTTGCAAAACGCATTGAATTGAATGGTGAAAAAGGTTGTTCCTGATATATATCTTCTTCTTGTCCTTTCGGCTGTTCCCTTCAGGGGTCGCCACAGCAAACCATCCGCCTCCTCTCCCCCTATCCTCTGTATCTTCTACTGTTACTCCAACTACCGTCATGTCATCCTTCACCACATCCATAAATCTTCTCTTTGGTCTTCCTCTAGACCTTATGCCTGGTAGTTCCAACCTCAGCATCCTACTGCCAATATATTCACTATCCCTCCTCTGTACATGTCCAAACCATCTCAACCTAGCCTCTCTGACTTTGTCTCCAAAACCTCTAACATGTGCTGTCCCTCTGATGTACTCATTCCTGATCCTATTCATCCTCGTTACTCCCAAAGAGAACCTCAACATTTTCATCTCTGCTACCTCCAGCTCTGCCTCCTGTCTTTTCCTCAGCACCACTGTTTCTAAACCATACAACATCGCTGGCCTCATCACTGTCTTGTTCACTTTTCCTTTCATTCTTGCCGATACCCTCCTATCATACATCACACCGGACACTTTTCTCCAACCATTCCAACCTGCCTGCACATGCTTCTTCACCTCTTTTCCACACTCTCCATTGCTCTGGATTGTTGAGCCGAAGTACTTAAAATCCTCCACCTTCTTTATCTCTGCTCCCTGTAACCTCACCGTTCCTCTTGGGTCCTTCTCGTTCACACACATGTATTCTGTCTTACTGAGGCTAACCTTCATTCCTCTCCTTTCCAGGGCATACCTCCACCCTAACCCTGATATATATGTGTATGTGTGTGTGTGTGTGTGTGTGTGTGTGTGTGTGTGTGTGTGTATTTGTATGTATGTGTATGTATGTCTATCTGTCTGTCTATCTATCTCTCATTTTAATCCCATAGGCAGTAGTGTCCCAATAACAAGGTGCTGGATTACCGATCAGAAGGTTGGGGGTTCAAGCTACAGTTGTCACTGCTGTACAGCAATCTGGGTTATCAATGTCTGTGTTGAGAGCCATGTAAAAGAGCCATTGATTACTTTTTTCAAGAGTAGCCTGCATAGGCGCCAGTAGTTTCTGCCCTGCTATGGCCTGGGGAGCTGTCCAGGGTGTACTCTGCCCTCGCCAAGAGTTGGTCGCTAGCCTCCCCACGACCCTAATGAGGATTAAGTAGTTCAGAAAATGAATGAATGAGTTCAAGCCTTGACAACTAACATGACCTGATGGTCAATCTTGCGACCGGTCGGCGGTCTTTCGAATCTGTGAATGATGAAATAGTGTGCGTGATACCGTGCACTGCCTAAAATGAGTTTGTATGTCGTAAAATGGCTGACGTAGAGGAAGCATGCCAAAATGTTCAGAAAATATTAGTTTAAAATCAACTTCAAAATACTAAACTTCAATGAAGGCTTTGTTACCAAAATAAGGTTTGCTACAAGTATATCGTACAAATTAGGGAAGAAGCCAGGGCTGTAGTCGGGCATAAACGCGGGTATACGCCATTCAGTTCATCATCAGTTTATTTTCTGCAACTGCTTAATCCTAATTAGGATCACGGGGAGGCTGGCGCTCATCCCAGCCGGCTCCGGGTGAGGGCAGAGTAGACCCTGGACAGCTCGCCAGGCCATCACAGGGCGGAAACACGCTGACGGCTATACAGCTACTCTTGTCGAAAGTCAGCAATGGTTCTTTTATATGAACCTCACACCATAGACAGTGAGAGACATGGCCGGTTTTTGATAACCCAGTTCGCTGCACTGGGGCGGACAGTGACAGCCTGTGGTGAGGGGGGCTTGAACCCCCAACCTTAGGATCAGTGATCCACTAGGCGGTATACACTGTATACTCACTTATTTTATCAAGCATGTCGCATTTACGCACTTATTTTAGCAGCATGCTAAACGCACTTATTTTGCCTTGTGAAATCGTTTATAAATGTGTATTTTTTTTACAAGTGAAAAGTTTTTTAAAGATATTCATTTGTCACTTGTAGCCTGCTTGTAATGATGTCACAGTCGTGTTTCCGTCCTCTAGCTACAATCATTCACTGTGTAAACTGAGCTCGGTTTGCAGGGTTGCCCTTAATACATACAGTTGGCCCTCTACTTACGAAATTAATCCATTCCAGCGCCTTTTTCGTAACCTGGAGTTTTCGTAAGTAGAGGTGCATTTTACACGTTAAACGCATGATTCGTTCCAAGGCTCCCAATACTACCCCATAAACCATTTAAAAATGATAAAAGTACACCAATTTAGTATGAAATATGTATGAAATATGTGTTAATATTAAAAGAAAATTATTTATTAAACTATTTAAACATTTTATTAACATATTTATTAATTAAACCATTATTAAACATTTTTTGTTAACCAATTTTTTTTATTAACCAAACAATATTAAACATTATTAAACATTTGTGATGCGGTCCGTCAAGTGCGGGAGGCGTCGCGACCGACAACAAAGCTTTTGGGGTGGAACGCGGCTTGTCCGGACTTCTGATCTGTCAAGCAGGCAAGTGCGCTTTGAACACTTGTGTAATATTCAACATTCACTCTTCTGCTTGAGGGATCGAAGATCCAGATGAGCCGCGCCCCATCTCGGGGGCTTCAGTGTTGGTCGCGATGCTGCCCACACTCGGCGAAGCGCACCACATTTGTGGCGTGCTCCGTGGTGTGCTCCGCTGCAGCCAACACCAAAGCTTTTGAGACGGGGCGTGGCTTGTCCGGACCTAAGATCTGTCAAGCAGGCAAGTGCGCTTTGAACACTTGTTTAATACTCAACATTCACCTGTTTGCCTGGGGATCGGAGCTCCGGATGAACCGCGTTTTGCCCACATTCACATTGCCCACATTTATTAAACATTTACTAAATTAAATAACTTAAAAAACGAAAAATAAGCTGCTATGAACACTCAAAAAAACTCTTGAAACTCACGAACCAACAGTACATCTCTCCTTTACATGTATGACAAACAAGCTTTATGGGTGCAGTACAGTGGAGATTCAGCTCCCTCCTGGCCAATGGGAGGCCAATGGGAGGCCAGCGGGGCGGGATGTTGGGAGACAGCCAATGAGAGAACAACTTGCGCATTGTTTGAATGTTTGAATGGCGCGTGTGAATGTTTGAATGGCGCGTACGGCGCTTTTCGTAAGAAGAGGTTGTTTCATATACAGAGGACGAAAATTTAGGAAAATTTTTTTTCGTAATCTGGATTTTTCGTATTCAGAGGTTTTCATAAGTAGAGGGCCGACTGTATTATGAAATGAACAAGCAACATCACCATGAAAATTTAACTTGTTTATTTTGTTAAAAATATAACAGAGTAGCAAAACTACACATTTCCTAAAACTAGATATAATGAACTTTGGAAATATTAAAAAAATATATATGATAAAAATATATACCTGCTAACAGATGTTAATTAGAAAAACCAATTTTACCTGTAAATTATTATAAATTAACATGTAAACTTTATTTAATTAAAGTACTAATTATGAAGTATATAATAAATCTTAATAATTTTGTTGCAAAAATGTTTGCAATACACAAACCGAATTCCAAAAAAGTTGGAACACTATACAAATTGTGAATAAAAACTGAATGCAATGATGTGAAAGTACCAAATTTCAATATTTTATTCCGAATAGAACATAGATGACATAGTCAAAAGTTTAAACTGAGAAAGGATCAAAAGTTTAAACTAAGAAAATTTATAATTTTAAGCAAAAAATATGTTGATTTTAAATTGTCAACAAATCTCAAAAAGTTGGGACAGGTAGCGATAAGAGGCTAGAAAAGTAAATTGCACTTATAAAGAAAAACTGGAAGACCAATTACCAGTAATGAGGTCCATTAGCAATCGACCAGACGATCAGCAATTCCCCCAATGTTGCACAGAAGATAGTGGAGCAACATCAGAAAGGTGTTTCCCAGCAAAAAATTGCAAAGTTTGAAGTGATCATCATCTACAGTGCATAACATCATCCAAAGATTCAGAAATTCAGCTTATGGGTTAAAGCCAGAAAAACCATGCTGGACGCTCGAGATCTTCGGGCCCTTAAACAGCACTGCACCTGTGTGTGGCATGGGCAGCTTGCACCTGGAAAGGCACCATCAATGGTATCAAACAGGTTCTACAACAACATATGCTTCCATCCAGACGCCGTCTCTTTCAGAGAAGACCTTGCATTTTTCATCATGACAATGCCAGACCACATGCAGCATTAATTACAACATCATGGCTGCATAGGAAAAGGATCTGGGTATTTAAATGGCCAGCCTGCAGTCCAGATCTTTTACCTATAGAGAACATTTGGCGCATCATAAAGAGGAAGATCCAACAAAGAAGGGCCAAGACGGTTGAACAGTTCGAGGCCTATTCCTATTCCTATTTCTAAACTTGAAATACTTGTCTCCTCGGTCCTCAGACGTTTGCAGACTGTTGTAAGAAGAATAGGGGACGCTTCACAGGGGTGAAAATGGCATTGTCCCAACTTTTTTGAGATTTGTTGACACCATGAAATTTAAATTCAACGTATTTTTCCCTAAAAATGATACATTTTCTCAGTTTAAACTTTTGATCCTGTCATCTATGTTCTATTTGGAATAAAATATTGAAATTTGACACTTCCACATCATTGCATTTAGTTTTTATTCACAATTTGTATAGTGTGCCAACTGTTTTGGCATCTGGTTTGTAAAAAAATATTTTGGCAACATGAAAAAACTATATTTATCACCTGGATTTATTACCTATTACACCCGTCTCATTAACGCCCAAACTTTATAAATCATATAAAACAACAAGGCGTAATTAGCATCAACTACATTGTCCGCATGATAGGAGTGACACTGCATGGTATGTCTGTTGGGTTTTTACACCCGAGCCTCGTGGCTCATCAGGCCGGTGCTTATTCCCGGTTTCCGTAGCGTGAAGCGACCAGGAGTTCAACTCCCCCTGGATGGGACGCTAGTCCATCGCAGGTTACCTTCCCAGTATATTTTTACTGGTACCCATTTATACTGCTGGGTGAACAGAGGCACACTTGTGGTTGAGACCTTGCCTAGGGGTCTTAGCACAGTGAGGGTCTCAGTGAGATCCCGATCATGAGCACAACACACTAACCACTACGCCACCGGCCCCACAGATGACACTGCATAATACAGAGAAATTCATCCGGTAATGCAGGTAAGTACAGTTACAGTGAACACTCTGCACTCTCACTGACTCTCAGACACATGCTAATGCTGTTTTCAGAAACAGGGATTGCAGAGAAGCACATTGCACGCACTATACCTGTACACCATTTCATAGCGACGATTGTCACTGTACCATCATTTGCACCTGTGCCTATTGCCAGGTAAATGCTGCCAGGTGTGTTATATCTTGCACTTACTCGTATACAGCTGGGCACCAACTGCCCTCACAGTAAGCTGTTTACGGCTGCAGAAGTCGCCAATCATCTCCTTGCCAAGTTCAAGAATAAAATACCTTTGGGCAAACCTTTTCTTTCAGCGTGATGAGGATTCCCTGTACAGGATCCATGCGTTCACATAGCAACAATCCACAATAAACCGCATGATGTAAGCTGCATACTTCTTTCGAAATTGATCATGAACATCAACACCATTCATGTGTTGGTTGTATTTCAGGTTTGTGCGAGGTTGTTGGACTGTGACTTTCTCACGTCCTACCTGACACTCACCGGTAACCTGTTGACCTGGATTGACCTGAATGGAGTGGGCTACCACGTTGTTAACATTCTGCTGTCACTGTGATGTAGCATAAACTGTTCAATATTCTGCCGTTGCAAATGTATACTCTAACTGTCAACTGATATAGTGCCATTTTAACCCAGATCTGCATGTGGCCTTTGCGGCGTGTCTCAAGTATCTCGTAAATTCCTCGCCAACCGAGAAAGGGATATGTCATCCCCTTCATCGTCAGTTTCATCGGTCATTTCTTCATCTTCTGCTTCAAAACCAAAAAATTCCGGTTCCGAACTAGACCCAAAAAACACATAGTAAAATTTTCTCTCATTACTTGCATTTGCTTGTGCAGCCATTTTGTTTGTTGTTGTGACAAAACCCTTCAGTTCGTTTCATGTAAGTTTTGGCTTGTATAATGAACGACTTATTCCGATTTGTGTGTAAAATCTATTAACACTTCCTACTGGCTCCTGTGCCATAGCCATAGCCAATCAGAACACAGTTTTTACGTAATTAAGACACTATTATGAAGGCAATTGTTCGTCAAATGTCATTTCGGATTCATTATACGGCGTCATGTATTGTATACAGTGGTGTGTGCTGGGCGTCATATGTCGTCATTAAGGGGGAAAGAGGTAAGCAGTCTTTTTTATTTACAAAACTATCTGTACTTCTACTTGAGTAAAGAATGAATGAGTAAAGAGCAATGCAATCATGTACTTTCTGAGATTTACCAGTTTTTGTATCGAAATTGCCTCTGTGCTCAAAGCTGCTACTATATTATGCTAACTGGTAAATCAGTTAGCAATTAGCCCTCTACTTACGAAAACCTTTGAATACGAAAAATCCAGGTTATGAAACGCATTTTCCTAAATTTTTGTCCTCTTTTTATGAAAACAACCTCTTTTTATGAAAAGCGCCAAACGCACCATTCAAAAATTCAAACAATGCACGAGTTGCTCTCTCACTGGCTGTCTCCCAACATCTCGCTCCGCTGACCTCCCATTGGCCAGGAGGGAGCTGAACTGTACCAATACTTCCTGTACCCATACTTCCTGTTTGTCACATGTGTGAAGGAGAGTTGAACAGGAATGTTGGCTCATGAGTTTTTTTTTTTAGATTGATCATTGCAGTGTTATATTTCGTTATCCATCATGGACCCGGAAAATACAGAAAAGCGGAAATACAGTGATGGAGGTGATTATTTCGGAACATATTAAAGCAGAAGGGGGCATGAAAACAGTGCTGCATGGGGCAAGACCTCCGATCTCGCAAGGAAGCAAGTTAATATTGAATCAGGACCTCTGATCTTTCAAACAGGTACTGTAATTCCGCTTTAAAAACAACATCCCATCTCAAATGCGCCATCAGCTGAGCCCGCATTCGGCAAAACACACCAGAGAGAGAGAGTTTTGTGTGTGTGTGAGAGAGAGAGACAGAGAGAGAGAGAGAGATAGAGAGAGACAGTGTTTTGTGTGTATGTGCGTTAATAAAAAATGTTTAATAATGGTTTAATTAATAAATGTTAATAAAATGTTTAAATGGTTTAATAAATAATTTTCTTTTATTTAACACATATTTCATACAAAATTGGTGTACTTTTATCATTTTTAAAGGGTTTATGGGGTAGTCTTGGGAGCCTTGGAACGAATCATGCGTTTTACTTATGAAAACTTCAGGTTCCGAAAAAGTCTCTGGAATGGATTAATTTTGTAAGTACAGGGCTAACTGTATTTCACTTAATATCAGATTCATTCATCCGGCAGTATGGTGTTCCGGACCCGTTGCTCCAGGCCATTCGGTCGCTGTATCACCGGAGCCAGAGTTTGGTCCCTATTGGTAACAAAAGGTCGAATCCGTTTCCGGTGGGTGTTGGAGTCCGCCTATGCTGTCTTTTGTCACCGATTCTGTTCATAATTTTTATGGACAGAATTTCTAGGCACAGTTGAGGCGTTGAGGGGTTCTGGTTTGGTGGCCATCGGCTCTCGTCTCTGGTTTTTGTGGATGTTGTTGTCCTTTTGGCTTCATCAAGCCGGGACCTCCAGCTCTCATTGGAGTGATTTGCAGTTGAGTGCAAAGCGGCAGGGATGAGAATCAGGACCTCCAAATCTGAGGCCATGGTTCTCAGTCGGACAAGGGTGGAATGCACCCTACGGGTCGGGAATGAGGTCCTGCCCCAAGTGGAGAAGTTTAAGTATCTTGGGGTCCTGTTCACGAGTGAGGGAAGGATGGAGCGGGAGATTGACAGATGGATCGCTGCTGCCTCTGATATTAAACGGAGCCTGTACAGGTCCGTTGTGGTGAAGAAGGAGCTGAGCCACAAGGCGAAGTTCTCAATTTACCAGTCGATCTATGTTCCAACCCTCACCTATAGTCACGAGCTTTGAGCTTTGGGTAGTGACCAAAAGAACAAGGTCACGGATACAAGCGGCTGAAATTAACTTCCTTTGTCGGGTGGTGGGGCTCTCCCTTAGAGATAAGGTGAGAAGCCACCATCCAGGGAGAGCTCAGAGTAGATCCGCTGCTGCTCCGCATTGAGAGGGGCCAGTTGAGGTGACTCGGACATCTAGTCAGAATGCCTCCCGAACGCCTCCCAGGTGTGGTGTTTCGGGCATGTCCAACCGGGAAGAGACCCCGCGGTCGACCTGGAACACGCTGGAGGGACCATGTCTCTCAGCTTGTCTGGGAACACCTCGGTGTCCCCCCCAGGAAAAGCTGGAGGAAGTTGCGCGGGAGAGGGATGTCTGGACCTCTTTGCTTAGGTTGCTGCCCTCGCGACCCAATTCTGGATCAAGCGGAAGATGATGATGACGATGATGACCAGATTCATACTTTAGGCCAGGTGTCGGAAAAAACTTAGGCCCACCTGCCCAAGTTGGACATATGCCGGTGGAAAGACGTTCCCCCCACTATGCATTTATGTTGCACTCAGTAATATCCAATTAATTCTTTTATCATTTAACACTTAATGAAATAATGAAGCTTACCACAACCAGATGATGAGGCAAAATAATCCTTTATTCCAAAGTACCACACAGACAGGTTGCATGAAGGTTGACAGTTACAGCAGACAAGCAATTATCCTACTGTCCTTAACCTATCAACCCCGAGCACGGTCAGCAGCTAACTATCAGACTGCTCTGTTAGTCACACATTATCTCCATCCAAAACTGCAACTGCCAATTCTCCTAAATTTCCTTGCTTATACACCCTTTAAGTGCTGAGTCAGCTCTTCCAGCTCGAACTAATTTTCCCCTTATGTTTGCCCTTTTAACTTTTATATCCCTTTCTTTTAATTTGCACATTATTTGCTAATTTCCCCTTATTTTCTAATTTTTCTCTTAATGTGATGTCATCTACCCATAAGTGACATCATTTTCTCTTTTCAACTTCCCCTTATTTTCGGCGAAATTCGGTCAGAGTTTTTATGAAATAGGTGCCAATCAACTGCACCTTCTACCTGGTTTAATTTATTTGCTGGAGTTCCCTTGACCTGAACACAACACATACTCTTGTTGCACGGATTACTTCTCAGTTTGATACATTATGTGCAAGTATCTTATTCTTTCTACCTCTTATGATTGTAGTAACATAGTAAATGCATTCTGCCATGAATTTAGTCCTTAGTATCTGTTTTAAGCTTCTGTAGAGGTTACATGTTCTATCCATTAGCAATTAGTCTACCAGCATTTTCTGTGTCCGCTAGTAGGTGCATGACCTGGGTCTTAAGCCTTTATGCATTACTATATTTTACTCTTAAAGCTTTAAGCATTGGATTATAGTTGATTACTGGCTATGCCTGCCCCAAGAGCCATGTAGTTTTAGTGTTGACGTTTTTCAAAAACACTGCAAAATTCGGGATATTACATCTTTGTTTTGATTGTAGCTTCCCAGAGGCTTTAAATTAAAAGTGGTACCAAATGAAAAGCCAATAAAATTTATTTGCATATGGTAGTAAACACAACAAAACGTATGAACATCGGTGTAAATTTTAACCAATTTTTATTTATTATAAATTATATATGTATATTTTTATTTTATTTTCATGTTATTAAGAGTAACATTTTTGAGACAAAGTTTTGTAACGTATGTCATCCTTTTGAAGCACGAAAACAGGTATTTATTAGTTAAAGTTTACACAGGTGTTCACGTGTTTACTGCCATATGCAAGAAAATTTTATTGGCTTTCATTTGGTACCACTTTTAATGCTATAGCATCAACCTCTGGGAAGCTACAATGAAAACATAGACATAATATCCCGAATTTTGCAGCGTTTTTGAAAAACATCAACGATAAAACTACATGGCTCTTGGGGCAGGCATAGCCAAGGTCCAAGATCAAAGTAACTGGTATATTGAGTTAAATTAGACCTTGGAGAATGGGAAAAATATCAGTTTGCATATGTTTGATGAAAAAAGTCAAATTTGAAGAGGTCTAATGTCACTCATGAGCAAGGTACCCAGTCTCTACCAGAGACAAGTGATCAGTATATCCCAATGGGCGAGTCCTACCTCCTCTCCATTCCTGCAACTTCCCATGTTGTCCTGGTATATTCTTCTGCTGTCTATTCAGATTACTCTGACTATAGTCCCAACTATTGTTCACCCAGCAGTATAAATGGGTACCAGTAAAAATATACTGGGAAGCTAACCTGCGATGGACTAGCGTCCAATCCAGGAGGAGTTGTACTCCTAGTCGCTTCACGCTACGGAAACCGGGGATAAGCACCAGCCTGATGAGCCACTAGGCGCGGGTGTAAAAAGCCAAAAGGGGGGGAAAAAAAAACCCAAAAAAGTCCCAACTATGTTTCTCCCGCACCTTCTTTGGACTACACACCGACCTTGCCCCCCACGTTTGAGGCTTCTTCATCTACGGACGTGGTGCCCATCATACCTTTGGATAAGTATAGTAATTTACAATATTCTTTTCCCCCAGTTTGAATAATAAATGTTCTTTTTCCTCTCTATTCGTGTTCTGTGTGGTCATTTGTCCTTGGTACACTAAGTACTTAACAGTTCATGATCAAAATAGCAAACATCATGGAGTCACCCTCAAACATTATTACTTTACATGTTTTCCTTAACCTAAGCACTCTTCCTATCTTGCAGCTGCAATTCAAGGTTATTGTGTGGTTATACTCACTACCATCACTCCGGGTATTTTTCCATCTTGAGCATTTTTTCTTATCACATGCTGTATAACTACCCAGTATTTTTATTACATTGCTGTATGACTAACCTATTATGTTTGCAAGCAAATTATAAAATAGCAAATTATCATCCAAATAACTGATAAAAGTAACCACTTGTTAAAAAAAAACCCAGCAGAGTGTAATCAAACTAAAGGTCTTTTCCCCCCACACAACGATGTCAAACTCATTTTCTTTGTGGGACACCTCGCTAACTTTAAAGGTGGCCAAGGACTGAGTAATCACTGAGCATCTATTCTAAAAATGCCAGTACACTATAATAATTTGTTTAGACATCTGTCCTCATTTCCTTTATTCACACATAATAGCATCAAGCTAGTATGATTTTTTTTTTTTGAGCCATGAATGATGAGCTCTTTAGTTAAAATAGGCTGCTGCCATCTAGTGTAAGAATGATGAATTAGGTTTCATGGTAATGGTTGATGCAAAGAATCTACGATAATCATATTCATGGAAAACACTTGTGGGCCACATAAAATGAGTAGGCAGGCCTTGAGTGTGACACCGGTGCCTTAGGGCAATGTCGAAACTATACTCAAATTCCCTCGGGAGGAATGTTTGTTAGGCATCCTGTCAAATATAAGTAAGTGGGATTATTTTCCACTCGTAGATTGTTGTGCACTGACATTCCTTATTACCTTTAACATAAAAATGAGTAGAATTATTATCAATAAAATAATGAATCTTCACAAAACATTTTGTTGTTTGTTGTTGGTTTGTATTCTATAATGTTCATGTTGATTAAACAGTCACAAATTATATTGTCCAGATTGTATCATTTTATTGAATTCCCACCTTTCTTTTGCTCACAATTCTTTTATGTACATGCTGATTTATATCTGCTTTTACAGCAACAAAGACATACAGAACATAAAAGAAAGTGCTCGTTCATAGCTATACCTATGGAATTGTTACTTTATTGGTACACTTACTTTGTAATTAGACTGTATATTCCTGCCCATGCTGCATACGAGTGCACTTTCTAGGTATACAATTATTGAGGGTAGCAGAATTGTTATCAGTTATCGTATAGCCCTTCCATTCATAATAATAATAATAATAATAATAAGACAGATCACTATCAAACCACCACAGAAAATATGTCATTTGTATAATTTAACATCAGGCCAATCCTACAGTCAGATGAAGTGTGATGGTTGTTCTCTTACCATTAAGTCAGGTATGTTTTTGAACGCATGGCTCCTACCTGATAGATCTTTGTGTTTGTGGTCTACTTGCCATCTCATAGGTGTAAAGAATTCTATTAAAGTAAAAACAAACAAACAAAAAAAAAAAAAACACCAACATGACATTAAAACCTATGGTGGCCCTACAGTGAAGCACTCTTTGCATTCATGGGCAGGTCAGTAGGTGGCTGACAGACTGTGTATAGAAAGAAATTAATCACAGGCACCAACTTTACACCAAAAGATGGCTAAAACACTCAGGTGTACAGAAATAATGTGACAACTCACTGTACAATGATGCAATCTCAATTTCATTAAAAGAAAGGCTCAAACAATCATGTAAATAAAACAATCAAAGAGCCACTCTACATGGTACAGCATTACTATACCGGAAATGTTATGCGCTGTGCACTATATGAAAAAAACCCAACAGAATTCTACAAATTCATTCATTTTTAAAGCCGCTTATTCCTAATTATGGTCGCAAGGAGGCTGACACCCATCTCAGCTGACTCTGGGCGGGGTACACCCTGAACAGCTCAGCAGGCCATCGCAGGGCCAAGACACATTCAACCTTTCACAATCACTCTCACACCTGGGAGCAATTCAGAACCGCCATTCGGCCTACTGTGCACGTATTTGTACTATGGGAGGAAACCAGAGAACCC
Source organism: Plotosus lineatus (assembly GCA_024760905.1). Lineage (NCBI taxonomy): Eukaryota > Metazoa > Chordata > Actinopteri > Siluriformes > Plotosidae > Plotosus > Plotosus lineatus. The sequence goes on from CM045736.1 coordinate 51,676,462, forward strand.
AAAAGGCACTCGCACAAGCACAGGGAGAACCCAGGACCTTCTTGTTTTGAGCTGGACATGCTATCCACTACACCACCATGCCGTCTTTTGCAAATTTATAATCATCTTTTGTAAATGAACACGGCTGCATAAATTAAAATGAAGGTGGAACAGGTTATAGAAACATACCTGAGGATTTGAATTATGATGAATAGGGATTAAAACGAGGGGCAGTGGTGGTCTAGTGGTATAGGGCGCTGGATCACTGATCCAAAAGGTTGGGGGTTCGAGTCCCACTCTCCACAAGGTTGTCACTGTCCCCCCCCCCCCAGTGCAGCTAACTGGGTTATCAAAGGCGGGCAATGTCGCTCACTGTCTATGGTGTGAGGCATGTAAAAGAACCATTGCTGACTTTCGTAAAGAGTAGCTGCAAAGCTGTCAGCGTGTTTCTGTCCCTTGCTAAAAAAAGGGGTTGTGACAGGAAGGGCATCCGACGTAAAAACCTCTGCCAAATCAAACGTGCGAATCAGATGATTCGCTGTGGCGACTCCTGAGTAAAAAGGGGAAAAGCCGAAAGGAAGACAGACAGAAATTAAAATACAATGGAAGATTTATTTGGTAGTGATTTCTGTCGGGAATGAGGTCCTGCCCCAAGTGGAGGAGTTTAAGTATCTTGGGGTCTTGTTTACGAGTGAGGGAAGGATGGAGCGGGAGATGGACAGACGGATCGCTGCAGCCTCTGCTGTTAAGCGGTGCCTGTACCGGTCCGTCGTGGTGAAGAAGGAGCTGAGCCGCAAGGCAAAGCTCTCAATTTACCAGTCGATCTACGTTCCAACCCTCACCTATGGTCACGAGCTTTGGGTAATGACCGAAAGAACAAGATCACGGATACAAGCGGCTGAAATGAGCTTCCTTCGCCGGGTGGTGGGGCTCTCCCTTACAGATAAGGTGAGAAGCTCCACCATCCGGGGAGAGCTCGGAGTAGATCCGCTGCTCCTCCGCATTGAGAGGGGCCAGTTGAGGTGGCTCGGGCATCTGATCAGAATGCCCCCCGGACGCCTCCCTGGTGTGGTGTTTCGGGCATGTCCAACCGGGAAGAGACCCCGGGGTCGACCTAGAATACGCTGGAAGGACTATGTCTCTCGGCTTGTCTGGGACCGCCTCGGTGTCCCCCCGGGAGAGCTGTAGGAAGTGGCTCGGGAGAGGGACGTCTGGACCTTTTTGCTGAGGTTGCTGCCCCCGCGACCCGACCCTGGACTAAGCGGAAGAAGAAGATGATGATGATAATGATGATAAATTTCTGAGCATTTCCCAAAAATAACCTTCACGGGTTTTTAGTGGGTACTGACGAAAGAAAGGCATAAAATTCCATTCGGCTAAGCTTGTACAGTGTCTGCATTAGAAAACAACAGATGCAATGACAACACATTTAATATATTCTAAATGACATCTAGAAGATAGTCAAAATTGTGCTGTAAAAAGTCACATGAATGTTTGGTGAGGCAGTAAAGCTTAATATTAGCACAGCCTGGCTCAATAAAATTGCAAGCTAATGGTACATTCGAAATCAAACCAGATTTACTGCTTTAACCATTGATTAAAATCTCCACACGATCTTCATAAGTATTGGGCTGGTTCGTTACTTAATCAGTGAAATATGGTTGTTTACTAGACACACAATAGTGCAAATTTAATAAATAAAGCCATACCAAGAGCAACCCTGTGATGCAGATCTTATGATAAGGCTATTTGTTCATGATTTAAGACACCAGTGGTTGTGTACACTGTAGTTGCTCTAATATAACTATTTGTACTTCAAGGCCACAAAAACAGCAGTCATACCAATAGCTGCAGCTACAATAAAGTATGGGTGGGACTGAACTTGGCGCAGCAATCCCTGGGACTCTTCATTTTGCTCTGATGGAGGGAAATTAATCTGGCCTGAAGCATTTAATTCGGACTCCTGAAAAGCAGCTTGGCCTGGCTCTCCATAAGTTGTGAAACCTGGAGCAGGATAAGTCTGCTCACTAGCATTATTTCCTTGTATGCACTGTGAGATGCTTTCACTATGCTGGCTCAGCAGAACTTCAGAAACAGACTGAGCAGGACTTTCAGTTTCACAACTGTTGCTTAGGCCCATTGTGGTTGGTCCAGCCATGCTTGTTGGCTGACCACAAAGATTTTGGACTGATGCCTCTTCAGATAACTTTAAAATGAACTCTCTTGTCTCCGACTCTCTCTGCAAACTTTGACAAGTAGACTCATAGTGGTCTTCCACAGGGTAATTGGGATGGGAATTGCCAACATCTAGTGCTCCAGGAGTAGAGTTTTGAACATTGGTTTTAGGATCAGAAACGCAGTGTGATAAAGCAGTTGTGGAAGTGCTGATCATCAGTTCATTTGTAGTGACTGAGACAGACTCATAGGGGCGGGCCTCAACTCCAGGCCAGGTTTGTTGAATTGGTGAACATCGTATGTCCACATTGCTGATCTCCAGATCATAAGAAATACCTGAGAAAGGTTCCTGTGTTCTAAGGATACCAGGCTTGCTATAATACTCTTCATTTGCTGCTCCAGAATCTGGCAAAGAAACAGCAATGGAATCTGGAGAAGCTGAAGGTAAAGGCTGTGTTGTCCTATTCTGGTCGTTTGGTGGAACTGCAGAGCCCCTCTTTACAACCTGCAGGCAAAATGAAAGAAGAAAAAAAAAATGCATGACTATGTATTAATCAATGCAGAATATGATGTGAATTTTGCTGAATAGTCCCCAAGACAGCATGTTGAGGGGACTACCATATGTACATACAAGTTAAAAAAAAAAAAAAAAAAAAAAAAAAAAGGAGCACTAAAACAAATACAGTAGGCCGTTGACCATGCACAGTTTTGCACCCACGGTTTGAGTATTTGCCGACTGCCGAGCAACCGGCACATGATTCAAATTCAGCCAATGGCTGTTCTCCTTTCTCCTGATTGGTTGAGCTGATGTCCCGCCCCTTTTCCGTCATTCACGCACAAGTTGTCAATGAGCCTCTTTTTTGTGTGTTTTAATTACCAATTAAGCTCTATGATACCACTCAAACGCTGTGCGTCTTCTCTGGCTAAGCGATAGAAAACACTGGATGCCTCTTCTGAAGAAATAAGACTTTCTCCTGAGAAACGACGGTTTTCTCTGAACTGCTGTATTAAAATCTTTTTCAATTATTATTCCAGTACAGTACCCAAGTTCATGTTTATGCGCGAGATTTTATGTTTTGTAGCATGTGTAACAAACGATATCAAAAGGATAAACTTTATTACAGTACTCTTCATGTCCTTTTACATTGAACTTGGTGTGACGTCTCCAAGAGGGCGCTGCCCAGAGGGCGCCGTCGCGGAGTTCTCAGAGTCAAATTGTTTCTTTGTTCATTTTAATTAGTTTTATTTGTTCATGTTTTGCACTATGCTCGTCTACGATCGGTCGACTCTACTACAGCTATAAGATTGGAGTATCTTCGGGCGTGTATAACTAAGCACGCTCAACTGGGCTTCTTGCTAGCCGGGGTGCGGCTAGCACTGAGCTAATATGCCATGGTAGCTAAACGCGAGCCGCACCCCAGCTACCAAGAAGCCTGGGTGGGAAGGGGCCAAACGACGACTCCGGTGCTTGGGATTACAGGGATGAAGGCCGTGTAGCTGGCTGGTGCAATCGCCTCGTCGGGTGTACGGTCCTCGAGCCATGTTTCAGAGAAACACAGCAGATCCTCTGCGCTGCAATATGAGCATGAAGCTCATCAATCTTGTTTCGCAAGGACTGAACATTTTCAAGCAGTATGACCGGAAGTGCTAACCAAGCGCCGGAGACTCTGAGAACTCTGCCTGGGCGTCTTGTTAGCAGGGGTGCGGCTAGCATTGCTAACAAGAAGCCCAGTTGAGCGTGCTTAGTTATACACGCCCGAAGACACTCCGACCTTATAGCTGTAGTCGGGTCGACCGGTCATAGACGAGCATAGTACAAAACATGAACAAACAAAACAACAAAAACAAATTAAAATGAACAAAGAAACAATTTGACTCTGAGAACTCTGCGACGTCGCCCTCTTGCCAGCGCCATCTTGGAGACGTCACTCCAAGTTCAATGTAAAAGGACATGAAGCGTAATAAAGTTTATCCCTTTGGTATCGTTTGTTAAACATGCTACAGAACATAAAATCTCACGCACAAACATGAACTTGGGTACTGTACTGGAATAATAATCGAAAAAGACTTTATATTATATATATATATATACTGTTGTAAAGCACTCGTTTTAATGTTTATATTTTATCATCAATAAATATAACAGTAAAAATTGAAAAGTTTTTCTCAATCATTACTAAATTTTACTACATTAACACTGAATTAATGAGTAAGACTGTCTATAGAATGTGTTTAAGAAGCATATTTTAGCGCATGTAATAGATACATAGTGTTTTACTTCTGTTTGCTCATTCGCGCATGTGACGTGATACATGAGGTTTTACTTCCGGGTACAGAACTCGCGGATTATCTCGATTCGTGGGAGGGCCCGGAACCAAACCCCCGTGAATTTTTTATGGCATGGGGACGGTAGGTAAGGTAAGAGATTAAATGAAATGAGATGAGGTGTTGTGCAGATTGAGACCACTGTTGCTCAAACACTGCAACTGCATGACATACTATATTTTTTGGACCATAAGATACAGTTGAAAGCCTTTAATCTTCAAAAAATTGACGGAATACCTTACAATTCGGTGCGCCTTATGTGTGGATGAAGCCAAGTGAAGCAAACTAATTCAGAGCTTGTCATCATTTCAGTTGATTAATCAAAGAACTCTAACTGCTACATATTGGTGTCAACAGGTCGTAAGTTAGAGGGATCCGGGCTTTATGTCCAAACACCGGCATTACTGTTATCATAGTCAGGTGACTCGCTAAGTAATACAGGAGTGGTTTTTCCACCTAATCTCCGTCTCTACCGTGAGTCTCATGTGGGATAAAGCACTGCTACAGGTCTCCTCCTGAGACCTGCGATTAACCTTCTTGAATTTACAGTTACACTGATACAGCTCTTTCAGGGAAATGACCTCCGTTCTGTTACGAACACAATACTCACACTGCGAATGAGGGCATGTTTGTTACTGTGATGACGCCATCGCTTTAAGAGGGCGTGGCTGAGAGAAAATTAGGTCACGACCCGGAAGAGTTCTAATCTCAGTCTCTATTGCGAGGGATTAATAGATAATAATATATTATAATACAACCTAATAATACAAAAATAATACAGGGATTCGGGCTTTATGTCTATCTTGTGCAACTGTCAAACTCAGACAATGAAGGTAAAGAATTTGATGGATTTGTGCAAGAAGAGTGAACTGAAAAAGTGAGTTTATTGTTTTATATTGTTACAACTGAACAGTGTTGACAGTTATTGTGAAGTGTATTCTCGTTCATCGTTCATTTTCTGTAACCGCTTAATCTTAATTAGGATCGCGGGGAAGCTGGTACCCATCCCAGCCGACTCAGGGTGAGGGCAGAATACTCCCTGGACAGCTCGCCAGGCCATTGCAGGTGGAAACATGCTGACGGTTTTGCAGCCTACTCTTGTTGAAAGTCAGCAATGGTTCTTTTACATGAACCTCTCACCATAGACAGTCAGAGACATGGCCGGCCTTTGATAACCCAGTTCGCTGCACTGGGGGGCCAGTGACAATCCGTGGAGAGTGGGGCTTGAACCCCCAAACCTGTACCACCAGACAACCACTGCCTGAAGTGTATCATTTTATACTTTGTGTTATAACTGGACAATGTTGAGAGTTATTATGAATAAGTTTAATAAAGTTTGAACTCTTAATGCACTTTATAATCCGGTGTGCCTTATGTATGGACAGAGGCCGGTCAAAGACCGTTTGTTGATATTGTGCCTTATAATCCGGTGTGCCTTAAGTCCCGGAAAATACGGTACATGATTTGAGTATTGATTTCTACAATTACATTTCCATGGTGCATATGACACAATGCATCACAATTCAAAAATGTGATCATGATATATTGCTAAACCGATATTTTGCTGTAAGCATTACCTGATTTGAGTTGTTCTGCAAGTCCTGGGTCAATTCAGTCGCAGGAGGGTTTGAGTCTTGGATGGGGCGTTTCACCGAACTGGAACTCTCCCTGTTTTCCACTGGAATATTGCTCTTCTCAGGTGAAGCTGAAGACTGGGAAGTGGTGGCAGGTTTGTTAGCCTGGGATAATGTGGGTGTTGGATTATTTGGAAGGGTGGGTGCAACAACTGAGGATGGTCCAGAAAGGGACGTAGTAGTTAAAACGCCTGATGCACCCTGTTTGGCTGTTTCTACAGAACTGACTGGGACTTCAATTTGATAACTACAGGGGGTCACTTTAGGAGCAGAAACTGGCGAAGGAGGCATTGCATGTGGTGTTGACACCAACAGTGGGACTTCTGCCGAGTTGTCTGGTTCACGGGGAGGTTGCACTGAAGCATTTACAACTGAAGCTAATGCAGAGGCTACACTAAAAGCTGGAGAATCTACATTAGAACAAGACTCTGAGGAAGAATTTAAAGGGACAGAAACACCAGAAGTATCCGGTTTGGCTGGGACTTCATTTTGCCCAAAAGAAGCGATCAACTTAGGAGGAGAGACTGGAGCATGGGCCCTTGCATCTGCAGCTAAAACTGACAGTGGGGGTTCAGAAGGGTGGGCTGATTCAGAAGAACTTTGTACTGGAGCATCTGGGGCTGAAACTAAAGCTGGGGCTTCAGGATTGGTCAGAGTGGTTACGTTGGAAAAGGGCCCTGGGGAAGAATTCACAGGATTACGATAAGCTGATGTTTCGGTCAAAGGAGTCAACAAGTGTGGGGTTGAGTGTGGAACAGTGTGAACTGTTGCTGTGGTAACTGTTGAAGCTTTTTCTGGTGATGCTGCAGGAGCAGGAGGGGCTACAAGACTGACAGATGCAGCAGGAGGCGGAGGAGGAGGAGGCGGGGCGGGAGTTGAAGCAGCTGATGAGAAATAAATGGAGAGAAGAAATTTCTGATAACATACAATCACATAAAAATACCTAACAAATAAAAAATTAAATACATTTTTCTAGTGTGTTGCTTACATGACACTGAAATAATAAAAGCTTACCCTTCTTTCCTCTTATTCGGTCATAAGCTTCACTGATCTCATTTGCCAGAGCTGTGTGTTCACATGCCCGCAGTGCTGCGATAAACTGTTCGGCCCAGTTCTCTCGTCTGTGTAGATTCTCAATCAGCAACGACACTGCGGTGTAGTTTCCAGAGTGGTCTCTTTTAGCTTCGATCTCCTCCTGCAACAACAATCAGGGTAATTATTGAACCCTGAAGATTAAAGTGGGATTTAGAAGAAAAAAAAAAAGTGATTTTGCAAGATTCCTCAATGTGAGATTCCACAAAACAACAATTTTGCAAGAGCTCACAAAATTTTTCATTCAGGTCAATGTATTGCCAGGTCGATTTTGCCAAGTTGCCATGAGTATGTCTCCTTGTGTATTAAGAATTATTTTTGTATGTTTCTTACTTATGTAAAAATATTAAATGTGAGGCGCTCCACCAAATGTAGGCGCTTTATTTATTTATATATATATATAAGATAAGATAAGATAAGATACAGCTTTATTAATCTCACAATGGAGAAATTCACTGTTACAGGCTCTTGAGGTACCATCAGTAGGGGGTGCAAAAATAGATACAAATACAAACATACACACGTACATATATATTATATAAGTAAATAAATAAGTAGATACATAAATAGTATAAATTAATAAACAATAAAAGAAAAGAATGGAGCAACTTTATAGACTGGCCTATATTAAAGTGTAATGTATCTGAGTGCAGAGTAGATGGGTTGATATGGTTCACAGTCAGTGGTGTAGATGTGGTTGATTAAAGTGCGCGGGGGTTTTTATTGCACATAACCAGTATTTTCACAGACAGTTACAAAGTGGCGTTGTACAGTCTGATAGCGGTGGGAATGAACGACCTGCGGTAGCGCTCCTTCCTGCACTGAGGATGCCTCAGTCGTCCACTGAAGGAGCTACTCAGCTCCTCTACAGTCTGGTGCAGTGGGTGATAGATGTTGAACAGGATGGATGTGAGCTTTGCAACTATCCTCCTCTCACTCACCTCCTCCACAGAGTCCAGTGGGCAGCCGAGGACAGAGCTGGCCCTCCTGACCAGCTTGTTCAGTCTCTTTCTGTCCCGCCTGTGCTGCCTGGGGCCCAGCAGATGGCAGCGTAGAGGATTGCAGAGGCTACCACAGAGTCATAAAGTCCTGAGCAGAGGTTCTGCATACGCCGAAGGACCTGAGTCTCCTCAGAAGATGGAGGCGACTCTGGCCCTTCTTGTACAGGGCGTTGGTGTTGTGGGACCAGTCCAGTTTATTGTTAAGGTGAACACCCAGGTACTTGAAACTGTCCACTGTCTCAATGTCCTGTCCCTGGATGTTCACTAGTAAGTGTGTGTGTGTGTGTGTTTGAGTGTTTCTCCTGAAGTCGATCACCATCTCCTTCGTCTTCCTGGTGTTCAAGCACAGGTGGTTGCGCTCACACCAGTCCACGAAGTCAATGATGACCGACCGGTACTCCAGCTCGTTCCCCTCAGACACACGGCCCACGATGGCGGAGTCGTCCGAGAACTTCTGGAGGTGGCAGCTGTTTGTGTTATATATATATATATCTCAGTTATATAGCGTGTTACTCTTGTGTTAAGACGTCGTCTCTGTGATCTTTGTGTTTACACTGTTTTGCGGACTTTTGTAACCCGAAGCAAATATGGTTGGTCAGAAGTGTAAGCCTACTAGCATGGGTGCAAGTCTCATACACAAAGAGGAATTAACCATCTGCTCAGATCGGCACAATCTACCATGCATACTCCGTTAAGCAAAGAGAGTTGTAAAATATGAAAACCTGAATCCAGGAAAGAGAGAACTCTCTGTTCTGCTGGTGATTCACATCAGTGCAGGCTGAGTACTAAACGAGTTCAACGAAGCCCTTGCTCACTTGAAAGCCGGAAGTCCGCATAACCCGCGCTTTGTGCAAGTGCACTACTTTCGGTGTTGAGCGCCTCACATGTTGTAAGCGTTGATTGGCTGTTTTAAGCTTCATGTAAAGTGAGTTGGCTCAGCTTCATGTTATGTGACCATCCATCGACCATCAGAACCATTTACAAGCAGAAAGATCGTATCATATAGAATGTTAAAGGTTATATTTGATACTATATTTGATATTTGATGACTGAATTTGATTAAAATTTATCAATTTGAAATTATTTTGTTGAATTTAGCTTATTTGAAATTAATGTTGATATTATTTTATAATGTTATGTTTATAATAATTGATTTAGGGGTGTTTTATGAGATACGGTCATGGTATTTATGGATGTATAGTACAGTATGAGCGTCATACGTCACATGTCATACGTCACTGGAACAACTTACATTCGGCCGTCCGAAACGAATTAAAAACGTTAGTCGGGGAGCGTCTGTATACTTAAAACAACCAATATGAAAGCATTGTGATGGCCTGCTGAGCTGTTCGGGATGCACCTTATGCTTTGTCTAGAGTCGGCTAGGATGGGATCAAGTCTCCCAGCAACCCTAATAAAGAGTAAAACTGTCTGGGAAATGAAATGAATGAATTTGAAAGCATGTTTTGTGCAATGTGTTGTGTGTATTACCCGATCAGAAAGTGTAAGGCATGACAAGTGAGGGACGATATCTCTCACTCTGATTTTGGTAGACAATTCACCCAACTTTTTCCTGATAACCTCATTATACAGCCGGTCACCTGAATATGCCATCTTCACACTGTCAGAAAAGGAGAAAGACATGTGCAGTTGGTGAGCTAATGCTGAAAAAAAAAAAAAATCATTGAAGTGTACACATTTCCACTAATTTTAGTACCTGCTTCAGTCTGTCAGATGTCGTGAGGTGAAAGTAAAGCCTATTATATTCCTTTCTCTGAACCTGGGTCCCAAACCAGCACTGGAAAGAAGGTCAGAATGCTTATGTGAGAAATTTTCTCGTCACCATCTTTTTCTACAACAATTTTACAACAATGTAATAAGACTGTTTTGCTGGTACAATGTAGAACAGGGGTCAGGAATCTATGTGCCAGATGTACCTATAGCCAGATGTGGCTGTTTTGATGACTGTGTATCTGGCTCTCAGATAAATCAGGTGGCCTTTCTTAACAGAATAACGAATACATAATTTCACTGTCATTTAAATAAAAATACAGAAAAAAGGCATCAAATAAAACAAAAACAGATGAATAAATCTCACGCATTTAAATCTATACATCTATTTTCAATGCCATGTCACGGTGGCGTGCGGCGACGAGCCAATCCTTTCTGTACGGCTGTATGCGGGCAAGTCCGATACCTTGAAAGTCTAATTTTATTGGATTATAACAACAGCCACAGACTGCGCGTGTTGTTTTTGAGTAAAGAGGTAAATTTCCCTCGTTTTTGATCAGCTCATTTGCATGAAGCCAAGCACAGCTGGCAAGAAAACACAAATGGACAGACATGGAAAAACTTCAACCCGCAGACCAGCTGATTGCCAAAACTTGGGATGCGCTTCCGGTCACAAACATTGCAGCGTGTGAGTCCTGTTGTATTGACCATGTTTGGCTCTACATGCACACGCGAGCAGTCCTTCTCACACCTGAAAAGCATCAAGACCAACCTGTGGTCACATGTAATAGATGGAAGCCTAAACGCCTGCATGAAGCTGAACCTCAGCACGTATCATCCAGACTACAAAGCCATCAGCAACACCATGCAGCACAAGAAGTCGCATTAATAGTAAAAAGTACTTTTCTTATTAATAAATAACTTCGTTATGACAATGTCGTTTAAAATAAATTCAGAGTCTTATTATACTCTAAAATTGTTAGTCTTCTTATATATATATATATATATATATATATACACACACACATACACACATATACATATATACATATATATACACACATATATATATATATATATATATATATATATGAGAGAGAGAGAGAGAGAGAGAGAGAATTTTCTGAGTAGATCCTTCTGTAAGAGAGTGCTCAATACTTTTTCGTAGAGCAAATATAAGTAAAAATAAAAGGACAGGACAAAGACTTTCTATTGAAACTTCATTTTCACTACAGATCTGTTTCGAGGGGTGGTGAAACCATCCCCTCTCTTCAGGTGATTACAGAAGGATCTTCTTTATATATATATATATATACACACACACACGCAGACAGAAGAATATATGTATATATATATTTATATAAATGGCTCTCAGAGGATTAGATTTTAAAATGTCTTTTTTTTTGGCTCTCTTAGTCAAAAAGGTTCCCGACCCCTGATGTAGAAACTGCCACTGAAGAGAAAATCTATTGCGTGAAAGTGAAAAGGGTCGTCCGTACACATGATAGTCTTTCAAAAGTTTTTCTGGTAGGATTTCCTATTAAAGGAACAATAAATGCAAGATATGCAGTCTTATAACCAATGAAAACACCTAAAAATGCAAGTAAATATAAAATTCTCTCATGCAAAGGAAACATGTTTGCAGATGAGAAAGAGTAAATAAATAACCAACTCCATATTGAATTTTACTACACCTTGTACAGAACATACTTATTGTATGATACAAGCAAAGATCTCACCATCTCTATTTAATGTGTCCTTGTTTAAACATTTAGATCATATTTAATAATCCCTACAAACAATGCACCTACATGGAGAAGTAACTGTGGACTCCATTTAATAGTTTGCTTTGAAAGCACTTTAAGCATTCAGTTCATTGTAGTTACTACAGACAAGGGCCGTGGTCAAACAATACAGATCCTGTTACAAATGGCACCGACAAAGCTTTAAAACCCAGCAAAACACAACGACCTTGAAAGGCAGCAATGATCTTGAGCATTCGGTCACGTCTCAGTTTTTCCACGCATGATCAGGGTTATAAGGAGCTGGACATCCTCCAGCTGGTGACCAATTAATGATCTCCAGACACCAACAAAGACGTACTTAAAACCCTGACGAGTTTTTGCCCTTGCTGTCTTGTACAGTTATGTCATCATAGAAAATAGGATTAATTCAAATGTAATTCATGGAATTCATTGGATGTTATTAATCAACTTTATCTGTTTGCTTGATCCCAATTTTAAACATGCACTTTTTGTTTGGAGATTCTACGCGAGAGTATTTATGTGAACATATTTAAACAGTTCATCAGTTTGTGACAGTCAATCAGATGGAACAAGTATTCACCATTTGACAATTCAGAACTGACAATGTGACCATACTGCCCTTCACACTCCACACATTAACAGATTCATTCACAAGTATTCGCAATATTTAAATTGTTTTAAAGGTCACACACACAAAATACCTTTATATATATATATATATATACATACAGTGATCCCTCGCTACTTCGGGCTTCAGTTTCTGCGGCTTCAGAGCATCGTGGGTTATTCAAAAATATTCATAGAAAAATACAAAAAATATGGAAATTAAGGAAATATAGGGGAAAAGTTAAGGAAGATGCCACAAAACAAGGCCAATTATGTAAAAAAAAAAAAAATAAAAACCCAAACAAACAACCCAACGCCCCTCCAACAAAACTACTTATATTTTATGCAAGTTGCGCATCTGGGTGTGTATTAATATTTTATTTACATCTTATGGATTATTTTTGAATGTTTAATTGTTATTATAAGCATTTTTAGTGTTAAATATGCATGTATTGATATTATATATACATATACATCACTCTAGTTGATCCTACTTTGCGGAAATCGGTGGTTGCGGGGGTCTCAGTCCCCATTAACCGTGGAAAGTGAGGGATCCCTGTATATACACACACAATATATATATATATATATATACACACACACGTATATATAGTAGTAGTAATAGTAAGCCTCCATCAGTCCTGGAGGACTATGGTTGCGCTCTGGCTGGTATCTCAGTTGGTGATACTCTCCAGTGCGCAGAGCCAGGGTAGGGAGTAATGGAGGTCAGGCTGTTACCCAAGCAGTAAGTCCCCCCTCCCGGCGCCACCGGAATGATCCAATGGAAGGGCAAGTTCCGATTCGACTGGGTTCCAGTGCCGCTACAGGAGTTGCCAGAACGTTACTATGATCGAACTGCCTTAAGGGACTCCGACTCCCGATTAGAAACACGCTGAAGGCTTTGCAGCCTATTGTCAAAAGTCAGCAATGGTTCTTTTACATGCCTCACACCATAGACAGTGAGAGACATGGCTGGCCTTTGATAACCCAGTTAGCTGCCAGACGTTCCTCTCCCCAGCCACTTCCTCCAACTCTTCTTTGGGACGACACCGAGGCAGTCCTAGACAAGCTGAGAGACATAGTCCCTTCAGGGTGTTCTAGGTCGACCCCGGGGTCTCTTCCCGGTTGACATGCCCGAAACCCAACACCAGGGAGGTGTTCGGGAGGCATTCTAACCAGATGCCCGAGCCACCTCAACTGGCCCCTCTCAAAGCGGAGCTGCAGCGGATCTACTCTGAGCTCTCCTCGGATGGTAGAGCTTCTCACCTTATCTCTAAGGGAGAACTCTGCCACCCGGCAAAGGAAGCTCATTTCAGCCGCTTGTATCTGCAATCTTGTTCTTTCGGTTACTCCCCAAAGCTCGTGACCATAGATGAGGGTTGGAATGTAGATCGACTAGTAAATTGAGAGCTTCGCCTTGCGGCTCAGCTCCTTCTTCACCACGACGGACCGGTACAGACTCCATTTAACAGCAGAGGCTGCAACGATCCGTCTGTCAATATCTTGCTCCATCCTTCCCTCACTCGTGAACAAGACCCCAAGATACTTAAACTCCTCCACTTGGGGCAGGACTTCATTCTCGACCCGGAGGGTTCATTTCACCCTTGTCCGACTGAGAACCATGGCCTCGGATTTGGAGGTATTGATCTTCATCTCGGCTGCTTCGCACTCTGCTGCGAATCGCTCCAATGAGAGCTGGAGGTCTCGACTTGATGAAGCCAAAAGGACAACATCATCCGCAAAAACCAGAGACGAGAGCCGATGGCCACCAAACCAGAACCCCTCAATGCCTCGGCTATTCCGAGAAATTCTGTCTATAAAAATTATGAACAGAATTGGTGACAAAGGACAGCCTTGACAGACTCCAACTCCCACCGGAAATGAATTCAACCTGTTGTTACCAATACGGGCCAAACTCTGGCTTCGGTGATACAGCGACCGAATGGCCCGTAGCGATGGGCTGCCGTCTTAGCAATGGAGGCACGAAACATGGCCCATTCGGATTCCATGTCACCCGCCTCCTCCGGGATGTGGTGGTAGCTCTGCCGGAGATGGGAGTTAAAGTCCTCTCAGACAGTGGACTCCGCCAAACGTTCCCAGGAGACCCTGATTACACGCTTGGGCCTGCACTCCCAGCACCAAAGCCAACTCACCACCAGGTGGTGATCGGTAGACGGTAGAATAAGGTCCAGCCTCTCTCTCGATATGGGTGGTTCCAGAGCCCAAGCTATGCTTTGAGGTGAGCCCGACTTATCTAGTCGGTATACACACACATACATACATATCCAATCTCAGATTCATTCATTCATATATATATATATATATATATATATATTATATACACATACACTAGTCCTTCTAAAAAAATTAGCATATTGTGGTAAAGTTCATTATTTTCTGTAATGTACTGATAAAAATTAAACTTTCATATATTTTAGATTCATTGCACACCAACTGAAATATTTCAGGTCTTTTATTGTTTTAATACTGACGATTTTGATGATCTTGGCATACAGCTCATGAAAACCCAAAATTCCTATCTCAAAAAAATTAGCATATCATGAAAATGTACTCTAAACGAGCTATTAACCTAATCATCTGACATCAACCAATTACCTCTAAACACCTGCAAAACATTCCTGAGGCTTTTAAAAACTCCCAGCCTGGTTCATTACTCAAAACCACAATCATGGGTAAGACTGCCGACCTGACTGCTGTCCAGAAGGCCATAATTGACACCCTCAAGCAAGAGGGTAAGACACAGAAAGAAATCTCTGAGCGAATAGGCTGTTCCCAGAGTGTTGTATCAAGGCACCTCAGTGGGACGTCTGTGGGAAGAAAAAATAAAAGAAGGGCCGTTTCCAGACCTTGGAGGACCTGTGGAAGCAGTGGACCGAGTCTGGAGTAGAAACATCCAGAGCCACCGTGCACAGGCGTGTGCAGGAAATGGGCTACAGCTGCTGCATTCCCCAGGTCAAGCCACTTTTGAACCAGAAACAGCGGCAGACACGCCTGACCTGGGCTACAGAGAAGCAGCACTGGACTGTTGCTCAGTGGTCCAAAGTACTTTTTTCGGATGAAAGCAAATTTTTCGTGTCATTCGGAAATCAAGGTGCCAGAGTGTGGAGGAAGACTGGGGAGAAGAAAATGCCAAAATGCCTGAAGTCCAGTGTCAAGTCCCCACAGTCAGTGATGGTCTGGGGTGCCATGTCAGTTGCTGGTGTTGGTCCACTGTGTTTTATCAAGGGCAGGGTCAATGCAGCTAGCCATCAGGAGATTTTGGAGCACTTCATGCTTCCATCTGCTGAAAAGCTTTATGGGGATGATTTCATTTTTCAGCCCGACCTGGCACCTGCTCACAGTGCCAAAACCACTGCTAAATGGTTTACTGACCATGGTATTACTGTGCTCAATTGGCCTGCCAACTCTCCTGACCTGAAGCCCATAGAGAATCTGTGGGATATTGTGAAGAGAAAGTTGAGAGACACCAGACCCAACACTGTGGATGAGCTTAAGGCCGCTATCGAAGCATCCTGGGCCTCCGTAACACCTCAGCAGTGCCACAGGCTGATTGCCTCCATGCCACGCCGCATTGAAGCAGTCATTTCTGCAAAAGGATTCCCGACCAAGTATTCAGTGCATAACGGAACATAATTATTTGAAGGTTGACTTTTTTGTATTAAAAACATTTTTATTGGTCGGAAGAAACATGCTAATTTTTTGAGATAGGAATTTTGGGTTTTCATGAGCTGTATGCCAAAATCATCAGTGTTAAACCAATAAAAGACCTGAAATATTTCAGTTGGTGTGCAATGAATAAAATATGAAAGTTTAATTTTTATCAGTGGTGGTATAGGGCGCTGGATCGCTGATCCAAAAGGTTGGGGGTTCGAGTCCCACTCTCCATAAGATTGTCACTGCACCCCCCCCAGTGAAGCTAACTGGGTTATCAAAGGCGGGCCATGTCTCTCACTGTCTATGGTGAGAATCATGTAAAAGAACCATTGCTGACTTTCGTAAAGAGTAGCTGCAAAGTCGTCAGCGTGTTTCTGTCCCTTGCTAAAAAAAAAGGGTTGTGACAGGAAGGGCATCCAACGTAAAAACCTCTGCCAAATCAAATGTGCGAATCAGATGATTCGCTGTGGCGACTCCTGAGTAAAAGGGAAAAAGCCGAAAGGAAGACAGACAATTTTTATCAGTACATTACAGAAAATAATGAACTTCATCACAATATGTTAATTTTTTTGAGAAGGACTAGTGTATATCCAGTCTCAGATTCAGCCCATGCACATTTACTAACAACAGGAAGTGACACTGTATTTTAACATGCTGTTTCCTGCCTGCAAGACTCTCTGGATCTATAGATTATCGCACATGTCTCTGATTAGCCTGCTTGGTTTTCAGTACAGAACTTTTATTGGACCTGTTGTTTGTGTTACTGATAAACATCCGAATGAAACAGATTAATCAGACCTGGAGGGAACATCAAGGGCAAATGCCTACCTGTGGGACATGTCCTCTAAACGCCTAGGTCACTCCTTCACTGGGTGAGATTGTACTTCAGTAGCCTAGCAAAGTCTGAAGGACAAAAGCAATACAGTAGTGTGTCGTCATCACTTTCGGTCTTTCTGCGCGCGCAGCGTAGAGTCAGTCGAGCGCAACCCAAAATGACCCCAAACCGCGCGTGTCGCAGGTCGGCCGGCAGGAAACACACGGATCCGGGACAAACCTTCATTTTAATTCATGTTTTGGGAAAAGTATGCGTTTGTCCTGCAGTGTTTCCGGCTCTAAACGAAAAATCACTTGATTCGAGTCAGTAATGGTACTTTCGGAATTGAGCCGTAGGCCAGAGCGAAACCCACCATTACCGTATTACCAATAATAGAAGGTAAACTGTTTACCACCGCTGGGTACAAACACAGACTTTAACATACCTTTCAGATCCAGGCGTCCAACAACTTGCGTCCAAGTCGGACTTGACTGTCAATCCACAACGTCGTCTTCCGCAAACTCTGGTTAACCCCGCCCACTATATCTGCCTCTGGAGCTTCTACTGGCACTTCGGTGTCTTAAACCGATATACACTCTACATACTGATCACTATCAAGAACACTTGCTTTTAAAGAGCCTCAGACCTTCCTACGGATTCTGTAACGTTTTGAAACAATCCTATACGACTTTGCAATTTCTACAGATATTACATGCATTTTCAAGAAGGTCCTAGGTTCGAGTCCCAGGCTTCATCGGTTCATTTTCTGTACCCGCTTAATCCTAATTAGGGCCGCAGGGAGGCTGGTGCCCATCCCAGCCAACTTTGGGTGAGGGCAGATTACACCCTGGACAGCTCGCCAGGTTATCACAGGGCGAAAATACGCTGACGGCGTTGCAGCTACTCTTGTCGAAAGTCAGCAATGGTTCTTTTACATGAACCTCTCACCATAGACAGTGAGAGACATGGCTGGCCTTTGATAACCCAGTTAGCTGCACTGGAAGGACAGTGACAATCCCGTGGGGATTCGAACCCCCAACCTTAGGATCAGTGATCCTGCACCCTATCCACTAGACCAGGGGTGTCAAACTCGTGCCACAAAGGGCCATGTGGTTGCAGGTTTTTGTTTCAACCAAGCAGAAGCACAACTGACTTGGCTCATTTAATCAAGTGATTTGAGTCTTCAGGCAGTTGATTGGTCAATCTGTATGCTCTGTACAGAAGCTAACCAATCAACTTGCTGAAGACGCAAATCACTTGATTAAATGAGCCAAGTCAGGTGTGCTGCTGCTGCTGCTGCTTGGTTGAAACAAAAACCTGCAGCCACATGGCCCTTTGTGGCATGAGTTTGATACCCCTGCACTAGACCATCACTGCCCGAGTCCCAGGCTTGATGACGGTATTTCTGTATGAAGCTTGTATGTACTCCCTATGCATTTGTTGGTTTCATCTGTGTATTCTGGATTCTGGTCACGGTCACAGTCTAAAGACACACACATTAGGCCAGCTGACAAAGTTCTGCTAGGTGTGAGTGTCATGCTGTTCAGGGTGTACTCTGCCTTTGCCAAGTGTCAGCTGAGATATGCTCCGTACTCTTCACGGCCCTAATAGGAGTAAGTGGTTGGGCAAGAAAGTGAGAGACTAGAGAGAACTAAAGAACTTTGAACTCACATGTTGTTAAATAGTCTGAGATGGCCTTTGCTTTGTGATATGGTATTACAATGCTGGAAGCAGACATTAGAAAATAGGAATTGTGGCCGTGTAGAAATGTGTGTGTGGTTGTGGCATTCAAATGGTGATTGACAGGTATTAACGGAACTAAGAAGTGCATTGAAAACATTTTCCGACACAATTCATACTGTTGGTGCCAAATTCTGACTCTGTGACCAACGCTTTCTGAACCCTTTGATGCCTTTGATGACCCACATTTATTTCCCATGCTATTTTATGGCGCCTGGGTGTTTCTTCGCTCTATATTTCAAAATCAAATGATTAAATAATTGAATACGGTATTCCAAGTAGTCTTTAAATCTCTGTTTTTTTTGAAAACCACAGACGATTATTTAAATTTTTTCCTTTCAGACGTTATGTTAAAATATATTTTTTTGTTGTACTACATTAAGTTTTCACAAATGGGTCAAAAATGACCCATTCTGCGCTTCAAGTGGTGCATCGACAAGGTGAGCGAATATTAACCTGGGGGTGGAGACGACAAGTTTGAATACGTGTTAATACCACAGCCGTCCGTGACTAGGAGTCCATGGGAGCTAATTAGCAAAGCTCTCATGGGAGGATGGCACACACTCCTTTCCCTGTCACTCACAGCAATCACCAGCCAATCATGTGCGCTTGTGAGCTCATAGCAATTTCCCTCCGAGTGTGTTAGACCTCCCCAAAATATGCATGTATCGCTATTGGAAAAGAGGTGGGTGGCGAGCATTGCATGTCACGAAGGGGGGCATGCTTTTGCCCCTGCCTGGTCGGTGGTGGTTATGTGATAGGGAAGGCAATACCTGATGGTTGGGAATTGGGTATGACCAAATTAGGGAGAAAATAATGTAAAATCTAAAAGAAAAAGGAAAAAAAATACCCCTTCACCAAAGTGTGATTTAAAATTAAATGACTTAATAATAGAAGAATAATTTGTTTTAAAAAAAAAAAAAATACTGCAGCAGTGATTGAATTGAAGATAAACACTAATTACTTTTAATATTTGCAACAATTTTTTATTTGTCATTTTGTCACACATATGCAAAGAGTATCTCTTCCAGTTTGTCAACTTTATGTGTAGTGTAGCTGCAGTGAACCGATGACAAGAGAACAAATGCCATCTCAATGTTTACATTTTTCAAAAATGAACATTGGAGGTTTGTGGGCCTTGCACACGGGTCTGGTGTATTTGGAACACCTTTTCTCTCTTTGAAAACTGGGAAGATCACACAGCTCTTCCTCTTCCTTTGGCTTTTCTGTCTGATATCATCCTCGGACTGGGTGGTGACTGTGTGATGGTTAGAGCCTATTCATATAAGCGGAGAACATAGAGGTGGCCCATGGTGCTCTGATACAATATGCTTGATGCTGCCGATCTCAGTACCTACACCAACTTCACTGCATAACACCCTGATTAAATGGATGGTGTGAACAATGCATGCTGCCAACTCATCAAGGAGCTGGCTGGGCAAAGAGCTTGTCATATGAGGCATATATGATTCGACGCATGGAGGAAACACCCAAATAATATCCAAAAGCATATTATTGAGGCAATGGGAATACAGTATATGGGTTAAAAGAACAAAACAGATTACATCACGTCCACTCCTCATTTTGTTTTGTTGTAGTACTTGATGACTTCTGGCTTCTTCTTCTGACTTCTGTCAAGTCACTGCTTTGTCACCATGCACCAGGAGAATAACTGCCTTTCCCTTCTTCTGCACATAGCTGGTCATGGTCATGTTGCCACTAAATCCAAATCTGAGCTATAAGCCTCCCACGATTTGGATGGTTTCATGATAGGTGGTACGTCTGGCATGTTCTAGAAAAAAGTCTTAACCATGGTCAAGATCTTCTTGAGGAACTTCTGGACAAAGAGAACCTGATGAAGAAGTAGTCCATGGTGATGTTGCAAACTATGAGCTGTGTTAAAATTGTAAATTTGTACATTTACTGAATGAAGAAAATCAAAAGCACAACAGTATATTTAGAAGAAAATCAATATAGATTCACATACATACAAATTTGTCTTTACGGTTTGCATTTTGTATTCTGGCAAAAGTTTTTACGCCGGATGCCCTTCCTGTCGCAACCCTCTGCATTTATCCGGGCTTGGGACCAGGCGTGAGGGCGGGCACTTAGATTGAGATGGTTTGGACATGTACAGAGGAGGGATAGTGAGTATATTGGTAGTAGGATGCTGAGATTGGAACTACCAGGCAGAAGGTCTAGAGGAAGACGTGACTTTCATGACTTGGTTAAGATAGCTTAGATAACTACTTGGTTAAGATAGCTTAGATAACTACTTGGCCGAATATTTAGTTAGCCATCTTAGCAAAGTATTTAGCTAAGTTAGCGACAACAGTTAGACAACTACCATCGAATTTCATATCAAAATACATACACATAAATACCGTCGTAATTATTTGATTTGGCTACGATAACTAAATAAACTACTTAGCCACGTAGTTAGCTTTAGTAAATTAAACTCAAGTAATAAAACCTACATCTAGTTAGAAGTATTTTAAAAACAAGACTTGCATGTCTCAGATGTGCCAAGGGAGCTGTGCTGAGTGGTGACGATTCAAGCGGGTAAAATGTTCTCGGACTTAAATGTGTTCCTACTAGCAAACAAGTAAACTAAATGCTATAGTAACTGCATGTGGGTTGTTTCTGACCAATGTGTGTAAACGTGATGTAGAAATACTAAAGCTATACGTGTTCATAACGGAACGGTGGCGTAGTGGTTAGCACGTCCGCCTCACAGCGAGAAGGCCTGTGTTCAATTCCCAGCCTGGGCGTTTCTGTGTGGAGTTTGCATCTTCTCCCCGTGCTTGCGTGGGTTTCCTCCGGGTGCTCCGGTTTCCTCCCACAATCCAAAGACATGCACTGTAGGTTAACACTGTAGGTTAATTGGCGGTTCTAAATTGACCGTAGATTCTCCTGCAGCGGCACTGGAACCCAGTCGTATCGGCACTTGCCCTTCCATTGGATCCTTCCGGATCCTTCCGGTGGCGCCGAGACGGGGGACTTGCTGCTTGGGTAACAGCCTGTCCCTCATTACTCCCTACCCGGGCTCTGCGCACTGGAGAGTGATACCAGCCAGAGCGCAGCGAGAGTATCACCAGCCGGGATACCAGCCAGAGCGCAGCCATAGTCCTTCGGGACTGACGGAGACCTACCACGTGTTCATAAGGCAAGAAAGGAAAAAATAAAAATTTTGATTTGTGCTAAACACAAACAATATATTTATTGTATACTTGGAATAGTGAATGATAAAATACATTTATTTCAGAGATATATCATGAAAGCATATGAAATAACTTATAAAATGGATATGGGTCATTTATGAGCCAGGTTGTGCATTACTAGGGTAGTGATACAAAAAAGATTTTTATATACTTTATATATAAAAAGGGCGTATAACATGATCACAGACAAGTTAATTGAGGAATACTTGGAACACCAAATGCTGAAATTGATTTATTGGAATGATATCGAACATAAAAACTCAGTTGGGTCACTTCAAGCTTTGTGTTATTGTCTCACACACTTGGAAAATGAAGTGTCCTGCCAGTGTAGTCCATCCACCTCAAGGATCAGCATGCTGCGACAGTCCGAAGACATGTACATGAGGCTAACTGACTGTTCCGAATTCCCCCTGCGTGTGAATGTAAGTGTGAAATGTTTTGTGGAATTGCCCTGAAATAGGATAGCATGCTTTTCAGGGTGTACTCTGTGTTTGCCCGGTGTCAGGTGAAATAACCTCCATGCTTTTCATGACCCTAATCATGTGTGGGTGTATTAATCGTCCTTCAACGTACTTCATCGCCCTTCAACGTACTGGTGAGCTATTTGGGGTGTACTCTGCCTATCCCCAGAGTTGACTGAGACAGGCTTCAGCCTCCATGTGAGCCTACACAGTAAAATTCAAAGAGTAGAATGAAGTCCTTAAAAGTATATTTTAGTCCAATGTGCTGAAATATTCTCTGAAAGGGTAAATTTTAACAAAATTTTACTGGGAATTTTACTCTGTTGTAGGATAAAACAATTTGTCAAATAATGAATGAACGAGTTAATGATATTTCGAGCTTCAACAAATACGTCAATGACCCCAATTTGAAGAAAAATCGGTAACAATTACAGAATTGCAAATTAAAATATAGCAAAGTGGTCATAGAAATAAGGTTTATAAAAGGTTTTCAGTTTCTTATCTGCAGATTTAACTGTGGTGGACCAGGAATCGTGAAAGTAACATAATTTTAAACATGACATCATGCATTCATTCATCATTCATTTTCTGACCCGCTTAATCCTAATTATGGTTGCGAACAGGCTGGGCGAGGGTGGAGTACTCCCTGGACAGCTTGCCAGGCCATCATAGGGCAGAAACACTCTGACGGCTATGCACCCACTCCTGACAAATGGCAGCAACATGACATCATTCGATTACATAATTTATATTAAAGGCCATCCCTTCACATTCTCAAGGCTACTTTTTAAGAATAATTATATTTTTGAATAAATCTTGATGGTGTTTTCTAGAACAGTGTTGTATGAAAAATGTGGGGGGTGCTATATTATCTTTCAGTCACTCCAAAACTCACTGTTAGTTTAAAAAAGTCGCTTTGAAATCAACAGCAATTCAGTAATCAACTTCCATCACTTCTCACTCAGGACCTCATTAGGACAAAGTGCAGCTTTTGACACGTTGTGGGGAAAAAAAAATCAATTGGGAATCCGAATACGAGTACCCGCATTTCCTCTTCAGTGGATACACCGTATATTAGGTATGGTTCATGTATTACAATATTCCATCGCACTAACGGACCCTCATTCAACCCTTTGTTCAGAACAGTTTTTACTGCTGTTCTCCCTGTGTCTGTGGAGGATTCCTCCAGGGTCTCTCCTACTACA
Organism: Plotosus lineatus; assembly: GCA_024760905.1. Lineage (NCBI taxonomy): Eukaryota > Metazoa > Chordata > Actinopteri > Siluriformes > Plotosidae > Plotosus > Plotosus lineatus. The sequence continues at coordinate 51,699,887 of CM045736.1, forward strand.
CATGCTCATTGTTTCATCACTACACATTGGCCTATCCATCTTGACCCAGAGTGTGTCCTCAATGATCCCAGAATAGACTATGGTTCCTCCTCAATCCTGATCAGGATAATGCGACCACTAAAAATATATATATAAATGAATGAGAAACTCTGAAAATTGTATATATGTATGTATGTGTATATATATATATATATATATATATATATAAAATGTGTGTGTGTGCATATGTATATATACAATTTTCAATATGTATATATATGTGCATATATGTATATATGTGTATGTATATATATATATATATATATATATATATATATATATATATATGTATGTATGTATATGTATGTGTATGTATGTGTGTATATATATATATATATATATATATATATATATATATATGTGTGTGTGTGTGTGCATATGTATATATACAATTTTCAATATATATATATATATGTATGTATATGTATATGTGTGTGTATGTGTATATATATATATATATATATATATATATATATATATATATATATATATATATATGCACATATATATATATATATATATATATATATATATATATATGCACATATATATATATATATATATATATATATATATATATATATATATATGCACATATATATATATATATATATATATATGCACATATATATATATATATATCTATATCAACTCCATGGATCAGTATTTTATAATCCCACAATTGTCAAAAACTTATTTGACATACTAAAATTATGTCTGATTATTTTAATACAGATGACAATGAGTTTTACCCAATAAACCATTGTTGTGAAACTGCATGATAGCCGGTGTGTGTTTTGTGAATTTGAAGGTGACTGTTTGTTTTGGAATTAACAGGGATCTGGGCGCAACTATGTGTGATCTAAACTCCAACTGTGTGGTTTTTAAGACATAAATATTAGTACACTGCCTAAAATCAGAGCACCTGATAGATGTTTCTTTGATGAAAGGTGATTTTGTTGAACTTGACCTTGAGTATATAATATTTATTTGAATATGGTTTTGTTTGAATGTTGGTTCAGGGGAATTTTTTTAAAGAACAAATGTTATATTCTACTAGTATATGTCAAGAGAACAGCTGATCAGGTCCAGTTCCTGCCAAAGAGTGAAAAGCCAATCAGCATCACCACGGATAAAGATGTATTAATGTATGGAAAAATGAATGTGTGCATGAAAGAAACAATTCATAGCCATGAAAAATCTAATTTCTTAACTATGGTGCTCCACTCATGCTGACAAAAATGGGGCTTTGTTAAAATTAATACATACCAGACACTGCGATGTCCTGGCGAGCTGTTCAGTGTGTACTGTGCCCTCACCCAGAATTGGCTGAGATGGGCGCCAGCTTCCCCGTGACCATAATTGTTATTAAGTGCTTCAGAAAATGAATGAATGAATGATGAATAAGAGGCAGTGGTTTCCCGGTGGTTGGGTGCTCTTACTGATCTCGAGATCAGGGATTCAAGCCCGGGTTGTCCCTGCTGTTCCCCCAGCTGCCGGGGTTATCAAAGCCGGCCGTGACTTTCACTGTCTATAGAAAAAAGGCATGCAAAAGAACCAGTGTTGATTTTCATCAATAGGCTGCACAGCCATAAACTTCTGCTCTGTGTCGACCTGGTGGGATGTCCTGGATATACTCTGCCCTCTCCCCGAGTCGGCCAAGATGGGTGCCAGCCTCCCAGTGACCCTAATCAGGATTAAGTGGTTAAGAAAATAAATGATTAGATATAAATAATGCAATCTGACCGGACAGCTATGCAGAAATTAAAAAAAAATTATTTACGAAGATAATACTTGAATCCAAATGGCTGGCTTATGGTATCTGATGATCCTTTGGAGGGAGGGGCAGCATGGTAGTGGTCCGACAAGCTGTTTAGCGTGTACTCGAACAGTTTAAAAACACACTGTCATGGCGCATTGTTTACTTTAGTGCGGGACAATTTTTGAATAGATGAAAAATGTATATATGAACTATAAATAATTTGTTTTTGCATCACATATATTCCCTATGATGGTGTATTGGTTAGGGTGCTGGGCTTATGATTAACTGGTCATGGGTTCGAATCCCGTTTAGACCCCTGGACAGGATCTTAACTGCAAGTGCGCCTCTGTCCACCCAGCAGGATACCAGTAAAAGTACTGGGAAGGTAACCTGTTCTGGACTAGCGCTCCATTCAGGAGGAGTTGAACTCCGATGCTTCCCTCTACAGAAACCGGGGATAAGCCTCGGTCTAATAAGACAATAAGCTCAGGTGTAAAACCCCAACAGATTTTACCTGCCATATCGCCGAGTACTATTTTATTAAAACAATTACAGTAAAACCTCCGCTGACGAACGCTTAAGCTCACGAACTTTTCGCCTCAAGAACATTAAATTCGCGAGCATATAGTCTCTGCTGACGAACTAGTTTTCGACGAACGAACCAAACCACGCGGTCGAACAGCGCCACGGTGGCGGCCACGAGAAGCTGACGCACGCTCACGGCGTCCCAGTTCGTCACCCCCTTTCTTTGAGTGCGGACGTGGTTTGTGTTTGATAGACATTTTGGACCATATTGAGTGTACTTTTGCTATTATGGGACCGAAAAAGACCTGGAGACACCGGAGGTTGAGTTACCTACAGTCCTTATGGAAGGTCATTCTCCTTCCAAACAGTAAGTCCCTCCCTCCCTCCTCCTCCCACTCCATTCCATCAAGCCATCAACTACCATCACAAAGGTAAATAAAACGACTTTATTATACAGTACAGTTTATTTCTTTAATTACAATACAATAGCACATTTATTATACATAAAATAAGGTATATTTTTGTGTAGTTTTAAGGCTTATTTAGTAGAAAATTATGTTTTATGGGGACCTGGGAACGGATTATTCTCATTTTAATGGTTTCTTATGGGAAATAAATGTTCGGAAGACGAACTTTTCGCCTCACACACACTTTCTGGGAACCAATTATGTTCGTGAGATGAGGTATCACTGTATTTGCCTCCGGCTCCATGGAAACTGCTTCAAAAAGGTTCCATCTCTGCGACTCTTCAGCTGTATCGACCTTTTCTAATTTATAAGCACAATTTCGTATTTTAATTAAACATGTTTTTATATTATAAATATATGACTTATTCTATTAGACGACTGGGGTAATACCGTACATGTATTTACAAACACACAAATTTTTTTTTTTTCCAGTGACGCATGTCAGAGCTCAGGATGGCAGTGCTATAGTCCTTCCCATGGAAACGGGGTTGCGTTATCTGGAACTGCAGTGTTCCGCCTACTGGTCCAAAAATGTTTGACATCAGGCAGAGGTCTCCCGAGCGCATCGGTGTGGATCACCGTGTCTTCATCCAGCGCATCCACAGCCATCCCGCTCCCCTCGCTTTTCTCTTCACACGATGCTCCTCGACACCACAGGCCAGTAACGGTTTCTCTGAGAGGCACAAGCATGGTGAGGAGGATGGCAGGAGACGACGCGCTGCTCAGGTATGTGCACACCTGGGCAAGAATGAGCAGCGCAGCTGGAGGCTCGCAGCATCTCTCATGGGGATGATGGCGTAGGCAAAGCCACAATGTCCACTCGGGCAGCAGAAGAAGCGCATTAGCAGTCGTGACGCTCAGCAGCGCCAGGCGGCTCTTAGTCCTCAGCGCCGCGCGCGCCCCACTGCCACCCTGGGATCGGAAGATGGCACACACATGGCACACAGCGGAAAAGATGACCGGAAAAGCGTAAACCACCAAAGCGTAGATTTTACTGTACACATGCATGAAGTCAGAGGAGTGAGTCGGTAACTCAGTGACGCACAGACTGAAGTTCCCTTTAACCTCCAACTTAGAAAACACGATCTCACCCACTGGAAACGCCAGTGCAGGAACCCATACAGCGCCGGCAACAAGAAGGACTCTCTTTAGCTTCAGGTGGGAGTCACAGTCCAAACAATTTCGTGCTCGGCTCGTGACTGCCAGGGTGAGAGATTTTGCAGCCAAACAGCCATGCTGGAACCACTCCGCCGTCCGGCATGCCAGATGTCCAAGTGTCCATGTCTGTGTGTGATAAACAACGGCCCGGGTCGAAGTGCACACTGCAAGGATCAGAAAATCTGTTCCACTGAGATTAGCTAGCATTACGACAATCCCAGACGCTCTCCTCTTAACAATTATATAGTGTACCAACACTACAAGGACCAAAACATTTCCAACTATTCCAATTGCGCAGATCGACCCAAAAATTATAGGTAAGATTATCGCAGCGTCCTCTCGGTCCAGCTGCTGAATCCTTCCATTGAAGCCTACAAAACATGCATTCAGCACCGTTTCACGCTCCATACGTGCGGCTGAAGAATGGTTTGCGTGTCCGTGGTGCTTGCAATGTTCTCTGGTTGAAAAAACTCGTGTGGCTTAAAAGTAGATCTCCGTAATTCTGAACACAACCCTGCAGGTTTTGTTGACGTTAGCCTGTTGCAAGTAAGATGCACCAAACACTGTCACCAAATGCACGTGCTGCAAGAACACGTACAGTAAATGCGCACTTTGGCTGCAGGGCTCCCTCAGACAAAAGAGTAAACTGACTGTCCATTACCCTCAGCCTGCTGCTTCAGACAGACTGAAAATAGAGCAGGGTTTGTGTGTTGTGTGCACTTGCACATCACCTCAGGCTTATCCATTACCTTATTTCTTATTTTATTTAATGGATTACATTATTGTCTGTACTTCGTTTTCTATTTTATTATTTTACTATTTTACCGAGTATGTTCGCCTCACAGCAAGAGGGTCCTGGGTTTGAGTCCAGAGCTCGGGCATTTCTGTGTAGAGTTTGCATGTTCTACCAGTGGTTGTGTGGGTTTCCTCCAGGTACTCTGGTTTCCTTCACAGAGTCCACAAACATGCATCGTAGGCTAATTGGCTGTATATGTTACGGTCTGTGTTGTGAGAGACTCTGATTTTGGTGGCTCTAACTCCCTCTGTCTCTACGCACTGTAGGCGCTGGCGAGGGGTGTGGCTGTCACACGCAAGTGGAGCACTAAGCTCATGACACAACTCATTCCACTCAGCAATCACCGGGCTATAAAGACAAGCAGCGTGCTCCTGCCGGTGCTAAAAGATTGTCCCTCTTCGCGACCCCCTTTCCCATGATGTCTCTGGCCCCTGGTTCTCAGCTCCATGCTCAACCAGTTCCTGCTCTGAAGTTCCCTAAGTTTATGGTTTTCGTGTTTCGCCGCTTCTCTAACAGTACTACGGTTTCCCGTGCTCTAGTGCATTCCCAGTGAACAATAAAGCTCATCCGTTTTCATCATATTCTGTCTCCTGCATTTTTGAGTCTGACTGAATGTTCCTGGTGTCACTGAATCTTCTAGCCAAATATGGACCCAGCAGAGACCGCCCAACTCTAGTAGGCATTGTCGCACCAGGGACTCCTGTTGGAACAGCATGACTCCACTCTGCACCAAATTGTGGACAGTCTCCAGAGATTGACCACCAGCATGGTTCAGCTCGGCGGAAGGATGGACACCATCACTACCCACCTCACCGCCGCGACCTCACCCACCGACCCTTCACTCTCTGCACCGGCAGCATCGCCAGCCCTGTTCACCACTTGCCGAGAGCCGCTCAGGCACGATCAGCACATCTGCTCAGTTCTTCCACCAGTGCTCACTGGTCTTCAGTCAGCAGCCACTCATGTACACTACCGACCAAGTCAAGACCGCGTTTATGATGAGCATGCTCACAGATCAAGCCTCGCCTTGGGCGCTAGCAGTTGCCACCCATATACAGGAGTTATGATCACACTATGATCAGTTCATGCTGGAGATGAAGAGAGTTTTTGATCATCCAGCAAAAGGGGAGGAGGGGGTTTCGAGTTTGTGTACGGGTATGTCATGGAGCTCAACCACTCCCGAGTCAATGAAATTAGCGTCGGCGCCTGAGTCGATGAAGACTGAGTGGGTCTGTTGTGCAGAGTGCAGCAGACCTTAGACCTGCAGGCACTTCCCGGGCGTCTTGGAGGGTTCTCTCACCACTGTTCTTCTCCTGGCTGTCGGACCCGGCTGCGCTGGGCACTGGGTGAGGTAATGCCCCTTTTCAGCACAGAAAATGCAGAGACGATTAGCCAACCGCCGATGCCTTTCCTCCGACGTCAGCCTGGTGCAGCCTAACTGCATTCTAACTGGGGGCGGGAAGACAGAGCTGAACTGCTCTTCTCGGGATTTTTCTCTCTCTCTCTTAGCCTGTTGTCCAGCCTCGTAGCCAAGGAGATCAGATACTCAAGTGTCGCTGTCTCATCTTGTGCCGCTAGCTCTTCCTTCAGTCTCTCATTCAGCCCCTGCAGGAAGGCCCCCAGGAGCACGGGGTCGTTCCAGCCGCTCTCTATGACGAGGATCCAGAATACTATCGCATATTCGGACACTGACTGCGAGCATTGTTGGATCCACAACAGCTGGTTGCTCGCCTCCTCCCCTTACCCATACTTCGTCACACATCGGCGTGGACTTCTTCACTGGGTTACCTCTGTCTGAGGGCAACACTGTCATCCTGACTGTAGTAGACCGATTCTCTAAGGCAGTCCATTTCGTCCCTCTACCCAAGCTCCCCTCGGCGATGGAAACCGCTGACCTGCTAGTTCAAACACGTGTTCCGCCTCTATGGAATCCCCCAGGATGTTGTTTCAGACCGGGGCCCCCAGTTCGCATCCAGAATATGGTCTGGTCTCTCTGGTCTGCGCCGCCACGGGGATGTCTCCCTTCATGGTGATCAATGGGTTCCAGCCTCCACTGTTCCCCAGACAGGAGATCGAAGTGGCAGTCCCATCCATCCAGGCACACTTCCACAGAGCACGCCAGGTCTGGAAGGAAGCTCGTGCCGCCCTGAAGCGGTCAGCATCCCATAATCAGCGGCTCGTCAATCGCCACCGGACCCCGGCACCGGCCTACAAAGTCGGGCAACAGATTTGGCTCTCCTCCAGGGACCTGCCCCTTCAGCTCAACTCCAGGAAGATGGCTCCCAAATACATCGGGCCATATATCATCGTGCGCATTATAAACCCAGTGCTGTCCGTCTGAATTTCCTAGCCACGCTCAAGGTGCACCCAGTATTACATGTGTCCCTGGTGAAGCCCATGGTGGAAAGCCCCCTACCGACCCCCCACTCTCTCCTCCCCGGCCGGTTGATGGGCATCCGGCGTACACAGTCAATCGTATACTCGAGGTCATGGTTTCTAGTACCTGGTGGGCTGGGACGGGTATTGGCCAGAGGAATGTTCCTGGTCCCTAATCCTGGACCCCGACATGCTGGCGGAATTCTATCACCGGTTCACGGACAAGCCTGGTCGGGCACCAGGTGGCACCCCTTGGGGGGGGGGGGGGGTACTGTTACGGTCTGTGTTGTGAGAGACTTAGATTTTGGCGGCTCTAACTCACTCTCTCTTTATGCACTGCAGATGCTGGTGAGGGGCGTGGCTGTCACACATGGGTGGAGCACTAAGCACACACCTGATTCTACTCAGCAATCACCGGGCTATAAAGACAAGCAGCGCACTCCTCCCGCTGCTATAAGAATTCTGTGATCGCACTGGCTCCTGGTTCTCAGCTCCATGCTTGACCAGTTCCCACTCTGAAGTTCCCCAGGTTTATGGTTTTTGTGTTTCTTCAGCAGTGGTAGTGTAGTGGTATAGGGCGCTGGATTGCTGATCCTAGGGTTGGGGGTTCGAGTCCCACCCTCCAAAAGGTTGTCACTGTCCCCCCCAGTGCAGCTAACTGGGTTATCAAAGGCTGGCCATGTCTCTCACTGTCTATGGTGAGAGGTTCATGTAAAAGAACCATTTCTGACTTTTGTAAAGAGTAGGCTGCAAAGCCATCAGCATGTTTCTGTCCCTTGCTAAAAGGGTTGTGTCAGGGAGTCAGTGTCAGTATCCGACGTAAAAATCTATGCCAAATCAAATGTGCGATGATTCGCTGTGGTGACCCCTGAAAAAACGGAAAAAGGAAAAGAAGTGTTTCTCCGCATCTCTAACAGTGACTATGGCATACCTGTCAACCCTAGGCCGTTGGCGATCTTACAAATGGCTACTTATGCCCTTACAAAATAGCAACTAATCTTACGCGTCTTATTATCGCGTGCAATATGAAACAAAAATTAAACTCTATTTTTAATATAATATGAATTTATTGGTAATGTTGTAACATATAACCTGGTGCAATCAAATAAAAGAGTAATATCGTCAGCTGCATGATTAAGAAAATTTAACAGTGATCTTTATTATAACTATATGTAGCACTTTTGGCACTTTCAATCATTTCTTTTGATGGCTTCACTTCATGGCACTTGAGCTCGCAATTAAGTTTGACTTGAAGGTAATTTGTAAGTGTGTCCACTCCAAGAGATTTCCTGTACTCCGTGTTGATCTTTCGGACATGTGAAAATGCACGTTCACTGTCTGCATTTCTGTGTGGTAGACAAAGGAGACTTGAAAACAATACCTTCAGCTGTTCCATCCATATTGTTATCACGTTTGTATCAACTGTATCCACTGCGAGTCACGAAAACTAACTGGGAATGATGGCGGAAGTGAAAGTGCGGTCACGTGGTCGGAAAGAGCAGACGATAGCAGACGATAAACGCAACGCGCGATTCTCGCGAGAAAATGGCTACAGACCAATTCGGCGTATCGTCTCTTTACCGAAACGGTGACACAAAAAACGGAGTTAAAAAAAAAAGATACGAAATGATCGAAAAACGTACAGATTTCGGACGTACGGCGTACACATTTAAAAATCAGTGCTCACTTGTACAAATTACGCCAAAACCGTACAACTTGACAGGTATGCTATGGTTTCCCTGTGCTCTAGTGCCTTCCCTGTGAACAATAAAGCTAATCCGTTTTCATCATACTCTGTCTCCTGCATTTTTAGGTCCAGCTGAATGTTCCTAGCGTCACAACACAATTTAATCCTAAATGATTAATTCAGTTCATGAACTAGACAACATATGTTCACAAGTTCAAACGCTTCCATTTATGCAGATGCACTAACAGCCTCTGTCACCAACAAGTAGACAAAATTATCTAGTATATTTAGATTGAGGTTTGGCACAGTTCTGTAGTGGTTTGCCTCACAGCTGAAAGGAGTGCTTGCATCTTCCACATTTCAAAGATATGCACTTAGGCTAACTAAGTATTCCAAATTTCCCCTTGGTATCTGAGTACGGGTTTGTGTGTATATATTATATTGGTAGTAGGATGCTGAGGTTGGAACTACCAGGCAGAAGGCCTAGAGGAAGACCAAAGAGACGATTCATGGATGTAGTGAAGCAGGACATGAAGGTAGCTGGTATAAGAGAAGAAGCTGCAAAGGATAGGGTGAGATGGAGGCAGATGATTCGCTGTGGCAACCCCTGAAGGGAAAAACCAAAAGGAAAAGAAGAAGATGTTGGCCCTGTAATGGTCTGTCAAACTGGTTAAGGTATATCCCGCCATCGTTGGGGTTGGCAGGGATTGGCTCGGCTCCAGCCTCCCTATACCCTTAAAGGATAAAGTGGTTCAGGAAATTATATGACATGACATTGAGCTTTAGATTTAATTAGTAGGTGTAAAGATTTAGTCTGTCTTCCTTTCGGCTTTTTTCCCTTTTACTCGGGAGTTGCCACAGAGTAGGTGTAAACATTTAGAAGTTGTAACAATCCTAAATGATACTAAATTGTCTGGGGAAGGATTCTGAATACTGTGTGTGTGTGTGTGTGTGTGTGTGTATTTGCAGTATGTATTGTACAGACACTGACAGTATTTTCTGCTCTGCTATACAGATTTGACTGTGGGTATAGTTATACTGTATTGATTTTTTTGTATTGTAGCATTATTTTGATTTGGATTATTTTTAAGTGCATTTTTGTTAGACATAGGGTTAATTTTTTTTGGATGAGTGAGAAACTGAAATGCACAGAAGGATAGTATGCAAGACCACTCAGAAAATTTAAAGAAACGGTAACTATAAGAATAAGAAAAAAAAGAGTCATCTGTGGCAGAGGGCAGTGGTGGCCTGGTGGGAAATGGCATTGGATCGGTGATCCTAAAGTTGGGGGTTTGAGTCTCACTCTCCACGGGCTGTCACTGTCCCCCCAGTGCAGCTAACTGGGTTGTCAAAGGCCGGCCATGTCTCTCACTGTCTATGGTGAGAGGTTCATGTAAAAGAACCATTGCTGACTTTTGTAAAGAGTAGGTTGCATAGCCGTCAACGTGTTTCTACCCCTTGCTAAGGGTTGTGTCAGGTAGGCACCTGACGTAAAAACCTATGTCAAATCAAACATGTGGCTGTGTCGACCCCTGAAAAAGAGAAAAAGTCAAAAGGAACAGAAGTCATCTGTAGCAGACACAGGCATTATATACAGCACATCTAATCATATTTTTCTGGCAAAACTAAAATTTTTGATGGTTTACCTGGTCTACCTACCTGCCATGGCTTGACTGGGACCAAAAATTGGCCCTGGCACTTTGGTTCAGAAAAGCTGATCATCATAAATTTTCCATTGGTGTGAAAAACCATGCCTTCCCACACATTATTGAAGCCCAGCACGCACACATACGTCTTCCTCAGCATTGCCTTGCACGTATGGAGCATAAGATTTTCTTGTTCCTTTGTTGACAAACAGGACATCCACTGACATTTTACTCCACAAGGACTAAGTTTTTTATGAATGCTGCTTCTGTAACAAATCATGATCACAATCATTTACTGCCATTATCTATTTCAAATACCATCATTATTTAATTATTTATATTTTACAGACATGTTCTTCCCATGATCACACAGGTTTCCTTTGTGTGCTCCAGCTTCCTTCTGCAGTCCCAGGACATGCATGATTAGTCAGCTGATTAGTTTAAATTGCCCATAGGTGTGAAGGTAAATGATTTTCTCTGTGTTAGCCCTGGGAAAGACTGACAACCTGTTTAGGTTGTACCCTGCCCCCTTCCTGGAGCAAAAGAGAAAAAAAAAAAAAAGTGAAAAATTCCACAAGAGGGGTCCACGGTAATATCTGCAGTGCAAGTGTGTGTGTGTGTGTGTGTGTGTGTGTGTGTGTGTGTGTGTGTGTGTTTGTGTGTGTGTGTGTGTGTTTGTGTGTGTGTGAGAGAGAGAGAGTGTGTGTGTGTGTGTGTGTGTGTGTGTGTGTGCCCTTCCACCATCTTACATGGCGCTGAAGGCTTTGAATGTGTGGTCCTCTAATGCACCATTTTTTGTTTGTTTAATACACAGAACAGGCCAAAGCATTAGTTTAATGGTGTTCTTGAGGAATCTAGGTCACTAGTAAAAAAAAAAAGAAATTGAATTCCACCGCGGGAAGTAAACACCCCCAATACAATCACATTTTTAAGAGCTTCATGTGTCATTAAAAAATCTTCCCCAAAGGCTTTATAAACAGCAGTAAAGCACAAAAAGACTCGAGGAACTTCTCTGGAAAAGCAAATGGGTTTCCACTGATCAATGAAGAAGCCATGCCCTGAGATAATTTTAAATTGCATGACACATCCTTGACCCAACTCCTACTTGCACTCACAGTAGAGTTTGAGAAAGAAACACAAAGTTATTGAAGTGTAAAATGTACAAGATGGTACATGCGGTGAGGGTAGCTCTTGGTCTGGGGCTCAGCTGGGCTTATTCGGTTCCCAACTGTCAATGGCTTCAATTAAAAAAAAAAAGAAACAGGAAATGAAAACATTGGCTCAGACTGACTGACCTTACAGGAGCCTGATTAAAGGAATAAAAACACCATTTGAAAATATATTCATTTATCAAACCATTAAGAGAAGGCAATGATTTAGAAAACCAGTTTCACAAACTGTATTACATGTAGCTTATGTACATGTAGATTGGCAGGAAATTAACAGATGGAGATCTAATTGAAAGAAAAATCAACACGAAACATACAAATAAGTGATTGCGACCTTACCAGGACAGTTTAAATAACCTTTTGTACTGTAGAAGATTAATAGAACTAAGTACTGTAGCTCTTCTGTTGTCCTTAAATAATAACCTTCACGGTTACTGAATACATTCATTAAGCAACAATTTTACTGATCAAAGTTTACCGAAATCATTTCCATAGATATAATGCAATCATTTTCTATTTTTCAAAATTATTCAGAAGATTCAGTTTTGAAACTGTTTTCTAATTTAATTAAGTTTCGCTGGCTCTCTCAACAGTTTATGTCTAACACAATATAAATCGTTCATTGGTGAATGTGTTCAACAATGACCCTGAGAAGGCAACTGTGTACAGGTATACCTCGGCCTACGTAATTTCAAGTTAAGTCGTTCCTGGGTATACATCGGTTTTCCCAAAAAAATATGGAAAAATAAATAAAAATAAAATTTACGTCATTATTATCAACTTTACGTGTGTCCGCTACAAATACTAGAATTACAATATCACTTGAAAACCATTAAAATCACATAAAATCATGTTTGGGGTGGTTCAACATTTTCAACATTTTCCCAAGCGGACAGAGAGTACGTTTTTTTTTGTCCCCCCCCCCCCCCCCCCCTCCGAAAGCGTACAAATAAATGTTGATGATCTCTCGGCAGGATTTTTTAATAAGATATTACTCAAAACAATGGTCAAACCTCTTTTATAAAATAAGTCAATGTATGTCCTTGATCAATACCTCTTTTATACACCGGTCAGATAATAATGAAATCAATAAAAAAAATTATTTTTAAAGAATTCTTTTTAATGACGCCTGCTTTAATGTGAATATTAAGATATTTGGTTTTAATAATAAAAATTATGTTGTTTTTAATAATATTATTTTATATTAAAATATAATTCAAAATGTCTGCATTTTTTATTGGTGATTGGCTTTTGGACGACCACGCTTCAGTTTGTGATCAGCTGCCTTCTGATGTTTCAGCAGCTGATACCAGGTTGGGTAGTATTCATAAATAAACCATTGCACACACAGCGGTTTTGTTTTATGTGCTTGTCGTATAAGTTACCGACCTGAAAGCTGCCATTGCTAAACGCCCGCCTACACAGTTACTGTGACGTCACTGGTTTGGTACAAAGTACCACATGAAATATAGTGCATGCATATCACAGCAGATTATATGATATAAACAACAATCTCACACCAACAACACGCACAGTTTTTCAGCAGAAGACGATTCATCTATTACTCTCAGAAGACGAATCAAATATTATAGTTCAACCAAAAACATTCTCAAATATATTTCAAACTACATCTGAAAGTACATGTGCTAAATACATTTACAAATTGAGCTAAAGTTATTTATCTATTCAAAGGCACAAACAAATATTAATACATATTTACAGCACAAAAACATCCTATTAATTTTATAAAAGTACTGAGCATTAGGCTGCAGATCCAGGCTGGATGGATTATGATTATTTTCACCATTCATTCTCTGTGCGTCAATGTTTGTGTTCTAACACATGTGCAGGAACTGGAGGTGGGACTAACAAACTGTGCTTTATTCTCACACTCGCACTTTGTTCGATTGACAGTGTTCAGTTATTATTGCTTACTGATAATATTATGTTTGTTGATTGGTCAGCTCGGGCGTGCACATGCGCAGTGCCCATTACACGTAAACTTCCGGTTTACTTCCTGACTCTAGTCATGCGGAACTTATCTCCGACTTTCTCTTCAATAACAGTTATTAAAGTTATTTATAAGATTGTGAATACACATAATTTCTTGTCCAGCAGAACTCAACTCCTGCTGTGTGTGTGTGTGTGTTGGGTTGGGGGGGAGTGCACACCCCCAGCCTACGCCCTTGCGTAGCCTTAAACTTTAAAAGCTTTAAGTGTTAACACCGGTGTTATGTCAAGCAGAGCGAATCAAAAGATGTTGTTGTTGTTGTTCGTGTACCGCTCTTAGGTGGTTGGCAAATCGCACATTGAGAGTTTCAAACGTACACGCACAATCTTCTTCTTCTTCTTGTCCTTTCGGCTTTTCCCTTCAGGGGTCGCCACAGGGAATCATCTGCCTCCATCTCACCCTATCCTCTGCATCTTTTTCTCTTACACCAACTGCCTTCATGTCCTCCTTCACCACATCCATGAATCGTCTCTTTGGTCTTCCTCTAGGCCTTCTGCCTGGTAGTTCCAACCTCAGCATCCTACTACCAATATATTCACTATCCCTCCTCTGTACATGTCCAAACCATCTCAATCTAGCCTCTCTGATGTCTCCAAAACGTCTTACATCTGCTGTTTCTCTGATGTGCTCATTCCTGATCCTATCCATCCTCGTTACTCCCAAAGAGAACCTCAACATTTTCATCTCTGCCACTTCCAGCTCTGCATCCTGTCTTTTCCCCAGGTCCACTGTTTCTGAACTATACAACATCGCTGGCCTCACCACCGTCTTGTACACTTTTCCCTTCATTCTTGCTGACACTCTCCTATCGCACATCACACCGGACACTTTTCTCCAACCATTCCAGCCTGCCTACACACGCTTCTTCACCTCTTTTCCACACTCTCCATTGCTCTGGATTGTTGAGCCTAAGTACTTAAAATCCTCCACCTTCTTTATCACTGCTTCTTGTAACCTCACCGTTCCTGTTGGGTCCTTGGCATTCATACACGTGTATTCTGTCTTACTGTGGCTAACCTTCATTCCCCTCCTTTCCAGGGCATACCTCCACCTCTCTAGGTTTTCCTGCACTTGTTCTCTGCTCTCACTGCAGATCACAATGTCATCTGCAAACATCGTAGTCCATGGAGATTTTTGCCTAACCTCTTCTGTCAGCTTGTCCATCACCATAGCAAACAAGAAGGGGCTCAGAGCTGACCCTTGATGCAGTCCCACCTCCACCTTGAACTCTTCTGTCACACCGACAGCACATCTCACCACTGTCTTACATCTCTCATACATGTCCTGCACCACTCTAACATACTTCTCTGCCACTCCATTGCAACTTTCTCATGCAATACCACAGTTCCTCTCTCGGCACCCTGTCATATGCTTTCTCCAGATCCACAAAGGCACAATGCAGCTCCTTCTGACCTTCTCTGTACTTCTCTATTAACATCCTCAAAGCAAACACTGCATCTGTGGTGCTCTTTCTTGGCATGAAACCAAACTGTTGTTCACAAATGCTGACCTCTGCCCTTAGTCTTGCTTCCACTATTCTTTCCCATAATTTCATCGTATGGCTCATCAACTTTATCCCTCTGTAGTTGCCAAAACTCTGCACATCTCCCTTGTTCTTAAAAATGGGCACCAGCACACTTCTCCTCCATTCCTCTGGCATCCTCTCACTCTCTAAGACCTTGTTGAATGTTCTTGTCAGGAAATCTACTGCTTCCTCCACCGGTATGTCATCAGGGCCAACTGCCTTTCCATTCTTCATCCTCTTCAATGCCCTCCTCACTTTGCCCTTACTAATCTTTGCTACTTCCTGGTCCTCAACAGTCACCTCTTCGACTCTTTTTTCTCTCTCATTTTCCTCATTCATCAGCTCTTCAAAGTACCCTTTCCATCTTCCCAGCACACTTCTGTCATCAGTCAATACATTTCCCTCTCTGTCCTTAATCATTCTAACCTGCTGCACATCCTTCCCATCTCTATTTCTCTGCTGTGCCAACCTGTATAAATCATTTTCTCCCTCTTTACTTTCCAACCGAGCATAAAAGTCATCATACGCCCTCTGTTTGGCCTTTGACACCGCTACCTTCGCCTTACGCTGTGTCTCCCTGTACTCCTGTTGACTCTCTTTGGTCCGCTCTATGTCCCACTTCTTCTTAGCTAACCTCTTCTTTTGTACACACTCCTGCACATCCTCATTCCACCACCAAGTCTGCTTATCTCCTCTCCTTCCAGATAACACGCCAACAATTCTCCTATCTGTCTCCCTGATCACATTAGCTGTAGTTGTCCAGTCATCTGGAAGCACTTCCTGACCAACCAAAGCCTGTTTCAACTCCTCATTGAAGACAACACAACACTCCTCCTTTTTCAGCTTCCACCACTTTGTCTTCTGCTCTACCTTTGCCTTCTTCACTTTCCTCACCATCAGCGTCATCTTGCACACCACCATCCTCTGCTGTTTGGCAACACTCTCACCCGCTACTACTTTGCAGTCACTCTCTTCCTTCAAATTCCATTGCCTGCACAAGATGTAGTCTACCTGTGTGCTCCTACCTCTGCTTTTATAAGTCACTCTATGTTCCTCTCTCTTCTGGAAGAAAGTATTCAAAACAGCCATTTCCATCCTTTTTGCAAAATTTACCAACATCTGTCCTTCTGCATTCCTGTCCTGGATACCAAACCTGCCCATCACTTCCTCGTCCCCTCTGTTTCCTGCACCAACATGTCCATTGAAGTCTTCCCCAATGACTACTCTTTCATATTTGGGGATATTCTGCATCACTTCATCTAACTCACTCCAGAATCTCTCCTTCTCTTCTAGCTCACATCCTGCCTGTGGGGCATAAGCACTAACAACATTGAACATCACACCTTCAATTTCTAACTTGAGACTCATCACTCTGTCTGACACTCTTTTCACTTCTAGAACATTCCTGACAAACTCCTCCTTCAAGATGCTACTCCATTTCTCTTCCCATCCACACCATGACCAAACAGCTTAAACCCTGCTCCTATGCTTCTCGCCTTGCTACCTTTCCACCTGGTCTCCTGAACACACAGTATGTCCACCTTCCTCCTCTGCATCATGTCAGTCAGCTGACCTTTTCCTGTCATAGTTTCAACATTCAAAGTCCCTACTTTCAGTTCTAGACTCCTGCCTTTCCTCTTCTCTCTCTGCCTATGGACACGCCTCCCGCCTCTCCTTCTTCGACAATAAATAAAAATAAAAGCATATAAAATCTAGACTTGAGACAAGCTAATTTGATTTAAGCCGTTTTTTTTTTTTTACTGAAGTTGTCTCTCCTGGAACCAATTAACAACATTGGGTGAGGTATACATACCTGCATTCTCACATCACTGCAAATCAGGCGACTCATCAGTGTCGACTATATGGCAAAACCAAACATAAGAAGCAACTCAAACTCTGCCTATTACATAGGAGAATGATGAATCTACCTGGATTTTTACCATCAAAGAACCCCAGATTGCATTCAACAATTGCAAGAACAGCCAGGCAGCTGGACTTGATGACATCCGGACAGAACAGATCAAGCAAATCAGGCAAATTCGACAATATTAGCTCCTCAGTCTGTTCAAAAACTGTATGTTCCAGTCTCAACTACCTAAAGTAAGGAGAAAAGCTTGAGTATTGTAAAGTATTTGCCATTTTAAAACCAGAAAAAGACCCAAAACTATCCAAAAATCTCCAGGGAAATCTCCCTGTAATTTCCCCTCTAAAACTCTTTGAATGTTTCAGCTTAAAAAGGTTCTGCCCAATCACAGAAGAGCACGTCAACTAAGAGCAGGCCCATTTTGCCCAGAGAGGTCAAACACCATTCAGATATTCAGTTTGACACTGTTGATGAGGAACATGACAGAAACTTACCCAACTGCCTATTTTACTGTATAAGCTGTATAAGATGATGGATTATACCATATACAACTGACAAACTGATACAAAGGCTACTAGAAAACAGGCACTTTTTCATCAGGTAGAACGGGAAGTGCAGGAGGATAAGAATATAGTATATACTTTATACCAATGGCCCCCAAACTACGGCCCGCGGGCCGGATACGGCCCGCCTCCACATGTAGCCCGGCCCCTTGAACAATACCAGAGATGGATTATGATTTTTTTTTTTAGTCTGGCCACGCAATCAAGACTAATACACACCTAGAACATGACACCCTATTCCACCCTTCTGCCATCTGTGCCTCTATCTGACCCCCCTCCCCAAAAAACCCCAAAAAATCCTAGACTCTCACTGTCAAATAGAATGAAATAATGGTGAAAAGGTGGAAGAGAAAAATTGATTCCGAATGCAGGGTATTTAACCTGCAATGGACAAACAATTATTTTTTTGTTCAATGCAAAAAAAAGGTTGTTTGTATCATCTGTCAAGAGGCGATGGCGGTATTCAAGGAATACAATCTGCGCCGACACTGAATCCCGTCACAAAGGCGAGTATGATCGCTTGCAAGGCCAAATGTGACTCGACAAACTCTCAAAGCTAAAAAGTTGACCGTTGGCTCAGGAGAATACATTTGTACGCCAGGCTTGGCTGAACTAGTCGTCTGAGGGTTGCTCAACTGATAGCAAGCAGCGTTTCTTTTATTATTTATTTCCTGACTTTTTCTGTGAAGGTCCCGGAAAGGGTTACTCATATTTGGTTGTGTGTGGCTTATTAGAAAACAATAAATGTTTACGCTTAGGCAGCCATGTGATCGTCACACTTTTTCTGTTACAAACTGACCTCGGCCTCCCATCAGAAAATGGAAAAGTGATGTGGCCCTCGCAGGAAACCGTTTGGGGACCCCTGCTTTATACTATAAAGCAGTGGTTCTTAACCTTGTTGGGTGTACTGAACCCCACCAGTTTGATATGCTTATTCACCGAACCCTTCTTTAGTGAAAAATAAAATCTGATTTTTTTTTCCCCAAATTCAAGACACAAGTATATGTTTTTACTGGGGCACCAAAATGAACCGTGCATTAACATCACTGTGTTCAAAGAACAAAACCAACACAATGCATGAACTCCCCCATCACAACTACTTACATTTTTATGTGAGGTGTGCATCTGTGTGTGAACGCGTGCGTGGGTCTGTATGTGTGTGTATTTGTTTTATTTACATCTTATGCATTATTTTTGAATGTTTAATCATTATTATAAGCATTTATAGTATTGAATATATATTTAATTGATATTATATGTACATATACATGTACATATACGTCAGTCAGCACAGGGTTGATCCTACTTTGCGAATCATGCAGATAGGACGCCAACGAATATCACGTTCCATGTTGTACATATTCGTCCGACCACTTTCTTTTTTTACTCAACATAGTAAGGATTAAAACATTAAGAAATAAATCACACAATATACCATCACAACAGTCACAATTCGACGACTGAGCGCACCAAATTTCCTGCAGCACAGATTGGCCAAGCAATGTAGCGTGATCACCTGCAGCCAGCGATGGCCAAGCGGGGCGTGTCGTCATGAATATGAGTCAGGTGTGTGTCTTGACCTCCACCGAACCCCTGAGACTGACTCACCGAACCCCTAGGGTTTGATCGAACCCAGGTTAGGAACCACTGCTATAAAGGAATTATCTCAGGGAAGTGTCTTTGCTCTGCTGTACTGTTTATATAGGCCATCCTGGTATCAGTTTGACCTCAAAATTTATTACAGAGACAAACAACTTGAGCAAAAAAAAAAAAAAAAAAAAAAAAAAGAATAAAATAAATAAATAGATTAATTTAAATAAAATAAAATAAATGAATGTTTGAAAATTTAGCTCAGCTGTTCACATATGGGTACGGGGAGGGGGAGTAGCAGTGCATTGCTGCTAAAGATCGGAAATCTATGCAGTTCAGAAAATGGATGAATGAATTTTGAATGATGGATATTTTAGTCAACATATAAAATAAATAACTAAAAACCTTTTAGCAAACAGTTTCAAATTAAATCGTAGCAAATTGGAGTCCAGAAACATGTGCTTTGTAACTGTGACATGTGTTTATCCAGTTCATGTGATTCATAATTTTGCACTGAGGACTTTCAGAACTATTTTACCGTTATAAACCTCGACTGGTACAACTCACTACTGCAAAAACATTCCTAAATGTAGTGGAAGTTGCTGTTATAAATCTGAATACGCACTTAAACATTCATTCTTTCAGTTTCTGAACCGTTTAATCCTGATTATGATCGCAGAGAGGGACAGTCCATCACAGAGCAGAAACTCACTGACAACTATGTAGCTACTCTATGAAAGTCAGCAATGGTTCTTTTACATCTCTCTCTCCCCCCCCATAGACCAGGCATTGACAGACTACGGCCAATTGGGCTTTTAAATATGGCCTACTGAATTTGTTCAATTAAAAAAAAAAATTCAAAATCATACATAGCATTCATTTCATCTTGTCCCTGCAATGCCAGCGTTTCCCCAATAGATGGTGCACTGACCATTGGTGGACCTTTGATGGAGTACAGTGTATTACTTACTCTTTATTTCACTTACACTTTCTCGTTGCCCCCCCAGTGCAGCTAACTGGGCTATCAAAGGCCGGCCATGTTTGTCACTGTCGATGGTGTGAGAGAACTAATGTTGACTTTCGACAAGAGGAGCTGCAAAGCCGTCAGCCTGTTTCTGCCCTGTGATGGCCTGGCAAGCTGTTCAGGATTTACTCTGCTCTTGCCCGAAGTCGGCTGGGTTGGGCACCAGCCTCCCAGTGACCCTAATTAGGATTAAGCGGTTATAAACGTGAAGGATGAACTTTTATGTTGCTATTTGAGCCCATCACAGATCCAAGTTGACTGACCAACACCTCAGATCTGTCCTGAGAATTACCACAACAAAATTAACTCCAGAATTTTTATTGCACTGGCAAAAAAGGGAGACAAACAACACAGTTCCTACTGAAATTGTTGGAGTACAGTGTATTACGTACTCTTTATTTCATTTAGACTTTCCCGTTGCCCCCCAGTGCAGCTAACTGGGTTATCAAAGGCCGGCCATGTCTCTCACTGTCTATGGTGTGAGATCCATGTAAAAGAACCATTTCTGACTTTTGTCAAAATGACCCCTGAGAAAAAAGGGAACAGCTGAAAGGAAAAGAAGATGTGCAGCAACAGAACAGAAAATAATTGAGATTGAGTATTTTGTTGGGTAATAATATGTTTTGAATGCTGAATGTGATATCATTCATCTTTTTTCAATAAATGTTGCTTTTCTTAAGCTTTGTGCCTTTGATGGAACATATTAAAAACACAAATGTAATCTCCAAATGTGATCGATCACAGTGTGTGTGCTATTTTAATCTATTTGCATTTTCTTCTCCCAGTATTGTGCAGTGTACAAACGCCATATTTTGCATATTCATTGAGACAAACATACTACCTGGATGAGGGCTATTTCACACATTTAAACAATGCAGTCCTCAGTGCACACTACGTGTGTTTACTGTACAATGAGGTTTTGACACTACACACAACACTATAGTATATCTGGCCCAAACACTCTATCCAAATGCTCCTGGCCTGGCCCCTCTCTTAAATTGTAGAACCCATTGTGGCCTACAAGTCAAAACGTTTGCCCACCCCTGCCATAGACATGTCCAAGCACTTGGCTGCACGGGAGGGGGACAGCAGTGACAACCAATTGATAGTGGGGCTTGACACTGGGATCAGTAATCCAGCACCTTACCACCGGGTCACTACTGCCTTCTTACACAGTTATCAGATCAGAAGAGTTGTCATTGTCAGATTTTTTTTTTATTATGTGCAGTGCATAAATTCTCCAGGTGATGGCAGCACAGCCCACTGTACAGGCCTACACCATAACCAAAGCTCGTTTTAATTTTTAAAATTAATCTATTATTATTTAAAATCGCAAATATACATCAAAAACAAATATTTTCATTTAGGACCAATGGGAAATTAATCAAATTAAATGGCGGACATCATCTGGTGAATCTATCCTAATATACTGTACTCTATATTAATTGGCAGGAAGACTCAAGATTACAATTGGGGCAGTGGTGGTCTAGTGGTATAGGGAGCTGGATCGCTGATCCAAAGGTTGGGGGTTCGAGTCCCACTCTCCACAAGGTTGTCACTGTCCCCCCCCAGTGCGGCTAACTGGGTTATCAAAGGCGGGCCATGTCTCTCACTGTCTATGGTGAGAGGCATGTAAAACAACCATTGCTGACTTTCGTAAAGAGTAGCTGTAAAGTCGTCAGCGTGTTTCTGTCCCTTGCTAAAAAGGGTTGTGACAGGAAGGACATCCGACGTAAAAACCTCTGCCAAATCAAATGTGCGAATCAAGATGATTCGCTGTGGCGACTCCCGAGTAAAAGGGGAAAAGCCGAAAGGAAGACAGACAGACAAACAGACTCAAGATTACAATTCTAGGCTGAATCAGAATCTGTTTAAAAGGTGGGTTTGAGATATAACAATTTGTAGTTGTGGATATAAGGTATGCAGCCTGACAATACTGGATAGTTTGTTCATCTAACATTCATGATAAGAAGTAATATTTTTTCCTTCAACAATGACGTGTATTTTTGCAGAGCTCTTTCTAAATGAAACTGTAATTTCTATTGCTGAATATGTGACGAGCTTTAAAGTCAAGTTGGTAGATATAAATGTTCATTCAGGTAAAAATGTGTTTCCTCATAAGAAAAGGTCCTATATATTGCCATCATCATATGCTCAGCCATAGAGAATTAAAGGCTAAAAATTAGGTTATATTTCTGCTGTTTGGATTAAAAATTGCACAAAATGGAATTTGTGTAAAGGTTGGAAATCAGTACTGAGAGAAAACGGAAAGTGCTTTGGATCAGAACCCCGCAAGACCAAATCTTTCATGCTTGAAGTTGCTGAAGTAGAAACTTTACTTGTAGGAGGAATGGAGACGCGGGTACGGTGGTACACAGAAAGGGTTTTTTTTTTTTTTTTTTTTTTTTTTCCTGAAAAGGCCATCTTTATTTAATCTCAATTCCATTTACTTATTTTGATGTTATGTTATGCATATTTTAAGCGCGAAGCTGGACAGTAATCTGGACTGATTTAGAAAACAAGGCGCTTCTCCCGCAGGGCGCATCTCGGACTGAGGGCACCGGAGCGCGCACGCGCGGCACATTGTCCAGGTGGACTGCAAGCGAAGGCAGGGGAAATAATAAAATACAAAACAGTCTATATGAAGAGTCCAATTTGAAAGAGATGAAAATAAATAGAAGGCATTGCAGATAACGCACATACAATTTCCCCATCTATTTAACATTCATTGAATTGAATAATCCACCCCTTATTATCGTAAATGGTCTGCATATTTACTCCGAATATGCTAATTTATGGTGGCTGGAAGCGTTTCTTGATTTAATAATTTTTTTTCGTCTGTGTTTTGCATATCTTCCCACTTTAGAAAGGTTTGCATAGGTTACAGGTTCGGTGCACGGTGAGAATAGAGGCGATGGTGGGGATCAAGGGGTGCGGCGCGCGCGAATCTCCTTTGTCTTCTAGCTACTGATTGTTTTTGAACTTGTTATATCCATATTTTGCGCAATGCCCGCGGACAAGACAGTTACATTTCAATCAGAGACTGCACTGAAAAGTCATTACGCTAATCTAGGCGCTGAAAGGCACGGCGTCGTTACCCTCACTCAGCCTTTATAATTGCTTGTCATTTTGCATATAGGAGCACAGCGCAGCCCTCTGGGCCAAACCCATCCTTATCTTTTTCCTTTAAAGAAAAAAATAATAGGCAACTTATTGTTGATCCGACGATAGAAAATATTAACAAGTTAAATGTCATTCCCCCACCACCATGTCATCTTAAATCCTATTTCCTGATTGGTTCATCCCTGTAGCCTTAAGTTCGGAAACATTCTCCATATAAAATTCTTAAAACAGGACTAAGACCACAGCCAGCCCACCATATGTTTGTGAA
Source organism: Plotosus lineatus (assembly GCA_024760905.1). Classification (NCBI taxonomy): domain Eukaryota; kingdom Metazoa; phylum Chordata; class Actinopteri; order Siluriformes; family Plotosidae; genus Plotosus; species Plotosus lineatus. Next base: position 51,723,480 of record CM045736.1, read on the forward strand.
GCTTGGCTTATTTGTACAGTAATAATAACAATGAGGTGTGCATTAGGAAAACCTGAAGTACTGTTTAACCCTTTAACACCCAAATTATTTTTTGCAGTTAAAAAAAAATTTTCATTAGTTTGTCATAATCTAAAAAGGCCTAAGGAAACACCCCGAACACATTTCTATATATAATAAATATAATATAAATATATAAATATAATAAAACTAATAACAATAATAACATAATAATAACATAATAATAACACTCTCACAAATTTGTGAACAACACAATCCTGCGCACTCAATGTCATCTCACAGCTGACTGAGGCATGTGGAACCAAGCTGTGTTGCATCACGTGATGCCACAACAAGTATTGAACATGTTCTGAACGGCAGCAGCACCGAGTACAATGCGTATAGTAGTTATTGAAAGAGGACCATATGGTCCTGCTAGGCGTTAAAGAGTTAAAGACCACAGACACACCAGTGTAGTGTATAATCCTCATTCTTTCATGAGCTCTCAAATCCTTGCCCACAGAGTACCCTCAGTCCTGTAGGTTGTAGACCTGACCCTAGTTTATTTTAACAAAGGCAGCTAATTTACTGACTACGTAATTGGATTTGGTGTGATGAGAAAATGAAAAACACAGAAATGAGCAGAAAGTCAGGGTTAGGCTTGGGAACTTAAATAATTAAACTAAAGCTTAAACTACTTTTAATATTACTCTGACTCATTTGCCAAACTGCTTGATCCTATCAGGGTCGCAGGGAGGCTGGAGGCTATGTTAGCCAACACAACGTGTAGGCTGGGTACACCCTAAAGAGCACTACAGAATGTCTCAAGTCAACACATATGCAATTCACACTGACACTCACATCTTTCGGCAGCTTGGTACAATCAGTTAGCCCAGTGGTTCTCAAATAGTGGGGCGTGATGAGATGCCTGGGGTTGGGCGTGTGACCCCAGGGAACATGTTTGTTTTTTTTTTGCCTTATCAGGATAAAGTGCAATTCTACATCCACTACAGCAGGTGGCAGTGTCTTCCTCACTGTCAGAGTGTGCCCAGAAAATAATTGAGAAGCACACTGAGTTAGCCTGTCTTTAGACTGTTGAAGGAAACCAGAGTATTCTGAAGAAACCTTTGCACATATGGGGAAAACATGCAAGACTACACACAGAATGTCAGGCTACTTAATTTATCGACCAAGGCATTCAACAAACCCACAGACTTACATTTCCTTCCAAGTTGGTTTTTACTGAAATTGGCATGGGACTAACCCCCAGTCTATTCGATATTATTGATATGTTGACTTATAGCAAAGTTATGTATAAAACAGCATTAGTGGCTCAGAACCTTAATTTGAAAGATAAGCAATATTCTTAGGAACGTGAAAGGACAGTGAGATATTTGATATAGTGGTTTTAACTACAAGCAGGAATCATGGTAGAATGTAGCATCTACACTACCTATAAAGCAGTGGTGCGCAATCCTGTTCCTGGTGATCGATCTTCCAATTTTAACTTGAAACCTAACGGGGCCCATCAATCAAACCCAACCATTACTTTAAGTCTTCATTTCCAAATTTTAAATGTTAATTAGATGATTGGATGGACATAATTAGGGATGAAGGGCTAGTGGGCATCCCTGCTGTCTGTCTTCCTTTCGGCTTTTTCCCTTTTACTCGGGAGTCAACACAGCAAATCATCTGATTTGCACATTTTCATTCGGCAGAGGTTTTTACGTCGGATGCCCTTCCTGTCACAACCCTTTTAGCAAGGGACAGAAACACGCTGACGACTTTGCAGCTACTCTTTACGAAAGTCAGCAATGGTTCTTTTACATGCCTCTCACCATAGACAGTGAGAGACATGGCCCGCCTTTGATAACCCAGTTAGCTGCACTGGGGGGGGACGGACAGTGACAATCTTGTGGAGAGTGGGACTCGAACCCCCAACCTTTGGATCAGCGATCCAGCGCCCTATACCACTAGACCAACATTGCCCCTAGTGGGCATCCCTGCTATAAAGAGAAAAAAAACGTGTTTCAACGCTAATATGAGTGGTAGTTTAAAATGAAGACTATTTACGTACAGGAAAACACCCAATTCATCTCCATGCCATACAGTCTTGACAGGTGCTGGACTCAATGACATGTTTGACATGCAGTAAGTGCTCCAGGTCATGGCAATGTATATGTTTGAACACAAATCAATCAATAATCAAACACGAAGGACAAGAAACTGGAAAACACACTGTCCAGATAGATTAACTCAAGCGTCTTTGTCCCCAGGTGCTTCTTTGGCCAGTGCGTTCATCACGATTTTACTTTTACAATCCTGCTGATTAATGCACACACAACCCCACTTTTGACCTTGGCTGCGTCTTTTGGTCTTGAGCGATGATGGGATTTAAACTAAGCAAATTCTAATAGCCTACTTCTGCAGACAGGCTTCGATTAGTTAGCAAATTCCTTGCTGCTGGTATATGGTAGATTGTCAGAGTCATATATGTCTATTGGTAAAAGAGGTAAGTAGGGGATATTTGTTCTCATGTTGATTCAGCTTTTCTAGGTTAATACTTTAGATGCCCTTGAAGCAATCCAAAGAAGAAAAATATTGGCATATTGAATAAGATCAGGTGGGTTTCCCCTGGATTAACAATTTCCAAAGACTTGCCTGTGGCTGTATTATTGATAACTGAAAAACGAATCCATGAAAACATTTTAAAGAAACATATTCAGATTTGTATTGTTCTTTAAAATTTTTTTTTTTTTTTAATTTTGCATTTTCCTGCCTTAGACAATAGGCTTTTGAACAATTATGAGCCTAAGTGGGTTTTGCTGAATAGTTCTACAATTTAATACTATTCACATTACTGATATTCACTGAGTATAAGGTGATTTTAGTATACCGTATACACCACAAGAACACTAAAAGCAAACTGAATCTAGACTTGTATGTTGTTTTTGTTTATATATATATATATTTATATATATTTTTATATATATGATTTTCTGAGTAGATCCTTCCGTAGGAGAGTGCTCAATACTTTTTGGTAGAGCAAATAACAAAAATAAAAGGACAGGAAAGACTTTCTATTGAAACTCCATTTATCACTACAGATCTGTTTCAAGGGGTGGTGAAACCATCCTCTCTCTTCAGGTGATTATTGATGATTGATATAATCACCTGAAGAGAGAGGATGGTTTCACCACCCCTCGAAACATATCTGTAGTGATAAATGGAGTTTCAATAGAAAGTCTTTGTCCTGTCCTTTTATTTTATTTATATATATATATATATATATATATATATATATATATATATATGGGCGGAATGGTGGTGTAGTGGGTGGTTAGTGTGTCCGCCTCACAGCAAGAAGACCTGGGTTTGATTCCCGGCCTGGGCGTTTCCCCGCACTTTTGTGGGTTTTGTCCGGGTGCGCCGGTTTCCTCCCAAAAATCCAAAGACATGCACAGTAGGTTAATTGGCCGTTCTAAATTGCCCATAGGTTCGCATCGTGCAGAAGGCAATGGCAAACCACTGCACTAATCCTGCCAAGAAAACCTCCATGAAGATGATAACCAGGGTGTTATCCTTCATGGCGGGTCGCCAATGGTCATCCTACGACTCAGGCACTAGATATATTAATATTAAAATGACCATGACAAAGGTAGTTCAGTCGTGTCCTCCATACTCTGAGGAAAGCTTAATCCATGTGTGGCCAATTGCTACATGGAAACATTCAGGAAAAAGCAAATGAATAGAAGTTTTCATAATTTATATTTCTTCTTCTTCTTCTTCTTCTTCTTTTACTTTCGGCTGCTCCCTTCAGGGGTCGCCACAGCAAATCATCCGCCTCCACCTCACCCTGTCCTCCGCATCTTCTTTTCTGACTCCAACGACCTTCATGTCTTCCTTCACCACAGCCGTAAATCTCTTCTTTGGTCTTCCTCGAGGCCTTCTGCCTGGTAGTTCCAACCTCAGCATCCTACTGCCAATATACTCACTATCCCTCCTCTGTACATGTCCAAACCATCTCAATCTAGCCTCTCTGACTTTGTCTCCAAATCATCTAACATGTGCTGTCCCTCTGATGTACTCGTTTCTGATCCTATCCATTTTTATATCCTATCCAATTTATATTTATATATTTTAATTAGATGAGCCAGTTGTAGCATCCGATTCGAATGCCCTGTGATGTGGTATTTCAGGCGTGCTCAACTGGGAACAGCCCCCAGGGTCGACTCAGAATGGCCTGGAGTTTCCACGTCTCTCGGCTGGTCAAGGAAAGCCTTGGAGTCCCCACAGAAGAGCCGGAAGAAGTGGATGGGGAGGGGGATGTCTAGACCTCACTGCTTAGGCTGCTGCCCCCATGACCTGTCCCCGGATTAAGCAGAAGAAGATGACTGACTGACTGATTATATTTTAATTGTGACAGAGGCAGGTCAAGTGAGCATAAACGCTGTGTGAGAAATGTGAGACAAGTGTGCTGTGTAATAGTGTGATTTGAAAATAATTCAAAATTTTAATAGATTCTCCATAGAAACACAAGAAAAGGACAAACTAAAAGAACATTTGTATGAGTTATTCTTGCAATTTTGAAGCATAACTTTGAAAACAGTATCTGCTCCAAGTGACAGTAACGAATCCTGAGTTTCTGCAGGTTTGATTTCAGCATTATTCATTCAAGATAAAATTTTAATCACCAAGGTAGTGGATTGTATTGCAATATATAGAGTTATATTTTTGAGTAATAAATAAAGTACACTGCCCAATCTCATTTTAAAAGCTGAATACCCTAAATTTATTATAGTGAGATGTATATGAGTAAAATTGAGGACAGATATTTTATTATTATTTTGATCTACTACTTGCCTGCTGTATTGGACAGAACATTATTACTATTAGACATTCACGTACCCCCTCCCCCCCCACACACACACACACACACAAACACACACAAAAGGCAAGTAAATTTAAGATGTAGTATTTTTAAACTTTAATTCTTTTCTTCTCATTCTTTTTTTGTCTTTAAAGAAATTAGTGGATTAAACTTGGTGGATAATTTCAGGCCTCACAACACAAGTGTAGTGCAACAGGGTGGCATAGTGTTTTGCAGGTCCCCGTCACAGCAAGTAGGCCTCTGGGTTCAATCTCCAACTTGGCCTGGACATTTTTGTGTGGAGTCCTTATGTTCTGCTTATGCCCAACTGGGTTTACTCTGGGTTCATTGGTTTCCTTCCACTGTCCAAAGACATGTACATTAGGCGAAAACAGCTGTTTCAAATTTCCCCATGTGTGAGTGTCAATAGTTTTGTCTGTATTTTGGACCTGCAGTGCACTAACAAGTTGGTGGGGCGGTGGTGGTCTAGTGGTATAGGGCGCTGTATCTCTGATCCAAAAGGTTGGGGGTTTGAGTCCCACTCTCCACAAGGTTGTCACTGTCCCCCCATTGCGGCTAACTGGGTTATCAAAGGCGGGCCATGTCTCTCACTGTCTATGGTGAGAGGCATGTAAAAGAACCATTGCTGACTTTCGTAAAGAGTAGCTGCAAAGTCGTCAGCGTGTTTCTGTCCCTTGCTATAAAGGGTTGTGACAGGAAGGGCATCTGATGTAAAAACCTCTGCCAAATCAAACGTGCGAATCAGATGATTCGCTGCGGCGACTCCTGAGTGAAAGGGAAAAAGCCGAAAGGAAGACAGACAGTGGACTAACAAGTTGGTCAGAGTGTACCCTGCCTCCCCCCAGAGTCAGTACAGAGCCAGCTTCCTTGCAACCCTGTAAGACAGGGGTGGGAAATTATTTTGGTTCAGGGGTCACATTGACTTTTAAAATTTGACAAACGGGCCGGGTCAGCAAGATACGGTAAAAAATGCTTTTTTTAACATTACATATCAAACATAAACAGAAAAAAGCATTAAAATATTAACATAGGCTTTAGTGGGAACAGTTTTGTAGATCGCCCATTTTTGCCAGTGCATTGAAGCCTGGTGGTAATTCTGTAGTGGTGATTCTCAGAAGAAATTGGAGGTGTTCATCACTCATTCGGGATCTATGTGGCACTTTGTTGGTGTTCATCACACTAAAAGTCTGTTCACACACATATGTAGAGCCAAACAACACCAGCATCCTCTGTGCTATCTTCTGGATGTTTGGAAATTTGACGGCACTTAATGAAGCATAAAACTCATCCAGTTTAAGGGAGTTGAACTTCTCCTTTAACATCATGTCCCATTGGAGATCAATCAGATCCAACTGCACCTGCTGTGGTACCGTTTCAGGCTTTTTTTGTGAGAAGGGACCTGACGCCGGCTGAAGTGCCCTGTCAATTTTTCCAAAAATCACAAAACCGACAGCAGAATTTTTCATGCAGGTCATCCAGTGCTTTCCTGAAATGAGCGAATTTGCTTTGAAAATAAAACTAGCCTACTTTTGAGGGCTCTGACATTTCCTTACATTTCATGCACAAACTGTTTTTCCCTTGTAGCTTCACATTCAGTTCATTCAGTTCGTTCATGTGGGTCAGTTTGTCCACAGTAAAAGCGAATGCACAGCCAATCTGTGTCTTTCAGCTCAGGAAATTCTCAATGTTCTCAAGTAGCTCCAAAAATGAAAGACTCTCCTGTTTGAGCTCCATGCTCAGTGACATACTTTCCCCAAACTGAACCAGTGGACATTATAAGGTAAAGCAAGCCCCTGTGATCAGTGCCAGTTTTTCACAACCGACTTCACTACGTGGTCGGATTTACACAGTGCTTCCTGCTGAATTATGCATATATCCTCGTGCTTGATTCTTGGATGGACGTTTCTCAGGTGAAGGTGTCTTGCTGAGCTTGTAAGCTCACGACCAACCTATCAGCGGTAGCCGGACATTCTTGTGGTGACAGGTCATTGGCGTGATTGGCGTGCTTGGTGGGAAAGTGGCGGCTGATGTTGTATTCTTTAAAATTGCAATGGTTTCTTGGTAAATAAGACATACAGCCTTTGACTGAACTTCAGAATAAAAGTGTTTAGGTGTCCATTCCTCATGAACCACCTGGCACTCACTGTCGATTTTTAATTTCTCTGATATTATGCAGATGGGCTCTGTGCAGTAGTTTTTTTTTTTTTTTGCTCCGCAAAATTAACTGTCTGTGCCTAATGCACCATTGGTGTTGAAAAGCTGTCATTACAAGTCAAAGTCAAATGAATGCAATCAATCAATCATTCACATTAAACATGAATTCTGTAGCAACCAATCTTCCGCAGGCTGGATTAAAAAGATCAACGGGCCGGATGTGGCCTGCGGGCCGTGGTTTGCCCACCTCTGCTGTAAGATTAAGTAGTTCGGAAAATACAATCAATGAATAAAACAAACATTACCTTTTATCAAACATAAAAAGTTTAAAATAGCAAATTAACATCAATGCATTAGTGTATTTTAACAGTCGATTTCTGTTTTTCTCTGTCTATTTACGTTTGCCGTAAAGCATGATCACAATAATGAATATTCTGGAATCAACTCAACCCAATAATATGGTGGGAAGAAAGAAAATAGTTCAGGTTACGAACATTATTATGACAAAAGTAATTGTTGCCCCACTATAACCATCTACCAATCAGTGTAGACTATTACAGACAATCATGACCTCACAGCTAACCATCTCAAACTGATTTTAATGGTAGAATTACCTTCAATGAAATACATGGAACTGCTTCAAACACACGTACATGTTGTCTACCTGCCTTTATCTGTGGACCTGTGGGTGAGAGACTGTGAGACTTTTCACAGTTATTAAGTCTCCCGATTCAATCGGGAGTCTCCCGATTTAAAAGCATAAATCCAATCTCCCGCCAGGAGATTAATTTCTCCCGATTTCCAGACAACCTCCCGAAAAAAAAAAAGTCACACTTTGAATACACCGTAGAATTTTTAAGTCTTAATCTTCTGCATATTGCACTTTGGAGACACCGTAGAAATTTATAGGCAGTCTCTATCTTCCGTTTGTTTATGCACACACGAGTTGGCAGTTCACTGATACAGGCTAGCTACTTCAAGTCATGTGATCATTCAGTGCCGTGCAGTTAAAAAAAAAAAAAATGGCAGATGTAAACCCAGCAAAAAAAAAACCGAAAATATGATTGCAAGTATCGGGCTTCTTGGCAAAAAGACTTTCCTTTTATTCGAAGCAGTGAAAAAGGTGACACGTTTGCGTTTTGCACACTTTATTCCGTCAACATTGGGATTAAACACGGAGGAATCAACGATGTGAAGAAACATGTGAACACTTCGCAACACACGCAACAATCTACAAATCGGAGAATTACCTCTTTTATTACAAGTTCAAGATAAACTTGTTTATTGAGCAATGTTCCTTTATAAAAAAATATGCATCAATTCTTGGGGCCGCAGCCCGGCCGCGCAGGGGGTGCGGTGTCTCTGGTGAAAATTCTCCCTATTTCAAAACGTTGAAACTTAATAAATATGACTTTTTTACTTTTTCTTTTTCCAGATTGTAAGAAACATTCATTATTCATTCATTGCTTAGTGCTGGGCAGCACGGTGGCATACCATTAACATTATATCATTTACACTAACATAATTTTGCGAATGCTCTTTCCAGAGTGAGACAGAAATGTTAAAAAGACATTAAACTATACTAATTTTCTATACAACTATCTAGTTGATGTTAACTGATGGACATTGCTCAAAGGGTCATCAGTGCCAGCTTGAAGATGGTGAGATTTTTCAACTCATGGCCTTCGGCTTCTAGCCAAACACACACACATTCTAGACTTTAACCTTTAGTTCTTTAACATTATTGATTATTTATGTCTGGCTCAGCCTCCTTGACCATGACAATAGGTCTCTAAGTAGAAACACTGAAGATGTGTTTACACTTGACTGTAAGCACACAAGTGAGTGTGCTTTGTTTGCAATATTATCTGCCCTTACACACACACACACACACACACACACACACACACACACACACACACACACAGAATAAGTACTCTTGTTCTTTTATAGCTTATGATGTTAACGTGAGATAGATCCACCACCCGTAATCATGACCACAGACCCAGTGATCTTTGTACCCTGATCTTTCACCTCCCCAATAGGTTTGCATTATCCATATAATAATGGACTCTGAAATCACGCTTAGTGGTCTCGCTGTTCCATCTAAGCTGTTAGTTAAACACTGCTTGGCTCACTGACAGATTGCTCCATTATCATTCTAACATTGGTGCCTTATTCAAGGTTAATCCCTTCTGCAGGCAAACTGAAACGTAAACCCTGAATGAAAATGTAAACTGTCATTGTTATTATCTTTTATTCATGAGATCATCCTGTGGTTGCGAGAATTTAAGACTATATTAATGAGACATCTGTTTTTTCAGCCAATGTAGAAATAATGCAGTGTTAAACAGTGGTCAACAGCATGCCAACCAATTTCACAATCGTACTTGCTGAAGCCAGTGTGGATGCCACTGAAAAATCTTCAAAATGGAACATTAACAGGCAAAAAAACATTGAAAACACACATTTAGAAATATTGATATTATGATGATATTTTTATGGTTCAGTTTCGCAATTTTAGACCATCAGACTGATGATGATGTTGGGCAGTGGTGGTCTAGTGGTATAAGGCGCTGGATCGCTGATCCAATGGTTAGGGGTTCGAGTCCCCCTCTCCACAAGGTTGTCACAGTCCCCCCTTAGTGCGGCTAACTGGGTTATCAAAGGCGGGCCATGTCTGTCACTGTCTATGGTGAGAGGCATGTAAAAGAACCATTGCTGCTTTTATAAAGAGTAGCTGCAAAGCCGTCGGCGTGTTTCTGTCCCTGGCTGAAAGGGTTGTGATAAGAAGGGCATCCAACGTAAAAACCTCTGCCAAATCAAACGTGCGAATCAGATGATTCGCTGTGGCGACTCCCGAGTAAAAGGGAAAAAGCCGAAAGGAAGACAGACAGACAGACAGACTGATGATGATGTTACCAGCTCCAAGTCCTATCTTACAGTTTTTTGAATTTAAGAATTATTCATATGGGATAATTAACTAATTTTGCACCAAAGGTGAGGTGATTGTTGCTGAATAATCCCTGAGGAGAAACATTAGGGTGGCTAATCGTTTTAGTGGCATCCACCAAGCCTGAGGCACCTTGTTTAGGTATACACTACATGCAGACATGAACAAAAAAAGCACACGAAAATGATTTTTTTTTACATTTTAAAAATAAATTATGATGGACAGAGGTGAACTTGAGAGCACACATGGGAAACCATCTCTTTCACTCTCTTTGCTGTGTGTCTTTAACTCTATGAAGATGGAAAATGACCCAAAACACTCGAGAATGTGGAAAAGAGGTGAAGAAGCGTGTGCAGGCTGATTGGAATGATTGGAGAAAAGTGTGCGATCTGATGAGTGATAGGAGGGTATCGGCAAGAATGAAAGGAAAAGTGTCCAAGACGGTGATAAGGCCAGCGATGTTGTATGGGTTAGAAACAGTGGCCCTGGGGAAAAGACAGGAGGCAGAGCTGGAGGTAGCAGAGATGAAAATGTTGAGGTTCTCTTTGGGAGTAACGAGGATGGATAGGATCAGGAATGAGCACATCAGAGGGACAGCACATGTAAGACGTTTTGGAGACAAAGTCAGAGAGGCTAGATTGAGATGGTTTGGACATGTACAGAGGAGGGATAGTGAATATATTTGTAGTAGGATGCTGAGGCTGGAATTACCAGGCAGAAGACCTAGAGGAAGACCAAAGAGACGATTCAAGGACGTGGTGAAGGAGGACATGAAGGCAATTGGTGTAAGAGAAAAAGATGCAGAGGATAGGGTGAGATGGAGGCAGATGATTCGCTGTGCCGACCCCTGAAGGGAAAAGCCAAAAGGAGAAGAAGAAGAAGAAGAAGAAGATTGAGATGGTTTGGACATGTATAGAGGAGGGATAGTGAGTATATTGGTAGTAGGATGCTGAGGTTGGAACTACCAGGCAGAAGGCCTAGAGGAAGACCAAAGAGACGATTCATGGACGTGGTGAAGGAGGACATGAAGGCAATTGGTGTCAGAGAAAAAGATGCAGAGGATAGGGTGAGATGGAGGCAGATGATTCGCTGTGGCGACCCCTGAAGGGAACAGCTGAAAGGAAAAGAAAAAGGAGAAGAAATCAATTCAGACCTGATTCAAATTGAACATGCATTTTGCCTTCTGAAAAGAACGCTGTAAGTATAAATCCTCCAAAACAGACAGGAACAGAAAGAATATTCCACACAAGCCTGAAAAGTCATCACAATAGAAGAATGCAACCACATGTTTATTAATTTAATACAATCTCTAAGTATTTTGCTTATCCAATCCTTCATCACTTATATTCTTCACTCAAATATTTTCAGTGCTTAGAAAACTTGCTATTCCGGTTGTGATTGTAATGGAATTGCATATTATGTAATAAATATTAAAACTTAATATTAATATTTAAACTAATTAAAATTAGTTGTTCAATACTACATGGCAGTGGTGGACCAGTGGTACAGATCTGGATTATTGATTCCAAGCTCAGGGGTTCAAGCCCCACTATCCACAGATCGTCACTGTCCCCCCTAATACAGCTAACTGGGTTATCAAAGGCCGGCCATGTCTCTCATTGTCTATGGTGTGAGACATGTAAAAGAACCATTGCTGACTTTCGTCAAGAGTAGCTGCATAGCCATCAGCATGTTTCTGCCCAGGCAAGCTGTCCAGGGTGTACTCTGCCCTCACCCACAATCTTCTCTGAGATGGGGGCCAGCCTCCCCTCGACCCTAATTGGGATTAAGCGCTTCAGAAAATGTACAAATAAATTAAAATATAAAAGGAGATTTTCCTTTTTAAAAACTAAATACTGTTTTAAAATATTGACTATATAATATTTGTTCAGTTGATATTGGTTTCCATCTCTCAGCAAGTATCGTTGCACTCATTACTAAAAAGTATCAGCGTCCGATACTGAAATAACACTTTCATTTTACTGATTTGAATAAATTGTTTATCTAGAACATGATAAAGAAGTTGATGAATATGAAAGATTCATGTTTTTTTTTTAATCCCTTTCACTGTCCAAAGATATACACATTATGCTGACTGGCTATTCCAGATTGCCCTGTGTGTGTGTGTGTGTGTGTGTGTGTGTGTGTGTGTGTGTGTGTGTGTGTGTGTGTGTGTGTGTGTGTGTTTGCCCTGCAGTGGGCTGACAAGCTATTCTAGGTCTGGCCTTCATTCACTATCAGTTGAGGCAGCTTCCCGCCTGTCCACGATCCTTGTTGGATTAAATGATTCATAAAATAAATTAATGACTAATTAGGCCACTCCACTGACATGATGTTTCAAAGAGATTTATTTAAATTTGGTTTTCTAGTTTCCTTAAAAGGGCAGTGGTGTCCTGGTGGTAAGGTGCTCTATTACCGATCCCAAGGCTGGCAGTTCAAGCCCCATTGTCAATTGTCAACACTGGTCACTGCTATTCCCCAATGCAGCTAACTGGGTTATCAAAGGCCAGGCATGTCTCTCACCGTCTATGGTGAGAGTTATGTAAAAAGAGGCTGACTACCCGTCAGTATGTTTCTGCCCTGTGATGGCCTAGTGAGTTGTTCATGGTGTACTCTTCCCTTGTCCAGAGTTGGCGGAGATGGGCGCCAGCCTCCCTATGACTTGAAGTGGTTTAGAAAATGAATGAATGAGTTTACTCAAAAAATATAGTGTTTGCCTGGACAATCAAGGATAGGATAAGCTATATATATATATATATATATATATATATATATATATATATATATATATATATACACATACATATATATATATACATACATATACATACATACATATATATATATATATATATATATATATATATATATATATATATATATATATATATATATATATATATACAATAAAAAAGTTAAAAGTATAAAAAAATAAAAGAAGAAGATACAATAAAAATAAAAGGACAGGACAAAGACTTTCTATTGAAACTCCATTTATCACTACAGATCTGTTTCGAGGGGTGGTGAAACCATCCTCTCTCTTCAGGTGATTATAGAAGAATGATTACAAAGTGCTGGGGGCGGTACTATGTCGATAAACACGGTGTCCTCTAGATGGGGTGATGTCCATTATGAATTCGGGGGCAGGTTCTCTTAAATATTAGTATCAATACATGCATATATGTGCATCCAGTTTTTACACACACACACATATATATAGGTATCCACACATACACACTTGCGCATATATATATATATATATATATATATATATATATATATATATATATGATTTTCTGAGTAGATCCTTCCGTAGGAGAGTGCTCAATACTTTTTGGTAGAGCAAATAAACAAAAATAAAAGGACAGGACAAAGACTTTCTATTGAAACTCCATTTATCACTACAGATCTGTTTCGAGGATGGTTTCACCACCCCTCGAAACAGATCTGTAGTGATAAATGGAGTTTCAATAGAAAGTCTTTGTCCTGTCCTTTTATTTTTGTATATATATATATATATATATATATATATATATATATTATATACATATACACATATATACATACATATACACATGCACATACATATCCATATATTTTTATATATATATATATATACATACGTATATTTACATATATATGTACACGTACATTCATGTGCGTATACACATACACACACAGAGAAGAGAGAGGATGGTTTCACCACCCCTCAAAACAGATCTGTAGTGATAAATGGAGTTTCAATAGAAAGTCTTTGTACTGTCCTTTTATTTTTATTGTTATTTGCTCTACCAAAAATTATTGAGCACTCTCCTACGGAAGGATCTACTCAGAAAATCCTCTCTCTCTCTCTCTCTCTATATATATATATATATATATATATACACTATACCACAAAGGCCATAAGTCTTTTTAAACTGATAAGTCATGTTATACTGATAACATTGTCCCTCATTGTACTTTTGAGGGAGTTTGAAGATTGGCATGAGAAGGTCATTTAATGGTTGATTGACATGACAGTTTGCTGAACCACCACTTGTTCCCACAAATGGCTTCTGCGCACAGTTTAGCAGATAATTAAAATTTAAATCGAGTTAAACCATTCAAAGAAAAGTGCACAGGCCTTAGCTTGTAAAATGACACCACTGATAATCCCTGAAACAGGGAGACACACAGCATGTGCTCAGCTGCATCAAATCTGTGCTGTCAGAGAACAGCCGTAGCGCTGGAGGCTCTGCTTGGTGACTAGGCATGTGTTCTTACTGCAAAAAAAACTATATACACAGTACAGGACAAACTTCAAAGTACCAGTCAAAGTATGGACCACACAGGTTACTCCACATCCTCAAAAATGTCTCACCTCCTGTTTTCTTGTTCTATCTATCTATCTGTCTGTCTGTCTGTCTGTATGAGGTTACACTGCATAACTGTTGCATCATTGTTGAATTGTTGAAACCTTGGATGTCCACAACCACTAATTTTCATGAAATGGATTTAAAACAAAAATAATTGAATATTACATTATCACAGTTGGTCTTTTGTCTTTATACATGTTTATTTGTATGTAGGGGGAGATGGAGGCAGATGATTCGCTGTGGTGACCCCTGAAGGGAACAGCCGAAAGGAAAAGAAGACGACTCATACCTCACATCAAGAAAACCCTGGGATTGAGCCCTGTGTCAGGTGACGGTGTTTCTATGTACTGTTCAGAAAATTAGATGGTGAGTACAAAATGATTAAAGGTAAGATACTGGTATTATACATTCCCTACTTATTTAACCCATAAATGTTAAATAGGCACACTAGATGATGCCAGTGTCAAATAATGAGGTTGGTGTACCTTTAAATGTACTTTTAGCACAAGACCTTTAAAACAAGATGTTTTCCAAGTTCTTTCTTTATTTCGAGGATGGATAGGATCAGGAATGAGTGCATCAGAGGGACAGCACATGTAAGACGTTTTGGAGACAAAGTCAGAGAGGCTAGGTTGAGATGGTTTGGACATGTGCAGAGGAGGGATAGTGAGTATACTGATAGGAGGATGCTGAGGCTGGAACTACCAGGCAGAAGGCCTAGAGGAAGACCAAAGAGAAGATTTCTGGATGTGGTGTTGAAGGAGGACTTGAAGGCAGTTGGTGCAAGAGAAGAAGATGCAGAGGATAGAGTCAGATGGAGGCAGATGATTTGCTGTGGCGACCCCTGAAAGGAACAGCCGAAAGGAAAAGAAGAAGAAGAAGAGTTGACATTTCAACTACAAATTGTTAAAAGCCAACAGCAACAACAGAGTTCGTCAACAAGCTTCCTACGAAGATGGCAATAATTCACAAGAATTTTCAACTTAATTAAGGGAGTCTACTTTTATTAACTGCTTGTTTTCTTAAAGACAGACATTGTAGGAATTGATTGGTCAATTAAGATCTTTAACTGGGTTATCAAAGGCGGGTCATGTCTCTCACTGTCTATGGTGAGAGGTTCATGTAAAAGAACCATTGCTGACTTTCGTAAAGAGTAGCTACAAAGCCATCAGCGTGTTTCTGTCCCTTGCTAAAAGGGTTGTGTCAGGAAGGGCAAACCTATGCCAAATCAAACGTGCGAATCATTCGCTGTGGCGATCCCTGAAGGAAAAGAAAAAGCCGAAAGGAAATCCCACCATTGATGAATTTGATTTCCAACACATTAAGTTGTGTTCACCTTTTGTTGCTTCAGGAATGGATGGAGGCAAGCGCTGGAAATACAAAGTTGTACTGGAGGTTTGAGCATCTGCTGGAATTATAAGAATTAGGTCACAAGCTCTTGTGAATGTTTTTCATTAGTTAAATATTAAATCCTCCCAAACAGACATTAATAGGGTCCAATAGCATTTTTGTTTTAATAAACCAAGCCTCCTTCCACCATGTTTTTGGGCGGTACAAGGAAACTGGAAGGAATCCCAGTGATTTTTTTAATTTAATATTATTTAAGTCAGAAAACAGGTGACGACCATACCTTTATCCGAGCAGTTTTAACTTGTCAAAACATTTGTATCAGTCAGAGTGAGTTGCCTCATTTGATGATTTGTCAGTATGGATGCCTTCACAATTAAGTACTGAGAAAAAAAAACAACATTGTCGGATAGCATCTTATTTAATCCTTTTGATTACATATGAGCAATTTCTCTCTATTCATATCAGTCTATCCTTCCATCCATCTATCCATCTATCTATCTATCTGCCTATTTCACCCAAGTCATTTGATATAACCAGCCATGTTGTAAGATATGTAATACTAAACTTTTAATCATCTTCAAAAGAAGGAGCCCGATATCCCATAACATTGTTCAGGACTTACATGACAATTATCCAAGTCTTGCTCTAACCTCTGGAGACCGCACTGTCCCCATATGAGGACAAAATATTTCCTTCTAACTACATTGTATGTCCTTGGATGGTTTTTCTCATGAGGGCCATTGAGTGTTACTCTTTTGATGAACTTCCTGTTTGAAGATGTTGAGCAAGGTTAATAGCTATCAGGTGCTAAGGAAGGGAACCGATGCAAAGTAATGACACAACACATAATATTAATGTTTGGATCTAAGGAGGATAAGTCAAATAATAATTATTAAAACAATAAATATTACTGTGTTTGGTTATTAATATTCGGTCAAATTTTACACATGTACTTAGAGTTGGTTAATAAATCAATTTAATCATTCATATTCTAAAGTGCTTAATCCTAATTAGCATGGCAAGGAGGCTGGTGCCCATCTCAGCTGACTTTGGTCAAGGCCAGGCCATCATAGGGCAAACACTCAGGCAATCATTCAGATTCACACATGGGGGTGATTTGGAACAGCCAATCAGACTACTGTATTTTTTTGGACTGTGGGAGTAAGTCAGAGCACCTGAAGGAAAGCAGTGGGAAAACATGCAAACTCCACACAGACACGCCTGAGCTGGAAATAGAACCGAAGCTTTCTTGCTGTTAGGAGAATGCTGCCTCAATTGATCAATTATTTATTAATTTATTTACAAACTTGATTTGAAAAAAGCTGGCACACTATACAAATTGTGAAGAAAAACTGAATGCAATGGTGCGGAAGTGCCAAATTTCAATATTTTATTCTGAATAGAACATAGATGACAGGTCAAAAGTTTAAATTGAGAAAATGTATCATTTTAAGGGGAAAATGTGCTGATTTTAAATTTCATGGTGTCAACAAATCTCAAAAAATTTGGGACAGGTAGCAGTAAGAGGCTGGAAAAGTCAATTGCACTTATAATGAACAGTTGGAAGACCAATTACCACTAATAAGGTCCATTGGCAACATGACTGAGTATAAAAAGTGCTTCTCAGAGTGGCAGTGTCTCTCAGAAATGAAGATGGGTAGAGGATCACCAATTCCCCCAATGTTGGCCAGAAAGATATTACAGCAATATCAGAAAGGAATTTCTCAAAGAAAAATCACAAAGAGTTTGAAGTTATCATCACCCACAATGCATAACATCATCCAAAGATTGAGAGAATCTAAAACTATCTCTGTGCATAACAGTCAGGGCCGAAAAACCATACTGAATGCCAGTGATCTCCGGGCCCTTAAACGGCACTGGACCACAAACAGGAATGCTACTGTAAGGGAAATCACAGAATGGGCTCAGCAATACTTCCAGAAACCATTGTCGGTAAACACAATCCATCGTGCCATCCGCCGTCACCAGCTGAAACTCTACACTACAAAGAAGAAGCCATTTCTAAACAGGACCCAGAAGTGCAGGCGTTTTCACGATGCCGGGAGTCATTGAAAATGGAGTGTGGAAAAGTGGGAAACTGTTCTGTGGTCAGACGAATCAAGATGCGAAGTTCTTTATGGAAAACTGGGACACCATTTCATCTGGACTAAAGAGGACAAGGACAACCCAAATTGTTGTCAGCGCTCAGTTCAGAAGCTGCATCTGTGATGGTATGGGGTTGCATGAGTACGTGTGGCATGGGCAGCTTGCACATCTGGAAAGGCGTCGTCAATGCAGAAAGGTATATTCAGGTTCTAGAACATATGCTCCCATCCAGACGCCGTCTCTTTCAGAGAAGACCTTGCATTTTTCACCATGATAATGCCAGACCAAATGCAGCATTAATTACAACATCATGGCTGCGTAGGAAAAGGATCCGGGGATTGAAATGGCCAGCCTGCAGTCCAGATCTTTCACCTATAGGGAACATAAAGAGGAAGCAACAACAAAGAAGGTCAAGTTGAATAGTTGCCAGTTGAACAGTTCGAGGCCTGTATTAGACAAGAATGGGACAGCATTCCTATTTCTAAACTTGAGAAACTTGTCTCCTCGGTCCACAGACATTTACATACTGATGTAAGGCGAAGAGGGGACGCCTCACAGTGGCGAAAATGGCCTTGTCCCAACTTTTTTGAGATTTGTTGACACCGTGAAATTTAAATTCAACGTATTTTTCCCTTAAAATGATGCATTTTTTCAGTTTAAACTTTTGACCCCATCATCTATGTTCTATTCAGAATAAAATATTGAAATTTGGCACTTCCACGTCACCGCATTCAGTTTTTATTCACAATTTGTATAGTGTCCCAAATTTTTTGGAATCCAATTTGTATTTTAGGACACTGAGCAAAATAAAAATTATGATTCACATCAAAGCTTAAGTGGTTTTTTTTTTATGCATAATGTTTTCTTATTTATGTGGCAGTGTAAATTCTGTGATTAAATTACAGATATGGTGGGGTTTCATGTCACCAAAGATAAGCTGCCCATACATACATCGGAGAAAAAAATTAGTTAATTTAAATGTTTAATAAAATCGACACCAGATACGAGTTAATAAACCAAAAGTATTATCAATAAATAAAAACACTATAAGGGGCAGTGGTGGCCTGGTGGTAAAGGTACTGGATCGCTGATCCTAAGGTTGGGGGTTCAAGTCCCACTCTCCACAGGTTGTCACTGTCCCCCTAGTGCAGTTAACTGGGTTATCAAAGGCCGGCCATGTCTCTCACTGTCTGTGCTGTGAGGTTCATGTAAAATAACTATTGCTGACTCTTGACAAGAATATCTGCATAGCCGTCAGCGTATTTCTGCCCTGCGATGGCCTGGCGCGCTGTCCAGGGTGTACTCTGCCCTCGCCTGGAGTCAGCTGGGATGGTCGCCAGACTCCCCGTTATCCTAATTAGGATTAAGTGGAAGTCTTTCTTTAGGATTTTCCCCCAAAAGCAACTTTTTAATTTTATTTATTTATTTTTTTTCTCAAATTTGTGTACTTGGGTAGACATTTCAGTGATGCTGAAGGGAAACGGACAGTGACTACTCCTGAGCAATTAGGGAACATTGTTCTCAGTGATAATGTTGTTAAAATAAAACTTATTTAAGCAGTGTCCTTACTTAAAAAAAAATAAAAAAAACACAAACACTGATATCAGAAATCAGATGCAGGCTTTATTTTTAGGACATGGCACCCAAACCTACATGTATGTGTGCCTGAATGGCAGGGAGCATATCCGTAACAGCTGTTCAAGGCTGTGAATAAGAGCTGATTAGATCGTTGTGTGTGTGTGTGTGTGTGTGTGTATGTGTGTGTCTGTGCAGAAGTGTGGAATTTCATTATGGAGTACAGCACTGTGGTTCTGATCCCTGATTAGGGATCTAATTACCCAGTTTAGACTGTAAGTGGCCTATTTGCAGTTTAGTGCTGGAACCAAATCCAGTTTGGATTTGAAACCCAGGACGAATGAATGTGTGTTTGTTTGTGTATCCTATCTCTCAGGTCTTGTAGATATGTGTGGTCTGGTTTTCAAGTGACTGTGTTCACTTTGAATTGAACAATGTGCTTGTGGATGTCCTTGCTTGTTTTTCTCTTTTGGCACTTACTAGATCAACGATTGACATATTAATAGATATGAGAGCAAATTGTGTGTGTGTGTGTGTGTGGGTGTGTGTGTGAGAGAGAGAGAGAGAGAGAATGTATTATCCATCATGTCATTGCTAATCATTATGCAACAGCTGTGGATGATGTGACGACACTGATGTCATCTCTAAGAATAGCTTCTGTTAATTGAGACCAAATCAAGGAGGCTCACTGGAGACTCAAATCTTTATATTAAATTAAGGCAATTATAGAGTTGAGTGGCGGCACGGTGGCGTAGTGGTTAGCACGTCCACCTCACAGCAAGAAGGCCTGGGTTCGATTCCCGGCCTGGGCGTTTCTGTGTGGAGTTTGCATGTTCTCCCCGTGCTTGTGCGGGTTTCCTCCGGGTGCTCTGGTTTCCTCCCGCAATCCAAAGACGTGCACTGTAGGTTAATTGGCCGTTCTAAATTGACCGTAGATTCTCTCCTGCAGCGGCACTGGAACCCAGTCGTATCGACATTTGCCTTTCCATTGGATCCTTCCGGTGGCGCCGAGACGGGGGGGGGACTTGCTGCTTGGGTAACAGCCTGTCCCTCATTACTCCCTACCCAGGCTCTGCGCACTGGGGAGTATCACCAGCCAGGATACCAGCCAGAGCGCAGCCATAGTCCTTCGGGACTGACGGAGGCCTACCATAGAGCTGAGTAAAATTACTCAGATTAGCATAATGACCTGGGTGTCTCATTTGTTTATATTTTCTCTCAAATTTTTGCTTTTTTGTAATATTTGTTTACTGAAAAACTTAGAGGTTAACATTGGTATCATTAAAGTTAACTACTGGAATTATTACATCTTTGCCATCGGATAAGTTAAATAATAACCGCATGATTTTCAACATAGTTCCATGACTTTCTACTCTGAGAATATTTTGAATCGACAATAAAACAATTTTATGGTTTGGCTTTTGTATGATATGGATAATTATTCAGCCTTGGAGGATGCTATGGTCCTCACCCTTTGGCCTTGGGCTGATAACAACCCCTCGAATGAATAATACTCCATTGTACATCACCTCAATCAGGAATTACTTATTATAATATATTTCTTCAAGAGCACTGAGGTTTTATTGTTTACATCATCCCTTACATTATACCTGGAACATCTCTAAATTTATACATACAACATCTCTTCTGCACCATCTTTGAGCGGTTGGTGCTGCATCAGCTTCAAGAAGAAGACCATCACCTCGAATGGACCAACGAGTCATTACATTTTCTCCAAGTGCCTTAAACCAGTGGTCTCCAACCTTCTTTGCACCAGGGACCAGTTTTATGCATGAAAATGTTTCCACGGACCAGTTAGACTCTGTTCCGTAGTCTTGTTTTGGTGGCTGTCACCGCAGAAAACCCCGCCTCACAAAGATATGTGGTTGGAAATGGAAGAAGGGCTTTCAGTGCTTCTGTGGCAATGTCAAAAACAGTCGTTTTTTAAAATAAGATTCGAAAGCTCTTAATAAAAAAAAATATAATTTGCTCCATGAAAGATTTTGTTTGGGGACCGACATATGAGCCATGACCGGGGATTGGGGACCCATGCCTTAAACAACACAAGTCAAGACTAGCACATTGCTGCTTGTGTGTTGGTTCCAACTTCCTCAATAACACTGACAGATCAGAGGTATAGATGATGGATGTTCCAGTGTTACTGTTATAAGTATTACAAGATTACAGGCAGTTTTAAAAGTGATTAAAAACAGGCATATGTGCTTAAAACTCATTAAATGTATTAAAGCACAAGCAACAAACAACAGTCAAATTAAAAGGAAAGAAGAAAACTGTGCTTGTTTCAGATGTGTGTGCAGAAATTAACCATTCAGTTTCTGGTCTGCCTGTTAGTTTGGCATTGACATGGTTTGGACATGCACAGAGGAGGGATAGTGAATATAATGGTAGTAGGATGCTGAGGTTGGAACTACCCGGCAGAAGGCCTAGAGGAAGAACAAAGAGGAGATTTATGGATGTAGTGAAGGAGGACATGAAGGTAGTTGGCGTAAGAGGATAGTGTTTGTTTATAAAGACTGTACTGTACTTAAGTTTACTAAAATATTACTAGTTAAATCATCCCCATGTCCTTCAGTTCGCCAGATAGTTAGCATGGCTGTACTGTATAACTAAATTAAGGGCTATTTTCTCTGCTCCATCGCAATTCCTTCAAGCCGTGAAGAGCTATTAATTAATTAATTAAGTTCACTCAGGGATGAAAATGTTGAGGCTAGATTAGGATGGTTTGGACATGTACAGAGGAGGGAAAGTGAATATATTTGTAGTAGGATGCTGAGGTTGGAACTACCAGCCAGAATGTCTAGAGGAAGACCAAAGAGGAGATTTATGGATGTGGTGAAGGAGGACATGAAGGGAGTTGGCGGAAGAGAAAAAGATGCAGAGGATAGGGTGAGATGGAGGCAGATGATTCGCTATGGTGACCCCTGAAGAGAACAGCAAAAGGAAAAGAAGAAGAAGAACTCAGGGGAAGTGGTGGCCTGGTGATAAGGTGCTAGATTACTAATCCCAAGGTTGGGGTTGCATGCCCCACTATCAACAGGTCATCACTGCGGTCTCCCCAGTGTAGCTAACTGGGCTATCAAAGGCTGGCCATGTCTCTCACTGTCTATTGTGCGAGGTATGTAAACGAACCAATGTTGACGTTCGCCAAGAGTAGGCTGGATAGCAGAATGTGAAGTGACTTATGATCTAGAACATACTTTGCTTTATTTATTCAATGAACCGTGTAAATTATGAACAGAAGCCATCTTTTTTATTTCTCTTGAAATTGTATACCTTCCTCTGGTTCTTTAATCCTTACATCCCAGATCTTTCCACGTTTATGGGATCTTTAATCCAGTCATGTGGTCTTAATATTGATATTGTTGTTATAAACAGACTCAAAACCAAAATAAGATGTAACATGGGTGAATAAAAGATATTACTTCCCATGAATTGGAGTTTCTTCTAGAACTCTTTGTATGCAGGGGATGTGCTGGCCTGGTGGCAGAGTGCTGGCTCACTGATCCCAAGGTTGGGGGGGTTCAAATGCCCCCATCCGCTAGGTGTCACTGTTGCCCCAGTGCAGCTAAGTGGGTTATCAAAGGCCAGCCATGGCTCTCACTATCTGTGGTGAAAGACATGTAAAAGAATCTTGCTGTCGTTCATGAGGAGTAGACCATCGGGTCGCTGTCAGCTTATTTCTGCCCTGTGATGGCCTGGCGAGCTTTTGAGGGTATACTCCGCTCTTGCACATCTTTATGAATACATGACAAAGTGAAACAAAATTCGCTAATTGGTCAGATTTCAAAAGATATTTACAGTATTTCTCAGAAGGATTTTAGAATATGGTGTCAATACAGGTAAAGACGTTGCTGTAAACATTCAACTTTGTTCTGATTAACAATCCATGAAAGTGAAACACGTGCCCCCAAAAATCTTTTTATCCTCATCAGCATGAACTTTTTTGGTAATTTGTGGACTTTTGCAGTATCAGACCACTGAAGGTGAAACCTTCACCTCCTGCACAGTCATGAGAATTAGGTGTCAATGAACATACTCTTGGTTTACTCCCTGTCCTTACTTGTACCACTTTTGGTACAGACTGACCACTGCATACTGGGAACACACCAAAAGAGGGGGGTTTTGGAGATTTTCTGATTGGGTTGTCTAGCCATGACCATGGCCATTGTTAAAGTCACTCAGAGCCGTACACTTTTATTATCCAAATTTCCTGCTTCCAGTGCATCAAGTCTAAGAACGGACTGTTTGCTTGCTGCTTAAAACCTTCCATCCAAATATATATGGCACTGTAATGAGATAATAACTCTTCACATCATCTCTCAGTAATTTTATCCATATGGATAAGACTTTAAGCCAAGATGACTTGCAGTTTGTTGCAGGGTTGGCAGTGCCACAAAAATCTAACACTAGTGGGTCACTGGATTTGAGCTTCAGAGCCTTTAACTGTAAGCTTGAATTCATTTTGGATTATTACATTATCAGCCATCCTCAGTTACAGTTATACTGGCTCCCTCTGGTGACTGTAATTATTCAACTAGTACAAACTACTGCATGCATATACTGTATTGGTACAGTATACAGTTAGATACTTTTAGACTAGGACATGTTTTGACTTCACAGTGACATCATCATCATCATTATCATCTTCCGCTTAGTCCAGGGTTGGGTTGCGGGGGCAGCAACCTAAGCAAAGAGGTCCAGACGTCCCTCTCCAGAGCCACTTCCTCCAACTCTCCCGGGGGGACACCGAGGCGGTCCCAGACAAACCGAGAGACATAGTCCCTTCAGCATGTTCTAGGTCGACCCCGGGGTCTCTTCCCGGTTGGACATGCCCGAAACACCACACCAGGGAGGCGTCCGGGGGGCATTCTGACCAGATGCCCGAGCCACCTCAACTGGCCCCTCTCAATGCGGAGGAGCAGCGGATCTACTCCGAGCTCTCCCCGGATGGCGGAGCTCCTCACCTAATCTCTAAGGGAGAACCCCGCCACCCGGCGAAGGAAGCTCATTTCAGCCGCTTGTATACGTGATCTTGTTCTTTCGGTCATTACCCAAAGCTCGTGACCATAGGTGAGGGTTGGAACGTAGATCGACTGGTAAATTGAGAGCTTCGCCTTGTGGCTCAGCTCCTTCTTCACCACGACGGACCGGTACAGGCGCCGCTTAACAGCAGAGGCTGCAGCGATCCGTCTGTCGATCTCTCGCTCCATCCTTCCCTCACTCATGAACAAGACCCCAAGATACTTAAACTCCTCCACTTGGGACAGGACCTCATTCCCGACCCGGAGGGTGCATTCCACCATTGTCCGACTGAGAACCATGGCCTCGGACTTGGAGGTACTGATCCTCATCCCGGCTGCTTCGCACTCAGCTGCGAATCGCTCCAATGAGAGCTGGAGGGCCCGACTTGATGAAGCCAAAAGGACAACATCATCCGCAAAAAGCAGAGAAGCAGAGACGATATCCGATGGCCACCAAACCAGAACCCCTCATCGCCTCGACTGTGCCTAGAAATTCTGTCCATAAAAATTATGAACAGAATCGGTGACAAAGGACAGCCTTGGCGGACTCCAACTCTCACTGGAAACGAATCCGACCTGCTGTTCCCAATACGGACCAAACTCTGGCTCCGGTGATACAGCGACCGAATAGTTCGTAACAACGGATCCGGAACGCCGTACTCTCGGAGCACGCCCCACAAGATCGTTCGAGGGACACGGTCGAAAGCCTTCTCCAAATCCACAAAGCACATGTGGACAGATTGGGCAAACTCCCATGCCCCCTCCAGAATCCTGTGGAGCGTATAGAGTTGGTCAAGAGTGCTGCGGCCAGGACGAAAACTACATCGTTCCTCCTGAATCCGAGGTTCGACTATCGGTCGGATCCTCCTCTCTAGTACCCCTGCATAGACTTTCCCAGGTAGGCTGAGGAGTGTAATTCCCCGATAATTGGAACACACCCTCCGGTCCCCCTTCTTAAAAATTGGGACCACCACCCCAGTTTGCCAATCCAGAGGTACAGCCCCTGATGACCACGCGATGTTGCAGAGACATGTCAACCAAGATAGTCCTACAACATCCAGAGCCCTGAGATATTCCGGGCGGATCTCGTCCAACCCCGGAGCTCGACCACCGAGGAGCTTTTTGACAACCTCAGTGACCTCCACTCCAGTGATGGGCGGACCCTCACCCGAACCCCCAGGGTCTTCCTCTTTCACGGAGGGCGTGTTGGTGGGATTGAGGAGGTCCTCAAAGTATTCCCTCCACCTCTCGACAACATCCCCAGTCAAGGTAAGCAGCTCCCCACCTCCACAGTAAACAGTGTTTGTGAAGAACTGCTTCCCCCTCCTGAGGCGTCGGATGGTGGCCCAGAACCTTTTTGAGGCCAACCGAAAATCACTCTCCAGGCCCTTACCGAACTCCTCCCACGCCCGAGATTTTGCATCTGCGACAGCCTCGGCTGCAGCACGTTTGGCCTGCCGGTACCCGTTTGCTACCTCAGGAGTCCGACAGGCTAATAAAACCCGATAGGCCGCCTTCTTCAGCTGGATGGCCCCCTTCACCGCAGGTGCCCACCACCGGGTTCGGGGATTACCGCCACGACAAGCACCTACGACCTTACGGCCACAGCTATGGGCTGCCGCCTCAGCAATGGAGGAACGAAACATGGCCCATTCGGATTCCATGTCCCCCGCCTCCTCCGGAACGTGGTTGTAGCTCTGCCGGAGGTGGGAGTTAAAGGCCTCTTGGACAGGGGACTCCGCCAAACATTCCCAGCAGACCCTAATTACACGCTTGGGCCTGCCAGGTCTGGAAGGCAACCTTCCACACCACCGAAGCCAACTCACCACCAGGTAGTGATCGGTAGACAGCTCAGCTCCTCTCTTCACCCGAGTGTCCAGAACATATGGTCGCAAGTCCAATGACACGACTACAAAGTCAATCATTGAACTGCGACCTAGGGTGTCCTGGTGCCAAGTGCACTTATGGACACCCTTATGTTCGAACATGGTGTTCGTGATAGACAAACTATGACGAGCACAGAAGTCCAACAATGAAACACCATTCGGATTCAGACTGGAGAGGCCGTACCTACCGATCACACCCTTCCAGGTCACACTATCGTTGCCCACATGGGCGTTGAAGTCTCCCAAGACAATGAGCGAGTCTCCCGAGGGAGCGTTCTCCAACCCCCCCCCCCCTTTAAGCACAAATAACAGTCAGGACCCGTCCCCCCACCCGAAGACGGAGGGAAGCTAGCCTTTCGTCAACCGGGGAGAACCCCAAGTGACACATTAGTAAATAATTACTAATTATTCATATTTCATAACTATATGTAAAATATATACACTACACTGTACCTTAACATCAGAAATACATACATCGCCGTATTACATAAGTATGTGATTTGAGGCTGCCCGATAGTACCATTTGAAAATTCTAGTTATCTTGTTAGCATGCTCGCGGTGGCCTATTGGTAGGGTGCTGGATTACTTACCCCAAGACTAGGGGTTTGAGCCCAATCCACCCCTAACCACTATAAATGGGTTGTAACTGCTGTCCCCTAAGTGCAATTAACTGGATTATCAAAGACCGGTCATGTCTCTCAGTGTCTGTTGTGCATGTACAAGAACCATTGCTGACTTTCGTTAAGAGTAGGCTGCATAACCGTCAGCATGTTTCTGCCCTGCAGTGGCCTGGTCAGGGTATACTCTGCCCTCACCCAGAGATGGCTGAGATAGGCACCAGCCTCGCCGCGACCATAATTAGGATTAAGCGGTTCAGAAAATGAATGAATATTAGTAGTATGCTACCACTCAAGTTACTTAAGTTAAAATTATTACTAATATTAGTTTTTGCATAATTTTCTTTGTTCATTTGTTTCTGTAATGTTAGTAAAATTCCTTGGTTCCATATATGAGGTGTGACAGAGCACTTTGCTAAACACGCATGAAACACATCTGAAGAAAAATCCACAACGAACAGGCCTTCTTGTTTAAAAAAATGTTGTAAAGCTTAGTAATTACAGTAAGAAAGAGAGCAAAAGGCTTCAGAATTTAATGGCTTGTTAATTGGTTTTAATCTCTTCTTAGAAATTATTTTGATGCTCGACAAAAAATTTCTTGTAAAATTGCAAATTATGCAAAATATACTTTTTGAACTCATTAATTTGTCTTGTCTGCATGGAAGTTTGGATACAGCATCTTATATTTCCTGTACATTTCTGTGCATTCACAAACCTGATAATTATTCTCTAATAAATCTTAGTAGCCAGCATGCTAAGTACAAAGTCTTGCATATTAAATACTATTAACTTGTTACTTAAGACATTTTTGGGCCAACGCTTCAGTGATCTGAATCAGATTTTATAGGGATTACCATTAGAGAAACCTTCAAATATGGTAAGTCTGTATCTTAAGAGGGCAGCATGATCGCGTAGTGGTTAGCACATCCGACTTACAGCGAGGTCCTGAGTTTGAGTCCCGAGCGGAAGTATAGAGTTTGCATGTTCTTTCCATGTTTGCATCGGTTTCCTCTGCATATTCCAGTTTCTTAACCAAGTCTAAAGACATGTACACAAGAATAATTGGCCGTTCCAAAATTGACTCTAGGTGTGAATGAGAGTGTGAAGGTTTGTACTTGTTACACTGCTGTGGTCTGGTAAGGTGTTCGGTGTGTACTCTGCATTTGCCCAGTGTCGGTTAAGATGGGCACTAGTTTCCCTGTCTGTCTGTCTGTCTGTCTGTCTAAAGGCAGTTCAACAAAATAATAGTGTGAATTTTTATTTGGCTGGATAGTGTATGTAAAAGGTAAAAGGTCTATGTAAAAGGAAATGCAGCCGTGAGGGAGGGGCACAAACCAGTGTCTCCCCCCCATGCTGGTCCCAAGCCCGGATAAATGCAGAGGGTTGCGACAGGAAGGGCATCCGGTGTAAAACTTCTGCCACATTTCTCATGCAAATGATCAAAACGAAATTCATACCGGATCAGTCGAGGACCGAGTTAACAACGACCGCCATCACTGCTGTTAACCAACAGGATGCTGGTGGAAATTGGACTACTGTTGGTCGAAAATGTCGAAGAAGGAGAGGCGGGAGGCGTGTCCATAGGCAGAGAGAGAGAAGAGGAAATACGTGAGTCTAGGACTAACAGTAGGGAGTTTGAATGTTGGAACTATGAACGAAAAAGCTAGAGAGCTGGCTGATATGATGCAGAGGAGGAAGGTGGACATACTGTGTGTTCAGAAGACCAGGTGGAAAGGTAGGAAGGCTAGAAGCTTAGGAGCAGGGTTTAAGCTGTTTTATCATGGTGTGGATGGGAAGAGAAATGGAGTAAGAGTCATCTTGAAGGAGGAGTTTGTCAGGAATGTTCTAGAAGTGAAAAGAGTGTCAGACAGAGTGATGAGTCTCAAGTTAGAAATTGAAGGTGTGATGTTCAATGTTGTTAGTGCTTATGCTCCCCATGCAGGATGTGAGCGAGAAGAGGAGAGATTCTGGAGTGAGTTAGATGAAGTGATGCAGAGTACCCCCAGAGGTGAAAGAGTGGTCATTGGGGCAGACTTCAATGAACATGTTGATGCAGGCAACAGAAGGGACGAGGAAGTGATGGGCAGGTTCGGTATCCAGGACAGGAACACAGAAGGACAGATGTTGATTGTCTTCCTTTCGGCTTTTTCCCTTTCACTCGGGAGTCGCCACAGCGAATCATCTGATTCGCACATTTGATTTGGCAGAGGTTTTTACGTCGGATGCCCTTCCTGTCACAACCCTTTTAGCAATGGACAGAACCACGCTGACGACTTTGCAGCCTACTCTTTACGAAAGTCAGCAATGGTTCTTTTACATGCCTCTCACCATAGACAGTGAGAGACATGGCCCACCTTTGATAACCCAGTTAGTTGCACTGGGGGGGACAGTGACAACCTTGTGGGGAGTGGGACTCGAACCCCCAACCTTTGGATCAGCGATCCAGCGCCCTATACCACTAGACCACCACTGCCCCTAAGGACAGATGTTGATTAATTTTGCAAAAAGGATGGAAATGGCTGTGGTGAATACTTTGATCAAGAAGAGACAGGAGCATATGGTGACTTATGAAAGCGGAGGTAGGAGCACACAGGTAGACTAGATCTTGTGTAGGCGATGTAATTTGAAGGAGGTCAGTGACTGTAAAGTAGTAGTGGGTGAGAGTATTGCCAAACAGAATAGGATGGTGGTGTGCAGGATGACGCTAATGGTGAGGAAGGTGAAGAAGGCAAAGGCAGAGCAGAAGACAACATGGTGGAAGCTGAAAAAGGAAGAGTGTCGTGTCATCTTCAAGGAGGAGTTGAAACAGGCTTTGGGTAGTCAGGAAGTGTTTCCAGATGACTGGACAACTACAGCCAATGTGATCAGGGAGACAGGTAGGAGAGTACTTGGTGTGTCCTCTGGAAGGAAAGTAGATAAGGAGACTTGGTGGTGGAATGAGGAAGTGCAAGAGTGTGTACAAAAGAAGAGGTTAGCTAAGAAGAAGTGGGACACAGAGAGGACCGATGAGAGTAAACAGGAGTACAGGGAGACACAGCGTAAGGCGAAGGTAGTGGTGTCAAAGGCCAAATAGAGGGCGTATGATGACTTGTATTAGCACAGCAGAGAAATAGAGATGGGAAAAACATGCAGAAAGTTAGAGTGATAAAGGACAGAGATGGAAATGACTGATGACAGAAGTGTGCTGGAAAGATGGAAAGAGTACTTTGAAGAGCTGATGAATGAGGAAAATGAGAGAGAGAAAAAAGAGTAGAAGAGGTGACCATTGAGGAGCAGGAAGTAGCAAAGATTAGTAAGGGTGAAGTGAGGAGGACATTGAAGAGAATGAAGAGTGGAAAGGCAGTTGGTCCTGATGACATACCAGTAGAGGTATGGAAGTGTCTATGGGAGGTAGCAGTAGATTTTCTGACAAGAATATTCAACAAGGTCTTAGAAAGTGAGCAGATGCTGGAGGAATAGAGGAAAAGTGTGCTTGTGCCCATTTTTAAGAACAAGGGAGATGTACAGAGTTGTGGCAACTACAGAGGAATAAAGTTGATGAGCCATACAATGAAGTTATGGGAAAGAATAGTGGAAGCTAGACTAAGGGCAGAGGTCAGCATTTGTGAACAACAGTTTGTTTTCATGCCAAGAAAGAGCACTACAGATGCAGTGTTTGCCTTGAGGATGTTAATAGAGAAGTACAGAGAAGGTCAGAAGGAGCTGCATTGTGCCTTTGTGGATCTGGCGAAAGCATATGACAGGGTGCCGAGAGAAGAACTGTGGTATTGTATGAGGAAGTCTAGAGTGGCAGAGAAGTATGTTAGAGTGGTGCAGGACATGTATGAAAGATGTAAAACAGTGGTGAGGTGTGCTGTCGGTGTGACAGAAGAGTTCAAGGTGGAGGTGGGACTGCATCAAGGGTCAGCTCTCAGCCCCTTCTTGTTTGCTATGGTGATGGACAGGCTGACAGATGAGGTTAGACAAGAATCTCCATGGACGATGATGTTTGCAGATGACATCGTGATCTGTAGTGAGAGCAGAAAACAAGTATAGGAAAATCTAGAGAGGTGGAGGTATGCCCTGGAAAGGAGGGGAATGAAGGTTAGTCTCAGTAAGACAGAATACATGTGTGTGAACGACAAGGACCCAACAGGAACGGTGAGGTTACAGGGGGCAGAGATAATGAAGGTGGAGGATTTTAAGTACTTAGGCTCAACAATCCAGAGCAATGGAGAGTGTGGAAAAGAGGTGAAGAAGCGCGTGCAGGCAGGTTGGAATGGATGGAGAAAAGTATCCGGTGTGATGTGTGATAGGAGAGTATCGGCAAGAATGAAGGGAAAAGTGTACAAGACGGTTATGAGGCCAGCGTTGTTGTATGGTTTAGAGACAGTGGCCCTGAGGAAAAGACAGGAGTCAGAGTTGGAGGTAGTAGAGATGAAAATGTTAAAAAGGATACCAAAAGGATAAACTTTATTATGATTCATGTCCTTTTACATTGAACTCGGAGTGACGTCGCCAAGATGGCGCTGCCGAGA
Source organism: Plotosus lineatus (assembly GCA_024760905.1). Lineage (NCBI taxonomy): Eukaryota > Metazoa > Chordata > Actinopteri > Siluriformes > Plotosidae > Plotosus > Plotosus lineatus. The sequence goes on from CM045736.1 coordinate 51,754,923, forward strand.
GGGAGTTCTCAGAGTCAAATTGTTTCTTTGTTCGTTTTAATTTATTTTATTTGTTGTTTTGTTTGTTCATGTTTTGCACTATGCTCGTCTATGACCGGTCGACCCTATTACAGCTTTGAGATCGGAGTCTTCAACTCCTATCCTGAGCTAATATGCTATGGTAGCTCAATGCTAGCCGCACCCTGGCTAACAATAAGCCCAAGCGGAGTTCTCAGAGTCTCCGACGCTTGGTTGCAAGTGGAAAGTTAGCACTTCCGGTTATAATGCTTAAAAATGTTCAGTCCTTGCGAAACAAGATGGACAAGCTTCATGCTCAGATTGCAGCGCAGAGGGATCTACAGGACTGCTCCATGGTGTGTTTCTGTGAAACATAGTTCGAGGAGAGTACACCCGACGAGGTGATTGCACCAGCCGGCTACACGGCCTTTATCCCCTGCGATCCCAAGCGCCGGAGTCGTCGTTCGGCCCCTTCCCACCTTGGCTTATTGTTAGCCGGGGTGTGGCTAGCATTGAGCTACCATAGCATATTAGCTCAGGATAGGAAGGTGCTAAACTTCACAAGACTCCGATCTCATAGCTATAGTAGGGTCAACCGGTCATAGACGAGCATAGTGCAAAACATGAACTAACAAAACAACAAATAAAACAAATGAAAACGAACAAAGAAACAATTTGACTCTGAGAACTCCGCAACGTCGCCCTCTAGGCAGCGCCATCTTGGAGACGTCACTCCAAGACGTCACTTCAAGTTCAATGTAAAAGGACATGAAGCGTAATTAAGTTTATCGTTTTGGTATCGTTTGTTAAACATGCTACAGAACATAAAATCTCACACGCAAACATTCTAAACATTAACTTAGATACTGTAATGGAATAATATTTGAAAAAGACTTTAATACTAGTGCTTTACAACAGTGTATGCTGTATGATGTTTATATTTTATCATCAATCAATATAACAGAAAAAATTTAAAAGTTTTTCTTAATCATTACTACATTTTACGACATTAATACTGTATTAATGAGTAAGACTGTCTATAGAATGTGTTTAAGAAGCACATTTTAGCACATGTAATAGAGCCACAGTATTTTACTGCCAGTTGCTCATTCGCACACGTAATATGATACATGGGAATTTACTTCCGGGTACAGAATTCGCAGATTATCTTCATTCGCGGGAGGGGCCAGAACCAAACCCCCACGAATATTGAGGGCCTACTGTAGATTTTTTGTTTTTATTTACAGTAAGCTATCTTAAAGGTAATACTTCACTTCACACAGACCTTCCTGTATGGGTGTCTTTGGAAGGTACTCCCAGCACAGAACTGAAACTATCACAAAATGTTCTCTGTGAGTGCAGAGCAGAGCGAAATGACTGAGTTTTCAATTCTGATATTACAATGTGTGAGACAAACAAAATAGCTTCTTACTGTGTTTACATTTTATTTACATTTTCTATTATACATTATAAAATAAAAATGTGTGTGCTGATAAAAACTGCACAAAAACTTGTGCAGGCTTAAAAAACCTTGGGCATTGTACTGAAACATTGGGCATTGAACTGAAACGTACTGTATGAATGTGAATAAATGGATACACGTGAATTGAGTATTGTAGTCGTTCTGTTGGTAGCTAATATGTTTTCTTTAACAGTACCTCATCAAAAACTGGTGTTTCTCTTGGGGTTGATTTCATAAAAAAACAAAAAACAAAAAAAAAAACAGGTTTGACTGAAAGTAACCTTAGGATTAGGGTAAACTTAAAATTCAAAGGTGCCCGCTGGCTCGCGAGCCAGATGTGTCAGTTTTGATGACTGTAATCGGCTCTCAGATAAATCAGGCGGCCTTTCTTAACAGAATAACGAATACATAATTTCACGGTCATTTAAATAAAAATACAAAAAAATAGCCATCAAATGAAACTAAAAACAGATGAATAAATCTCGCACATTTCAATCTATACATCTATTTTCAATGCCATGTCACTGGAGCACGAAGCGGAGAGCCAGCCACTTTGTGGGCGGGTCCGATACCTTGAAACTCAAATTTTATTGGATTATAACAACAGCGTCAGACTGCGCATGTTGTTTTTGAGTAAAGAGGTAAATTTCCCTCGTTTTTGATCAGCTCATTTCCACGAAGCCAAGTACAGCCGGAAAGCACACACAAATGGACAGACAGGGAAAAACTTCAACCCGCAGAGCAGCTGATTGCCAAAACTTGGGATGCGCTTCCTGTTACATAAACACTGCCGCGTGTGAGTGCAGTCGTGTCGGGTCCTCACCCCGTATCAACCTGATATAAAGCCATCAGCAAAACCATGCAGCACCAGAAGTCGCATTAATAGTAAGCAGTGCTGTAGTGGTGGATGCTGATGCCGTCTACCCACTTGTTTTAGTGGCTGAGTTGTGTGTCTCACTTAATTTGGTCTACTTTATAGTTGATCAACGTAAATTTCCGCGACTGTGTAAATAAAAAGCGGAGATAAAGTGATGAATAGTTTCAAAGCCAAAGCCACACCCTCCCCGAGTTCCGTGCACCTGCTGCTGCCCGCCTCGGTCACTTCGCTGCCATTGTGTACCCACTTATTTTTTAACCACTACAGCACTGATAGTAAGAAGTACTTTTCTTATTAATAAATAACTTCATTATGACAATGTCATTTAAAATAAATTCAGAGTCCCATTATACTCTAAAATTGTTGGTCTTCTTTTTCAATTTAGTTGTATTCAGTCTTAAAAAAAAAAAAAAAAAAATATATATATATATATATATATATATATATATATATATATATATATATATATAGAGTCGGCCCCCTACTTACGAAATTAATCTGTTCCAGAGCCTCCTTCGTAACGCAGGAGTTTCGTAAGTAGGGGGCACATTTTACATGTAAAACGCGTGATTCGTTTAAAATGTCTTTTTTTTGGCTCTCTTAGTCAAAAAGGTTCCCGACCCCTGCTATAGAAGGTGAAAAATAATGCAGTAAAGCCTCATCAAGAATTTGGGATGCATCCCCACATATATGTATGTGGATCATTCCGTGAAACTGGTGCCTTTTTCAAAAGCAAAATCAAAATGTTAGTCTAATTTCAGATTCTTATTCTGGCAGACCATGATATTATGAGTATATTGCTTGCCAGTATATGGACCGAATTACAATATCCTCAAATCATTCAATTTCTTACATAATGAGGTTCACTTATGAGTGACAAAAATGCTACATTTCACTCTTAATCTGTTTGTATATCCATTCTACAGTTAAAAACCTGGTTATATTTATTTAATTGGGTGGGCTCAGACCGAACAGCTTAAGTTTCATCAAAATAAATTTGTAAAATTTTTAAAGATGAGATGTAACTCAAAAATATAAACACTGGCATATAATGTGAACATTATAGTCATTTGTATAATTTTTTGTTTTTAAAAAGTACTCTTTATGATGTTACTTTAATGAAATATGCATTTTAAAACATGTGGTGTTTTGTATACATGTATACCCCACCCAACATTGTTAATTAGTTCCAGGAGAGATGACTGAAGTTGAAAAATGACTTAAACGAATTAGCTTGTCACTAGGCTAGCCTAGGCTAGGCTCTCTCTCTCTCTCGCTATACAGGTACTTCACAAAAAATTAGCATATTGTGATAAAGTTCATTATTTTCTGTAATGTACTGATAAACATTAGACTTTCATATATTTTAGATTCATTACACACAACTGAAGTAGTTCAATCCTTTTATTGTTTTAATACTGATAATTTTGGCAAAAAAGTAAAGAAAAAGCAAAAATCCCTATCTCAAAAAATTAAATACAAAAAAGTCAACCTTCAAATAATTATGTTCAGTTATGCACTCAATACTTGGTCGGGAATCCTTTTGCAGAAATGACTGCTTCAATGCGGCGTGGCATGGAGGCAATCAGCCTGTGGCACTGCTGAGGTGTTACGGAGGCCCAGGATGCTTCGATAGCGGCCTTAAGATCATCCACAGTGTTGGATCTGGTGTCTCTCAACTTTCTCTTCACAATATCCCACAGATTCTCTATGGGCTTCAGGTCAGGAGAGTTGGCAGGCCAATTGAGCACAGTAATACCATGGTCAGTAAACCATTTAGCAGTGGTTTTGGCACTGTGAGCAGGTGCCAGGTCGTGCTGAAAAATGAAAACCTTCATCCCCATAAAGCTTTTCAGCAGATGGAAGCATGAAGTGCTCCAAAATCTCCTGATAGCGAGCTGCATTGACCCCGCCCTTGATAAAACACAGTGGACCAACACCAGCAGCTGACATGGCACCCCAGTCCATCACTGACTGTGGGTACTTGACACTGGACTTCAGGCATGTTGGCATTTCCTTCTCCCCAGTCTTCCTCCAGACTCTGGCACCTTGATTTCTGAATGACATGCAAAATTTGCTTTCATCCGAAAAAAGTACTTTGGACCACTGAGCAACAGTATAGTGCTGCTTCTCTGTAGCCCAGGTCAGGCGCTTCTGCCGTTGTTTCTGGTTCAAAAGTGGCTTGACCTGAGGAATGCGGCACCTGTAGCCCATTTCCTGCACACGCCTGTGCACAATGGCTCTGGATGTTTCCACTCCAGACTCAGTCCACTGCTTCCACAGGTCCCCCAAGGTCTGGAATCGGCCCTTCTTTCACTTTTTCCTTCCCACAGACGTCCCACTGAGGTGGCTTGATACAGCACTCTGGGAACAGCCTATTCGCTCAAATTTCTTTCTGTGTCTTACCCTCTTGCTTGAGGGTGTCAATGATGGCCTTCTGGACAGCAATCAGGTCGGCAGTCTTACCCATGATTGCGGTTTTGAGTAATGAACCAGGCTGGGAGTTTTTAAAAGCCTCAGGAATCTTTTGCAGGTGTTTAGAGTAACTTTTCATGATATGCTAATTTTTTGAGATAGGAATTTTGGGTCATGAGCTGTACGTCAAAATCATCAGTATTAAAACAATAAAACACCTGAAATATTTCAGTTGGTGTGCAATGAATCTAAAATATATGAAAGTTTAATTTTTATCAGTACATTACAGAAAATAATGAACTTTATCACAATATGCTAATTTTTAGCGAAGGACTAGTATATATATATATATATATATATGTATGTATATATATATATATATATATATATATATATATATATATATATATATATGTATGTATATATATATAGTCGGCCCCCATACTTACGAAATTAATCCGTTCCAATGCCTGTTTCGTAACGCAGGAGTTTCGTAAGTAGGGGGCACATTTTAAATGTAAAACGCCTGATTTGTTCCAAGGCTCCCAAGACTACCCCATAAACCCTTTAAAAATGATAAAAATACACCAATTTTGTATGAAATATGTGTTAAAAGTAAAAGAACATTATTTATTCAACCATTTAAACATTTTATTAACATATTAAACCATTTTATTAACATAATTATTAATTAAACCATTATTCAACATTTTTTTATTAACACACACACACACACACACACACACACACACACTCTCTCTCTCTCTCTCTCTCTCTCTCTCTCTCTCTCTCTCTCTCTCTCACACACACACACACACACACACACACACAATACAGTACGCATTGAATGTGTATTGTATACACATTAAATGTTTATTGTGGCGCTGCGGGCCACGCCCACAAGCAGGCCGCCTGAGCATTGTAAGACTTGGAATTCAAAGCACATTCCCTGCTTGATAGATCGGAGGTCCAAACTCAAGTTTAACTTGATTCCTTGTGCGCCACATTTATTAAACATTTACTGAATAAAAACTTAAAAGACTAAACTACGAACTAAAGAGTTAAGCCTCCTTCTGTCTCTATCTCGCTCTCTCTCTCTCTCTCTCTCTCTCACACACACAAACGCGCGCACACACATACTCTCTCTCTCGCTCTCTCTCTCACACACACCACACATACACACACACATACACACACACACACACACACACACACACACACACACACACAACAGTTGACGGAACAATTCTATTTAAATGTTTAAATGGATATGATGTATATAAAGCAGAATTAGAGTACCTGTTTGAAAGATCAGAGGTCCTCATTCAATATTAACTTGCTTCATTGCAAGATTGGCGGTCTTCTCCCACGGAGCACTGTTTTAATGTCATGCCGAAATAATTGCCTCCGTCACTGTATTTCTGCTTTAAGGTCTCCTTCTGGTTCCATATCATCCCAATTGTCGAGGGGTTTCGGAAATAACGAAATATAACGCTGCATGATGAATCTCAACACAAGCCAACAGTCAACTCTCCTTCACATGTGTGAATGGCGCATTTCGTGAGAGGAGGTTGCTTTCTCATCCCGGGGATGAAAACGTAGGAAAATGTTTTTCGTAACCCGGAATTTTCGTACCCAACAGAAACGAAACCGTAAGTAAGGGGTTGGCTGTATTTTTTTGAAAACTGACGTATAATCGGACTTCACTCGAAACGACTTAGGTCGAGTTATATACCTATATGTGCTCTATACGTTTGTTTGGGTCTTTCCATCATTTGTGATACTTCCATAAAAATGTGCCTCATTGTAGAATAAGACAAATAAAGGAAATTTAATCATAACGCCCTGACCTTGTCCTATCACTATAAATCGATTTTATGTAAAGACTATGGATTTTGGCAGCAAGGTGGCATCGTGGTTAGCACATCCACCTCACAGCAAGAAGGTTCTGGGTTTGATTCTCAGTCCGAGCATTTCTGTGTGGAGTTTGCATGTTGCTTGCATGGGTTTTCTTCGGGTACTCTGGTTTCCTCCCATAGTCTAAAAACATGTACGTACAGAAGGTTAACTGGCTGTTCCAAATCACCCATAGGTGGGAATGTAAGTGTGAATGGTTGAGTGAGTGTTGGCCCTGCGATGGTCTGTCGAAGCCATCCAGGGTGTACTCTGCCCTCTCCCAGAGTTGGCTGAGATGGACGCCAGCCTCCCTGTGATCCTAATTAAGATAAAGTGATTCAGAAAATGGATGAATGAATGGATTATGGTTTTGCAAAACTATCAATATGCTGGTGTAGGGAATGTGACACAGTTGAACATCCTTTATTGTGCATCTCTTTTAGTATATTTTGAATATGCTAATCATTCTTTTGAACATAATTTGATGTGACTCTTGCTCCCAGCACTCTTTAGAAGAATATGAAATATTCTATATGCCAGCAATGAAGTTCCTGCCAAATTGTGATTATTAGTTTTAAATAGCTGAAATTTTTATTATGCAGTATAATTGTGGGTGGATTTTGATAAACAATGTTGGCCTTTATGAATAAAAAGGGTTCCTTTTTTTTTCAAGAACCTGACTGAGCCAAATTTGGTTAACTTGTATTTTTTTTCAACATATTCAGACATCACATATTGCAACGACGTAAAATAACTTTCTATTTTCGACCCCAATGTTACATTTTGGGACCTTTATAGTCACAGTTCTTAAAGAAGTGTTCTGATTAAGTGTAAAACAGTATGCTACAATTTTAAAAAGGCATAACTTTCCAAAACTCTCCAAAAATAAAAAATAAAAAAATTGCTCCAACTGTAAAAAGAAAAAAAAATGGCAACACTTATCACTGTCCTGCAGCCTGGTGAGCTGTCCAGGGTGTACGTCTGCCATTGCCCAGAGTCAGCTGAGATGGGAGCCAGCCTCCCTGTGACCGTAATTAGGATTAAGCTGTTCAGAAAATGAAATGAATGAATGCATTGTAACTTAAAATACTGTATAATGAATTTTGGATAAGATCATTTCTTAAATCTTTGTTTTAACCTAGACCATGAAGTAGGGTGATTTTTCAGTAATCTGAATAAAAAGTATAATAGAAAAACTAAAAAAGCAATAAATTATCATCATTTTCTGTAACCGCTTAATCCTAATTTGGGTCATAGGGAGGCTGGTGCCCATCCCAGCCAACTTCGGGCGAGGGCAGAGTACACCCTGGACAGCTCGCCAGGCCATCGCAGGGCGGAAACTCTTTACGAAAGTCAGCAATGGTTCTTTTACATGCCTCACACCATAGACAGTGGGAGACATGGCAGGCCTTTGATAACCCAGTTAGCCGCACTGGGGGGGACAGTGACAACCTTGTGGAGAGTGGGACCCGAACCCCCAACCTTTGGATCAGCGATCCAGCGCCCTATAAAACTAGACCACCACTGCCCACAGCAATAAATCAATAAATAAAATAAAACTAAAAAGTAAAATCCAGGATTTATAATCCAATTTAAAAGGGACACAGATACGATATATATGAATAAATTACATATGTCTAATTTAGTGTAATCTATAGTAGAAGATTGTTGACAAGAATATGAAATAAAAACAGCCATAAAATGATAAATTATATAGCCTGAGATAACACCATATCATTTTTCGTCGTTTTGACATGTCTTCATATGAGGCGTTAAAGGGGTTGGAGTACTGAACTGGAACCCATGAACTTCGAGTTGGTCGCAATCAACAATTAAATTATTTTCAGCCAACGAACAGCTGAATCCCACAAACATGATTTTTCAATCAAACTCAAAATAAAAATTGTGATATCCTACAAACCATTTTAATGCATTCTACGCATTAAAAGCGTGCTTTACATGTGCAGTTCAGGATTACTTCGTATTTTGAAATCTAAAATATATATAAATAAAGTTAGTGTTATGTAATACAGTACACTTTGATCAGTTGGTTATTGGTGAAGTACAACATTCTACTCACTCATTTGCTCAATTGCTTAACCCTACTAGAGCTGCTGGGAGGCTGGAGCCTATCTCAGCCGACACAGGAAAAGTTGGCGTACACCCTGAAAAGCTCTCCACACCATGTCACACACATACACACACAGACATCTAGGGGTATTCCGAAACTGCTAATTAGCCAATGTACGCGTCGTTGTACTGTGAGAGAAAATTAAGTACCCTGAGGAACCCCGCGCAAGCACAGAAGGAACACAGGCTCCAGGACTCGATCCAAGGACCTTGTTGCTGTGAGGAGGATGACCTTACAACTACCACCATAATTTTCTGGAACTGCTTCATCCTAATTAGGGCTGCGGGGAGGGAATAACACTGAGGGGACAGTGACAACCTTGTGGAGAGTGAGACTCGAACCCCCAACCTTAGGATCAGCGATCCAGCACCCTATACCACTGGACAGCTCACCAGGCCATCGCAGGGTGAAAACATGCTGATGTCATGCAGCTGCTCTTGTTGAATGTCAGCAATGGTTGTTTCACATGAACCTCTTACTGTAGACAGTGAGAGACATGGCCGGCCTTTGATATCCCAGTGAACTGCACTGATGGGGGGGGACTGGCGGACGGACACACAACCGGTGGAGAGTGGGGCTTGATCCCCCAGCCTTAGGATCAGTGATCCAGCACCGTTTACCACTGGGCCACCACTGCCCTAACACTGGTATATTTCTGGAAATACATTAAATGTATTTTGTAAAAACTGTTAAGAGTTAGTTTAGCAGTTTATTTTAACATTTGTCATTGTACTATATTTGAAAAACGATGGATGTTGAAATTTGCTGCAAATGTATTTTTTGGTGTTCATGCAATTTCTTCTTCTTCTTCTTTTCCTTTCGGCTTTTCCCTTCAGGGGTCGCCACGGCGAATCATCTGCCTCCATCTCACCCTGTAACTGATTAATTCTAATTAGGGTCACGGGGAGGCTGGCGCCCATCCCGGCCGACTCCGGGAGAGGGCAGAGCACACCCTGGACAGCTCGCCAGGCCATCGCAGGGTCAAAACATGCTGATGTCATGCAGCTGCTCTTGTTGAATGTCAGCAATGGTTGTTTCACATGACATCATTGATACCCCAGTGAACTGCACTGGGTGGGGGGAGACCGGTGGAGAGTGGAGCTTGAACACCAGGCCACCACAACGCCTTTTTTTTTTTTTTTTTTTTTTTTTTAGTAGTGTGTTTAACTTTATCTTGATCTTTTTATTTTTTTTTTTTTTTTTAGTAGTGTGTTTAACTTTATCTTGATCTTTTTATTTTTTTTTTTAGTAGTGTGTTTAACTTTATCTTTTTTTTTTTTTTTTTAGTAGTGTTTAACTTTATCTTGATCTTTTTTAGTAGTGTGTTTAACTTTATCTTGATCTTTTTTTTTTTTTCTTTTTTTTTTTTTTTAGTAGTGTGTTTAACTTTATCTTGATCTTTTTTTTTTTAGTAGTAGTGTGTTTAACTTTATCTTGATCTTTTTTTTTTTTCTTTTTTTTTTTTTTTTAGTAGTGTGTTTAACTTTATCTTGATTTTTTTTAGTAGTGTGTTTAACTTTATCTTGATCTTTTTTTTTTTTAGTAGTAGTGTGTTTAACTTTATCTTGATCTTTTATTTTTTTTTTTTTTTAGTAGTGTGTTTAACTTTATCTTGATCTTTTTTTTAGTCGTGTGTTTAACTTTATCTTGATTTTTTTTTTTAGTAGTGTATTTAACTTTATCTTTATCTTTTTTTCTTTTTTTAGTAGTGTGTTTAACTTTATCTTGATTTTTTTAGTAGTGTGTTTAACTTTATCTTGATCTTTTTTTTTTAGTAGTGTGTTTAACTTTATCTTGATCTTTTTTTTTTAGTAGTGTGTTTAACTTTATCTTGATCTTTTTTTTTTAGTAGTGTGTTTAACGTTATCTTGATTTTTTTTTTTTTTGTAGTGTGTTTAACTTTATCTTGATTTTTTTTTTTAGTAGTGTGTTTAACTTTATCTTGATCTTTTTTTAGTAGTGTTTAACTTTATCTTGATCTTTTTTAGTAGTGTGTTTAACGTTATCTTGATTTTTTTTTTTTAGTAGTGTGTTTAACTTTATCTTGATCTTTTTTTAGTAGTGTGTTTAACGTTATCTTGATTTTTTTTTTTAGTAGTGTGTTTAACTTTATCTTGATCTTTTTTAGTAGTGTTTAACTTTATCTTGATCTTTTTTTAGTAGTGTGTTTAACGTTATCTTGATTTTTTTTTTTTTTTTTAGTAGTGTGTTTAACTTTATCTTGATCTTTTTTCTTTTTAGTAGTGTGTTTAACTTTATCTTGATCTTTTTTCTTTTTAGTAGTGTGTTTAACTTTGTCTTGATTTTATTTTAGTAGTGTGTTTAACTTTATCTTGATCTTTTTTTTTAGTAGTGTGTTTAACTGTCTTGATCTTTTTTTAGTAGTGTGTTTAACTTTATCTTGATCTTTTTTTTTTTAGTAGTGTGTTTAACGTTATCTTGATTTTTTTTTTAGTAGTGTGTTTAACTTTATCTTGATTTTTTTTTTTTTTTAGTAGTGTGTTTAACTTTATCTTGATCTTTTTTTTTTTTTTTAGTAGTGTGTTTAACTTTATCTTGATCTTTTTTTTTTTTTTTTTTTAGTAGTGTGTTTAACTTTATCTTGATCTTTTTTTTTTTTTTTTTTTAGTAGTGTGTTTAACTTTATCTTGATTTTTTTTTTTTTTTTTTTTTCAGAAATGACGAATCTGCGAATGGTTGACTCAGACTTCAAAACACGAGGAATCGTCGGTGGTTCACAGAGAGCCAGTTGAATTGAAACACCGGTACTTCCTCGTGTTGCGGGGAGAATAAAGCAGTGACGTCGGCGAACTGAAACGGTGACAACAGCGCCGCAAAGGCAAGAATGTTCGGCCGAGCTGGCGAGCGCTCCGACGCAGACCCACGCACCGGAGAACGTGCTTCACGCAGATTATTCGAGACAGGCGCTGTGATCCCGTCGCAGCCGCAGCCTCGCCGGTTACCGGAAATCATGGTTCGCCGCGGAGAAAGGAATTAAGCAGCCGAGCCGCGCTCTGCCACTGCACCGACAGCGCAGTCCTTGGGTTTCACGCGACGTCGCTCAGCGGTGTAAACGTCAGCGTCCATCCCGCGGTCTATGTCTCGGAGACGAGAGCACGCGCGCCCATGGCCTCTGTAAACAGGGACGAGGAGCAGCGCTGGGTGCCGACGCACGTGCAAGTGCTGGTGATCCGCGCCCGTGGGCTCCGCGCCAAGGGCAAGCATGGCACGAGCGACGCGTACGCCGTGGTGCAGCTCGGAAAGGAGAAGTACTCCACATGCGTGATGGAGAAAACCACCGAACCTGAATGGGGTGAAGAGTGCACGTTCGAGCTGCAGCCTGGCGTGCTGGACGACGGGGGCCGAGACGCGCATCCGGCGGTAACCTGCGATCTCACGCTCAACGTGATGCACCGCGCGCTCATCGGCCTGGACGTCTTCCTGGGCCAGACCGTGATCGCGCTGGACAAGGCGTTCCACGAGCGTGCATGCATGAGAAACGAGTAGGTTTATTCGTATTTGCTTGTTTATTTGAGCGGCGTCAGCAGTTCTGCGTTTCTCTACAAAAAAAGGTCGAGGTAAGGTTTAGTCCCACCCAGAGAGAGAAAGAGAGAGAGAGAGAGAGAGAGCTGCAGTCCACTCCGCAGTCACGCCCTCCTCCCTACAGCTCGTGGAGATGGGTGAAGAGGCCTCAGGACTGGTACTGATCCAATATGAGCAGCAGCCTGGTGAAATCTGTATAGTCTGACAGATGCCACCATGTCCTTCCTAGAGAACATCTAATGGACCCTCAAGGTCACAGCATCAATCAAGTGACCTCTTACAGAAGCAGAAAACAGACTTTCCGGGTCTCTAATGTGGAAATAAGGGCGGGTGGTGTAGTGGTTAGGGTGCTGTGCGCATGATCGGGAGGTTGTGAGTTCGAATCCCACTGAGACCCTCACTGTGCTAAGACCCCTGGGCAAGGTCTCAACCACAAGTGTGCCTCTGTTCACCCAGCAGTATAAATGGGTACCAGTAAAACTATACTGTGAAGGTCACCTGTGATGGACTAGCGTCCCATCCAGGGGGAAGTTGAACTGCGATGGAAACCGGGGGTAAGCACCACCCTGATGAGCCACTAGGGTAAAAGTCTGTTGTTTTTTTTTTTTTTATATATGTATGTATGTATATATATATATATATATACACACACACACCCAAGCCTAGTGGCTTAGCCTCGTGGCTCATCAGGCCAGTACTTACCCCCCGGTTTCCATCGCATGAAGCGACCAGGAGTTCACCTTCCCCCTGGATGGGACGCTAGTCCATCGCAGGTTACCTTCCCAGTATATTTTTACTGGTACCCATTTATACTGCTGGGTGAACCGAGGCACACTTGTGGTTGAGACCTTACCCAGGGGTCTTAGCACAGCGAGGGTCCTAGTGGGATTCGAACTCACAACCTCCCGATCATGAGCACAGTACCCTAACCACTACGCCACCTGCCCCACTGTTGAGCCACTAGGCTCAGGTGTAAAAACCCAATATGGAAATGATGTTCTCAGGATGTTCTCATGCCCTGTTCTCAGAGAACCCACATTCTCATCGGTCAGCTTTTGAATTCTCTGAATGTACATGGAGACTATACATGCAGTCGTTATGAGTGATGTCGCCCAGTCTGAACTGGGAATGCCTAAATGGTAGAAGTTGAGGTTCTAAAGCAGCTTGTACACTGCAGTTGGTTGGCATTGGCTGCCATTGGTGACATGTGCTCATGTGGTGTCTATGATTTGACAGGTCTCTCATACAGTTGTTTTCTCATGCAGAGGTTTAATGCAAAACAGACTGCTTAGAATTATTTGCTCTGAGGATACGGTGATGTATTTCTATAGGGTATGTGGGTTTTAGTCCAAATTCCCGTTTCTAGTACATTATTTTGAGGGGAAAACTATTTTGCTGTAACTTATCAATAGAAACTTTATTGTGCTTTATTTCTAATCTAATGTCCTCATTCTAACTCCGAGTGTGTGTGTATGAGAACTTGGTACCAATTAGAGCTGGGCGTGTTGGATGTTTGGGAATGGGACTTGTCTCCGCTGAACTAAATATAATAAATGTAACACGATTTATATTTGTGCCAGATTTATATTCCAAGGAATCACCAGCTTTACAACCGTGTGTGTGTGTGTGTGTGTGTGTGTGTGTGTGTGTGTGTGTATACTGTACATATTTGTTTGTTAAAGGCTTAAGTGTAGTACAGTAGTAAAAAGTTTACATTTGTTAGTTTGTCACAGTATGTTCTGATATAATTTGTAGTTTTATTATTAAAATATTCAGTAAGAAGGGCTGTTCTGACTTACAGCCTGTTCCGTTGTAAGTCTCCAGGTAGACAAAAACTCTAAGGCAGGGGTGTCAAACTCGTGCCACAAAGGGCCATGTGGCTGCAGGTTTTTGTTTCAACCAAGCAGCAGCACACCTGACTTGGCTCATTCAAACAACTGATGAGTCTTCAGGCGTTTGATTGGTCAGTCTCTGGACAGAGCAGACAGATTCACCATTCAAATGCCTGAAGACTCTTATCAGTTGTTTGAATGAGCCAGACTGACCAATCAAATGCCTGAAGACTCTTATCAGTTGTTTGAATGAGCCGTCAGGTGTGCTGCTGCTTGGTTGAAACAAAAACCTGCAGCCACATGGCCCTTTGTGGCACGAGTTTGACACCCCTGCTCTAAGGTATTGTAATCTACATCTCCAAATCAAAAATCCTAAATTCCATCATTGTTAATTTGCAGCTTGAAAGATTCAGCATCAAATTATTTAGTTATTATTATTTTTTTAGACATTACCAGATGCAGACCTTCCTTGGGTGATATATTTCTGGAGATACCATGAGAAAAGTTACAAAACAATTCACTTGAGATAAGATATCACGTTAAATATAAGTTCAAAGCATTTACCAACATAGTCATTACAGATGTGCCAATACCACCCCCCCCCCCCATTACTTGACCTTTCAGTACCTGCCAATACCGAGCTGATAGAAATGCATTAAAAGCCTCAGTACTGATTTTTGCTGACAGCTGTAGACCATTTACCCTGTGTGGATCTGTCAACACGAACACGTGCAGAAAATCAGTTCCCTGACACATTACTAATCGAATGAATAACTTTGTGTGTTTTTGTATATAATATATATATATATATATATATATATATATATATATATATATATATATATATATCTTTTCCACAACAAGCACCATTTAACTTATATAAAAATAATATGAAAGCCGATGCTGCTGCACATGCTGACCGTACAAGCCAGACTCTGTTTTTCACTTTGGCGTTAAATTATTTTTGCCACTCTTCAAATACCATGAAAACCTTTAGTAATTCTAATGTCATAAATTAAAACAAGTAAGACTCTGAAACCTAAGGGTTGGTTTCTACAAAGCCATACTGTCCATGTTCTGCACGATTTGAGATATCGGTAATTGTGATGAGTGTAGGGAGTCTTAGTGGAATGTCAATTGTCAAATTTTGTCATGATTTACAATTCGATGCCAGTTGTGACACTTGTTGGACTGGTGGCGTAGTGGTTAGAGCGCTGCACTCATGATCAGGAGGTTATATGTTCAAATCCCAGTTAGACGCCCACTGTGTTAAGACCCCTGGGCAAGGTCTCAACCACAAGTGTGTCTCTGTCCACCCGGCAGTATAAATGGGTACCAGTAAAAAATACACTGGGAAGGTAACCTGTGATGGACTATAGCGTCCCATCCCACTACTATGGCTCAGATGTAGAAAGCCCAAAGGACTTTACCTTACCAGTTGTGACAAAACATGGGAACTGTAGTAGAGCATAATAAAGCTTAGCAGACCTTAACAGAGTGTAATAGACCTTGTTGCACCATTGTAGGGATTTTGATGAACTTGGAAAGGAAAAGTGTACAAGACGGTGTTGAGGCCAACGATGTTGTATGGTTTAGAAACGGTGGCCCTGGGGAAAAGACGGGTAGCAGAGATGAAAATGTTGAGGTTCTCTTTGGGAGTAACGAGGATGGATAGGATTAGGAATGAGCACATCAGAGGGACAGCACATGTAAGACGTTTTGGAGACAAATTCAGAGAGACTAGATTGAGATGGTTTGGACATGTACAGAGGAGGGATAGTGAGTATATTGATAGTAGGATGCTGAGGCTGGAACTACCAGGCAGAAGGCCTGGAGGAAGACCAAAGAGACGATTCATGGATGTGGTGAAGGAGGACAATGAAAGTTGTTGGTGTAAGAGAAGAAGATGCAGAGGATAGGGTGAGATGGAGGCAGATGATTCGCTGCGGCGACCCCTGAAGGGAAAAGCCGAAAGGAAAAGAAGAAGGAAACACAATTTCTTCAAGTTTAACTCCTTGGATGTCTGTTCCTTTTTGTTGTGGTCCTTGTCTCCTTTTTATTCCCCAGTCTTGCTCAAATCGTGGCCATAAATCAGAGGAGATCGTCAGGAAACGTGATGAACGTGAGAGAACAGAATGTAACAACGTGAGAGCGTATTGTGGCGATCGTAAAAAAAAAACAAAACTTGAGGGAATTTATTGAAATTTTTGCAGATCACTAGAATTGTGTTGGCTTCGCAATGAAATGTTATAGATCGTAACTGAGCATAGGAAAGTGAGGAAAAAGTAAACAATAATCATAGAGCTTCATGCTTTTTTTTTTTTTTTTGAATTGTGGAAATCATGACCCCAGTGTAAACCTAGCATTACTTGGTATCCGCTGTCTAACGTACTTGCTGTATGCTTTATTAGGAACACCTACACGCTTGTAGTTATCTAATCATCCAAGTACTTTTGTGGAAGCAACACACATTACAGTGTCATGCAGATGGAGTTTAAGTACGTCACTCAACAGTCACATCAAATATGGAGAAACGATATCACAATCATGATGGGGTTGTTGGTGCCAAATGGGTCGGTTTGGAAATTTTAAAAACTGCTGATCTCCTGGGATTTTCACTCAAGACTATGATACCAGAGAATGGGGCAGTGGTGGTCTAGTGGTATAGGGCGCTGGATCGCTAATCCAAAGGTTGGGGGTTCGAGTCCCACGCTCCACAAGGTTGCCACTGTCGCCGCCCCCCCCCCCCCCCCCAGTGCAGCTAACTGGGTTATCAAAGGCGGGCCATGTCTGTCACTGTCTATGGTGTGAGGCATGTAAAAGAACCATTGCTGACTTTCGTAAAGAGTAGCTGCAAAGCCGTCAGCGTGTTTCTGTCCCTTGCAAAAAAGGGTTGTGACAGGAAGGGCATCCGACGTAAAAACCTCTGCCAAATCAAATGTGCGAATCAGATGATTCGCTGTGGCGACTCCCGAGTAAAAGGGAAAAAGCCGAAAGGAAGACAGACTATGATACCAGAGAATACTGCAAAAAGCAATGAGCAAACATCCTGTATTTAGAGGTTCTCACCGTGTTGAGCAAGATCAGAGGAAAATTTTGTGGACTAGTTTAAGCTGACAGGATGTTTACAGGAACTCCGATAAGCACTCTGTACAACTGTGTCATGAAAAAAAAAAAAAAAAAAAAACACGTCTCACAATGCAGAACACCTCCAAACTTGAGGTGGTTGGGCAACAACAGAACAAAACCATATCAAGTTCCAATCCTGTCAGCCAAGAGTGAGAATCTGAAGGTGTCATGAGGACGGACTCACTAAATTTAGTGAGGTAAAGAATAGAAACAGACCATGTGATTGTCTTCATCTTCATCTGTTCAGTTTGGGTGCCTGAGCTCCTGATGGCTCCAGATTCCTGTTGTTGGTTGATGGGGTGGAACCTAAGGTTCTATGTTTTCTATGCTGTTCACCATGGTTGTAAAGAGTGATCTTTTGAGGAACTATAGCATTTCCTACAGCTTGCAGCAATCTGGCCATTTTCTTATGACGTGTCTTATCAACAAAACATGTCCACCCACAGGCCTTCTTTTCACTCGGTATTTCTTGGCTTGTGCACTGTTCTGTGTGAACTCGCGAGACTTCTGTGTGTGACAATTCCAATTTCTGATACGCTAAAAAACTAGCCCATCTAGTGCTAGCAAACAAGCCGCGATTGAAGTCATTAAAATTACCCCTCGTGATATTTGATGTGACCTAAATTGTTCATCTGTAGCTACACGACTGCATGCAATGTGCTAGTACATTGCAAGATGGATCATTTTCCCTCCTCAGTTTTTGTGTCAGACTATTTCCTGTTACGCCATTATGTAACATTTTACTGGCACAGACATTGGTCAGAATATTTTTCAGTTATATCTCCGAGTATATTCTTTATTATTTGTCATATAAATTTGTCATTCCAACTTTTTTTTTTTTTTGTGTAATTTTGTAAACATCACCAAATGCAAATAATTTCTGCCACAGTAATCTATTCGTGATTGGTATTCATTAGCCTACACAAGCAAGCACTAATATAAATAACCATTCTGAAGTATGTGCACATTAATCAGGCATTTTTATTTTGGATGGCTCATGCAAAATCATTTCCATTCAACTTTGTAAGGTTTGATAAAGGATGTGTGTTTGTGGTAAGAAGAATATTTTTTGAGACAGCTCTTCATACACATTAAATCCTTTGCATGTCTAGGAAATTGGTAATTCAGCTGGTTGGTGACTAATACAAGGCACTGAGGGGGTGTGGGGTGTGTGTGGGATATATATCTATATCAAGGAAGTACTGTTTATTTTTGCATGCTTGTTTCTCTGCAGTGTGTGTGTGTGAGAGAGAAAGAGACTCTTGGTAATTGGCCAATTTTTTTTCTGTTTTGTTGGTGTTTTCCTGGATGTGGTGGTAAGGCATGCAAGCTAGGGTTTTGGTTGCATGTAGTCTAGCATGGTATTTTGAACAGTGCAGCGTTTCACAGTACAGGGATCCCTCGCTACTTCGCGCTTCAATTCATACGGCTTCAATGCAGTGTTTTTTTTTCATATTCACTGAATTAAAAAAATAAGGAAATTAAGGAAGAATAGGGGAAAAGTTAGGGAAAATGCCACAAAACAAGGCCAATTATGTAATTAACCCCCCCAACAAAACTACGTACTTATATTTTTATGTGAGGTGCACATCTGTGTGCAGGCGTGCGTCTGTATATGTGTGTGTATATTTATATTTTATTTACATCTTATGCATTATTTTTTAATGTTTATTTGTTATTATAAGAATTTATAGTGTTGAATATGTATTTATTGATATTATATACACACATACATGTATGTATTTGTCAGTCGGGGGGGGGGGTTGATCCTACTTCGCGGAATTCGGTAGTCGGGGGGGGGGTGGTGGTTGATCCTACTTCGCGGAATTCGGTGGTCGCGGGGGGGATCTCGGTCCTAATTAATCGTGGAAAGTGAGGGATCCCAGTATACTACAGTGACTTGTCTCATGATGTTTGCAATTTTAATAATTAACCTTGTTTTGAGGGTTAAAGCTTCTATTTACGCTATAAATTCCTGTCCTGGCATTTCTGTTGTGGCTTCATATTCCTGAAATAAATATTCACTACCTAATAGAATTACTTGGAGTGTTGTAGGATAATGTTTTTCAGAGGAACTGCATCGGGGATATCTACTGAATTGGGCAGATTCTCCCCTCTTGTACATCTCATAAGTCTGTCTGTCTGTCTTCCTTTCGGCTTTTTCCCTTTTACTCGGGAGTCGCCACAGCGAATCAGCTGATTCGCACATTTGATTTGGCAGAGGTTTTTACGTCGGATGCCCTGTCACAACCCTTTTTAGCAAGGGACAGAAACACGCTGACGGCTTTGCAGCTACTCTTTACGAAAGTCAGCAATGGTTCTTTTACATGCCTCACACCATAGACAGTGAGAGACATGGCCTTGCCTTTGATAACCCAGTTAGCTGCACTGGGGGGACAGTGACAACCCTGTGGACAGTGGGACTCGAACCCCCAACCTTTTGGATTAGCGATCCAGCGCCCTATACCACAAGACCACCACTGCCCCTTGTACATCTCATAAGTGTTTTATGAAAAATTCCATTCAGGTACAAATCGGTCAGACTTTTAGAACACTGTTAAGATAAAACCTTGAATGTGGATGTACAGCGGTACCTTGTCTAACGAATTTAATCTATTCTGAGGGCGAGCTCATAAGCTGAAAGTTTCGTTAGATGAAACAATTATTCCCATAAGAAATAACAGAAAACCAATTAATCCGTTCCAACCCCCTCCCAAACTCGTATAATCTGCCACAAACATGTATATTTGAGCTAATATATTAAAGATAAACATGTAAAAACAATAAATGTTTCATAATAATACATGTACATTAACATTAATAATAATTAATAAATAATAAAAAAGCAAGACTAAACAATAATTAAGCTAACCCTTCCAATCATCGACTGATCATTTCATTAAAACTACAGATCTCAATTTTTCAGATGAAATTGTCTTCAGTTTTTCCTTGTTTTGGTCACATTCCATACACTGACACAGACATTTTTGCAATCAAACAAAGTATTTTTTTGGCTAAAGATGCAGGAAAAAGAATGATTAGCAATTCCGAGTCCAGCATTAAGGTTCACTCTCCAGAAGTACCCAAGCATAAACACATATTGTATACTCATGCTAACTGTGTGTGTGTGTGTGTGTGTGTGTGTGTGTATTTGTGCATATTCAGGACTAGAACATGGATATAATCAGCGTAGTTCAGACATTTTTGAGAAGTGAGGACAATTTTACTGGTTCTCACTTTTTCAAAAGGGTTGGATGAAGATTAAGAGTTCTAATTTTGGGGTTAGAATTAGGTTAGGGTAGTAGTTGGGGTAAGGCATTCAGTTGTGATGAATATGCTTGGAGTAATAAGGGGCTTGGGAATGCATTATGTTAGTGCGAAGTGTGTGTGTGTGTGAGAGAGAACAAAAGAAAAATCTAGCAGGTATAAAAGGAAGTAAAAATGAGTTGCTTTACATTTTCTTTTCAGGATCCTGATTCCCTTTTAGAGACGTGATCGCTAAGCCCAACTGTGTGGGTGGTGGGTGTGAGCGACAGTGACTGTGATAGTCTATATAGAAATTGGTGCAGATATGCAGCTGTAGCAGAAGGAGAAATTTAGCAAATTCTTGCGTGATGGTCATTTTCATCCCTGGGCTCATTGTCATGCATGCATGTTTTGTACTTGTGCACATCAGTACTGCTTTTACGCCTCCATTTTTTGCATGCATATTTACATCTTTACAACTAACTGGAATATTTAATGAGTCAGAGCTTTGAAGTCATACTGCATGTGTGCATTCAGTGTATACAGTACTGCCTTAGAATGGATGGTGTAGAGGTTAGCACAGCAGAATGCTTTCCCAGTGCTTGCATTGGTTTCCACTTACTGTCCAAAAACATGCACATAAGGCTAATTTGATTAATTTAAAATGCCCTTGGGTGTGAATGAATGCTTGTCCTTGTGCAGTGGTCCTCTACCATTTCTAACTTAACCCCACCAATGATGTTTTTTTTTTTTTTTTTCGAATCAACACAATACCAAAACATGGAAAAGCTACACCGATATACTGGGCTGTAAATACTTGTCATGGCACTCTAAGCTATAGTCTTCTTTTCCTTTCGGCTTTTCCCTTCAGGGGTCACCACAGCGAATCATCTGCCTCCATCTCACCCTATCCTTTGCATCTTCTTCTCTTACACCAACGACCTTCATGTCCTCCTTCACCACATCCATGAATCGTCTCTTTGGTCTTCCTCTAGGCCTTCTGCCTGGTAGTTCCAGCCTCAGCATCCTATTACCAATATACTCACTATCCCTCCTCTGTACATGTCCAAACCATCTCAATCTAGCCTCTCTGACTTTGTCTCCAAAACGTCTTACATGTGCTGTCCCTCTGATGTGCTCATTCCTAATCCTATCCATTCTCGTTACTCCCAAAGAGAACCTCAACATTTTCATCTCTGCTACCTCCAACTCTGCCTCCTGTCTTTTCCCCAGGGCCACTGTTTCTAACCCATACAACATCGTTGGCCTCAACACCGTCTTGTACACTTTTCCTTTCATTCTTGCCGATACCCTCCTATCACACATCACACCGGACACTTTTCTCCAACCATTCCAACCTGCCTGCACACGCTTCTTGACCTCTTTTCCACACTCTCCATTGCTCTGGATTGTTGAGCCTAAGTACTTAAAATCCTCCACCTTCCTTATCTCTGCTCCCTGTGATCTCACCGTTCCTCTTTGGTCCTTGTCATTCATGCACATGTATTCTGTCTTACTGAGGCTAATCTTCATTTCCCTCCTTTGCAGGGCATACCTCCACCTCTCTAGATTTTCCTGCACTTGTTCTCTGCTCTCACTGCAAATCACAATGTCATCTGCAAACATCATAGTCCATGGGGAATCTTGTCTAACCTCGTCTGTCAGCCTGTCCATCACCATAGCAAACAAGAAGGGGCTGAGAGCTGACCCTTGATGCAGTCCCACCTCCACCTTGAACTCTTCTGTCACACCGACAGCACACCTCACCACTGTCTTACATCTCTCATACATGTCCTGCACCACTCTAACATACTTCTCTGCCACTCCAGACTTCCTCATGCAATACCACAGTTCTTCTCTCGGCACCCTGTCATATGCTTTCTCCAGATCCACAAAGGCACAATGCAGCTCCCTCTGACCTTCTCTGTACTTCTCCATTAACATCCTCAAGGCAAACACTGCATCTGTGGTGCTCTTTCTTGGCATGAAACCAAACTGTTGTTCACAAATGCTGACTTCTGCCCTTAGTCGAGCTTCCACTATTCTTTCCCATAACTTCATCGTATGGCTCATCAACTTTATCCCTCTGTAGTTGCCACAACTCTGCATGTCTCCCTTGTTCTTAAAAATGGGCACCAGCACACTTCTCCTCTATTCCTCTGGCATCCTCTCACTCGAAGACCTTGTTAAATGTTCTTGTCAGAAAATCTACTGCTACCTCTCCTAGACACTTCCATACCTCCACCGGTATGTCATCAGGACCAACTGCCTTTCCATTCTTCATCCTCTTCAATGCCCTCCTCACTTCACCCTTACTAATCTTTGTTACTTCCTGGTCCTCAACAGTCACCTCTTCTACTCTTTTTTTTTCTCTCTCATTTTCCTCATTCATCAGCTCTTCAAAGTACTCTTTCCATCTTCCCAGCACACTTCTGTCATCAGTCAATACATTTCCCTCTCTGTCCTTTATCAATCTAACTTGCTGCACGTCCTTCCTATCTCTATTTCTCTGCTGTGCCAACCTATATAAATAATTTTCTCCCTCCTTACTTTCCAACCGAGCATACAAGTCATCAAACGCGCTCTGTTTGGCCTTTGACACTGCTACCTTTGCGTTACGCTGTGTCTCCCTGTACTCCTGTTTACTCTCTTCGGTTTTGTCAATGTCCCACTTCTTCTTAGCTAATCTCTTCCTTTGTACACACTCCTGCACTTCCTCATTCCACCACCAAGTCTCCTTATCTACTTTCCTTCCAGATGACACACCAAGTATTCTCCTACCTGTCTCCCTGATCACATTAGCTGTAGTTGTCCAGTCATCTGGAAGCACTTCGTGACCACCCAAAACCTGTTTCAACTCCTCCTTGAAGACAACCCGACACTCTTCCTTTTTCAACTTCCACCACTTTGTCTTCTGCTCTGCCTTTGCCTTCTTCACCTTCCTCACCATCAGCATCATCCTGCACACCACCATCCTATGCTGTTTGGCAATACTCTCACCCGCTACTACTTTGCAGTCACTGACTTCCTTTAAATTACATCGCCTGCACAAGATGTAGTCTACCTGTGTGCTCCTACCTCCACTTTTATAAGTCACCCTATGCTCCTCTCTCTTCTGGAAGAAAGTATTCACCACAGCCATTTCCATCCTTTTTGCAAAAATCTACCAACATCTGTCCTTCTGCGTTCCTGTCCTGGATACCAAACCTACCCATCACTTCCTCGTCCCCTCTGTTTCCTGCACCAACATGTCCATTGAAGTCTTCACCAATGACCACTCTTTCACCTCTGGGGGTACTCTGCATCACTTCATCTAACTCCCTCCAGAATCTCTCCTTCTCTTCTCGCTCACATCCTGTCTGTGGGGCATAAGCACTAACAACATTGACCATCAAACCTTTAATTTCTAACTTGAGACTCATCACTCTGTCTGACACTCTTTTCACTTCTAGAACATTCCTGGCAAACTCCTCCTTCAAGATGACTCCTACTCCATTTCTCTTCCCATCCACACCGTGATAAAACAGCTTAAACCCTGCTCCTATGCTTCTCGCCATGCGACCTTTCCACCTGGTCTCCTGAACACACAGTATGTCCACCTTCCTCCTCTGCATCATGTCAGCCAGCTCTCGACCTTTTCCTGTCATAGTTCCAACATTCAAAGTCCCTACTTTCAGTCCTAGACTCATGCCTTTCCTCTTCTCTCTCTGGCAACGGACACGCCTCCCGCCTCTCCTTCTTCGACCAACAGTAGTCCAATTTCCATCAGCACCCTGTTGGTTGACGGCACTGATGGCGGTCGTTGTTAACCCGGGCCTTGACCTATCCGGTATGTGGTTCTTTCTTGTGATTCGCATAGTTTATTTGGCATTTGTTTTACGCCGGATGCCCTTCCTGACGCAACCCTCTGCATTTATCCGGGCTTGGGACCGGCGTGAGGGAGAGACACTGGTTTGTACATAAAGTATATATGTATATGTGTGTGTATGTGTATGTGTATATATATATATATATATATGTGTGTGTGTATAATATATAAAATCCCTTTAATCCATTAAAGTACTGATTTGAGATCTTAGTTGGTTCAGAGCTTGTTTTAAATTAAGAGAAGATGGTCAAGTTTTCTTTTAAGTTATATTTACAGTGATTCTACAAGTTTAATACGCAATATTTTGTATAAGTGACCATAAGTACAGTACATGTATATATAAAATGGTTCTGCCATAGGATGTGCATCAGTGAATTTCCAATTTGAAGCGTCACCTTGTGATTTGTTAATAATAATAATCATAATAACATGAAATTGACGGAGTTGATTTAAATAATAGTCTTCTAGTAGCTTTTTCATTTTATTGGACTACTTCCCCCAGTGCCATTTTTGAACATTACCCTTATATAATATAGTGCATCGTGTGTGTGTGTGTGTGTGTGTGTGTGTGTGTGTGGCAGGTGCAGCTTGAAACCGATAGCTCAGCACTCAGCTCTTTTTAGATCGCGATGGATTGGTCATAGTTCCTCCTCAGATAGACATCACACGTCTCAGCTGCCTAATTTTGTGGCTTCTTACTCATGTTCTGTGTTCATGCAACAAATTATTTGCTTCTGTGTCTGTAACCAATGCATCTGTTCAGCCCTTAGTATGAGTATTTATTAACTGGTTTAAAAAGTTAGAAGTACAAAGTTGGATACAGTATGAGGATAAAGCATAATTTATGAATTGTGCACAATGATATATGGGAAGAATTTTAATAAGTACAACAGTCTCCATGTAATCCATTTCCCCGTTTATAAAATCTGTGAAATGGGAGTCTGAGTTTTATTCAATCATCCTGAAAGTTTGTGTATGGGACATGTTGAACTCTGTTAAATTCTTTATAGAACAAAATTCACTGTTTTGAAAACAGGAAATAGGGAAAAAAAAGTACTGACTCCGGAAAGTTTGTTCCAAGTTGATTTCTCTGTTGCGTTAATGCGCCTTAGGTACATTTAAAAGAGAACCAGCTTTTTTCTCTGTGGTGTAGGATGTAAGTTTTTAAAGTACATAGACTTGAATTGGGAATGTGGGATAAATGCGTTATACTGGACCTTTGTAGGGTGTACCCCACCTTTTCCCAGTGACAACTGAGATAGGCACCAACCTGCCCCCAGTAGGATGAGGCGGTTCGGCAAATGAGTGGGTGAGAGAGAGTGTTGTATTGGGGTGGGATGGTGGCATATTGTTTAGCACCTCCACGTCATACCAAGAGGGTCCCGAATTTACGTCCTGGGCGTGGCAAGGGCTTTTCTGTGGAGTGTTTTCATCTTTTCCCCTTGCATGTGCGCTTTCCTCAAAGTATTGTTTTATCCCACAGTCCAAAACTATGCATATTGGGCCCCCAGGTCAGTGCTTCTCAATTATTTTCTGTAGCGCCCCCTCCTTACCCCACCGCCACCCTGCGAGTGACTATAAATAGTATTATTTGTCGATAAAATGCAGCTAACTGGGTTATCAAAGGTAGGTCATGTCTCTTACTGTCTATGGTGAGAGGCATGTAAAAGAACCATTGCTGACTTTAGTAAAGAGTAGCTGCAAAGCCATCAGTGTGTTTCTGTCCCTTGCTAAAGGGTTGTGTCAGGAAGGGCTTCCGACGTAAAAACCTATGCCAAATTAAATATGCGAATCATTCGCTGTGGCGACCCCTGAAAAAGGGAAAAAGTCAAAAGTAAATCTCTCATTTGTCTATAAAATTATTGAGTATACCTCTGCATAACCTTGCATCTTTAGTAACATTAAAAACAAAAAAGAAAAATATAGTTCAGCTTACAATAAAGAAAAAATTCATTAACATTTTTGTTACGGATTAAAAAACAGATTTAAAGTGCACCAATGTGCCTGGGGAAAAAAAAAAAAAAAAATTGTTCCTGTTAGAAATTTTTCCATGTTGTTTCTTGACGGGATGTTTAATGCGCTTCATATCCTTTGCTTGTGTGAAAAACCGCTACACCATAGCGTGACAATGAGGGCGCCACTGCCAGCTACTGGAGTGGAGGTGCAATTACACTTAATTCTCACACACTATTCCAGAAAAGTGTGCTCCCCCGCCACACACCGCGCCCCCCCCACATCGTACCACTCCCCACTATTTGAGAAGCACTGACCTAGATGCAAGTGTGAATGGTTGTGTCGGCCATGCGATGGCCGGGTGAGATGTTCAGGTTGAATGCTGTATTGGCTAAGATCGGATACAGCCTCCGTGCGAACCTAAAAGTGGGATAAAGCAGTTCAGCAAATGACCGAGTGAGTGTTGTATCGGGTTAACACTATATATTTTGTTTATTTCAATAAAACCTCCATTTCATCTTAAGTAATTCCTGTGACCTGTTTGACAACAGTATTTTAGATAAAGGAAGAAAAAGAATAGTAAGATTAATTTGTATGTCCTGTTTTTCTATGTGAATTATACTCGGCTGCTTCTTTTCTCATACAGGTGGTACAAGCTTCATTCCAAGTCTGGCAAAAAGGAGAAGGAAAGAGGAGAGCTTCAGCTGACAGTTCAATTCACTCGCCATAACTTGACAGCTAGTATGTATGACTTGTCTATTAAGGACAAACCGCGGTCAGCCTTCATTAGGCTGCGTGAGCGCATGCGTGCCAGGAAGCGAGGTAGCGATGAAGAGTCCTCCTCAGCCATTGTGCCTGGTGGTTATGGAGCATTAGCACGTATGCGGGGTCGTCTGCCAAGTGATGGTGGTGGAGAGGAAGACTATGAGGATGATGAAGGAGGGGAATTGAGGAGAAGTAAAATGAGGAGTTACTTCCTCCATGGAAGACTGAGAAAGTCTTCAGACACACGTTCTAGCACGTCTCTGGGTTCTGAGAGCAGTGAGTCTTCTTCCAGGGGAGGCAGCTTAAGTCCAACTGCTGGCATCAGTGTAGTGGTCTCTGACCTCTCCAATTCACCAAGCAACAGCAGCAACTTGACTGACAACAGCCCAGGTACACACACACACACACGCACACACACAATTAATATTACATGTGTGAACTTTAACCTGTCTCCCATTCAGTGTTTAGGTCTAGACATTATTCTGGTTCAAGGCTAAGCTGTAAATATAACTATACATTTCTCAATTCTTTCTAGACTGTTCTTGACCAGAACATTTTAATTCAAGGCAGTCATATTTTGATATATATTATTAAAAAAAAATTTTTTTTTGTTAGTTTGGTCTCCATTACCGTATTTTTTTGGACCATAAGGAGGACTTAAAATCCTTTAATTTTCACAAAATTGACGGTGCGCCTTATAATCTGGTGCTACTTATGTATGGACGTAGCCATGCAACTCTATCTCACTGATACCGTCAAAACCCAAGTGACGTGAATTAATTGGAGGAATTCGGGCTTTATGTCCAAATACCGGCATTACTGGTATCGTAGTCAGGTGACTTGCTGAGTAACACATGAGTGGCTGACAGAAGTTTACGTGACGACCCTGGAAGACTTTTTCCACCTAATCTCCATCTCTATTGATCTGCAACTCCATACGAGCCCATCTCACTGATACCGTTAAAACCCAAGTGAGGCGAACTAATTCAGAGTTTACCATCATTCCGGGTGGATTAACCAAAGAACTCCAACCTCTAGATATTGGTGTCAACGGGTTGTAAGCTAGAGTGATATGGGATTTATGTTCAACTTGCGCAGCTGTTAAACTCAAGACACTGAAGATGAAGAATTTGATGGATTTGTGGAAGAGGAATGAACTGAACAGTGAGTTTATTGTTTTATATTGTTACAACTGATCAATGATGAGAGTTATTGTGAATGAGTTGAATCACGTTTGACTAATCTGACTTTTGTTTTGCTTAATGTGCCTTATAATCTGGTGCGTCTTGCGTATGAAAAATAGACCGTTCAATGTTTATTTATTGATATTGCGCGTTATAATCTGGTGCGCCTTGGGGTAGTGATGATTTAGTGGATAGGGTGCAGGATCGCTGATCCTAAGGTTGGGGATTCGAGTCCTCACAAGGTTGTCACCCCCTCCCCCAGTGCAGCTAACTGGGTTATCAAAGGCAGGCATGTAAAAGAACCATTGCTGACTTTCGTAAAGAGTAGGCTGCAAAGCGATCAGCGTGTTTCTGTCTCTTGATAAAAGGGTTGTGACAGGTAGGGCATCCGACGTAAAAACCCATGCCAAATCAAATGTGCGAATCAGATGATTCGCCGTGTGACTCTTGAGAACAGGAAAAAGCTGAAAAGAAGAAGGTGGTGCGCCTTATAGCCCGCAACATGCGGCGGTTTAGAGATACAAGTATGCATGTGGCAGCACAGTGGTGTATTGGTCAGTACTTCTGTGTCACTATAAGAGGGTCCAGGATGCAAGTTGCTGACTCAGCATTTCAACGGGGTTTGTATGTTCTCCCCGTGCTTGCACGGGTTTAAATCCAGTCCAAAAACAGATACATTGAGATAATTGGCTTTTCCACAGTGCCCCAAGGTATGAGTTTGATTGGTTGTGTTGCCCTGCAATGGTCTGAAAAACCATTTACCCTGCTCTGGGGTGAACCCAGAGTCGATGGAGATGCTGCAGCGTCTACGCAAGCCTAGTAGGATGTATTTGCATGTAAACATGTTATGCATTGTCTTAATCCCCCCCCCCTCTCTCCCTTTTTCAGAGCACACAGTAGCCCCTTCACCGCTGGTTTCTCCTGTTAGAAATGTGTTTGATGATGAGGTTTGTGATCTTAGCATCACAATTCCTCATTCCCTGGCCACTGACAGTCATGTCCCCATTCTCCTGCCCTCTGTATGTGTTAATGGAAATCCAGTAGAGACATCTCCTCTTACTCACCAACCCCCCACACTGGTATTACAACAACCTAAGCCACAGACAGAGACCCACCAAGAATCACAAAAAACTCCTCAGAAATACCCACCAGAGAAAGGCACACCTACTCAGGCCCAAACAGCCCAGCACTCAGAAATCAAACCTCAGTCCAGTCCACGGTTTCAGACTAAAGTGGAGTCTAATTCAAAGCCTGACCTGCCGTTGCCTGCAATGGGGTTGCTGCAGAAGGGGTCTGCACTCTCTGTATCCTTGCAGAACCTCTCTCGCCGTAAAGAGGATCAACCGGGTGGAGGGCCTGTTGACGGCCGACGCTGGTCCTTTGATAAACCAGGGGAGGAGGAGAAAGCGGCCATTGCTGCTGCACTGGAACATACTGGATTGGTGGCCGATGGAACCGAGGTGCAGACGACTGTGTCTGTAAGTGAAGTAGAAGCTCAAGGCAAGAAGAAGCGAAGTTTGTTCCCACATGCTCGAGCTGAGAAAAAGGAAACTGGCCAGGCTCAGCCTGCTGCAGAGGGAAAACACAGAGGCTGGTTCAGCTCGAAAGATCCATACAGCCATCCAAGGTAAAAAAAACAAAACAAAACCTCACATGTATTACTGTCTTGATTGTAAACATGCATGTATGTTCTCAGTAGTAAGACACTCTTCTTCTTTTCTTTCGGCTTTTTCCCGTTCTCGTGAGTCGCCACAGCGAATCATCTGATTCGCACATTTGATTTGACATCACTGCTAATATATGTGCTATTTTAGCTCTCTCTCTCTCTCTCTTTCCTTACCTTTTGTCTTTCCTCATATACTTTCGACATTTGTCTCCTGTGCACTCTTTGGCTGGTTGTTTCCTATGGTTACTTTTCTACATCACCGGACAGCTAGTATAGCCGTGTTTGCTGTGCAGCTATAATTATTGATCGGTAGCGGCACCAGTGGCATAGTGGTGGTCTAGTGGTATAGGGCGCTGGATCGCTGATCCAAAGGTTGGGGTCAAGTCCCACTCTCCACAAGGTTGTCACTGTCCTGTCCACCCCCCCTCCCCCCCAGTGCAGCTAACTGGGTTATCAAAGGTGGGCCATGTCTCTCACTGTCTATGGTGTGAGGCATGTAAAAGAACCATTGCTGACTTTCGTAAAGAGTAGCTGCAAAGCCGTCAGCGTGTTTCTGTCCCTTGCTAAAGGGTTGTGACAGGAAGGGCATCCGACGTAAAAACCTCTGCAAAATCAAATGTGCGAATCATCTGATTCCGAAAGGAAGACCGACAGCTGCACCAGTGGCATAGTTAGTAATTACTTAGGGGTGGATGAAACCCTGTACAGGGATCCCTCACTTTTCGCGGTTAATCGGAGCCCGAGACCCCCCGCGACCGCCGATTTCCGCAAAATAAGATCGACCCCCCCCCCAACTGACGTACATGTATACGTGTATATAATATCAATACATATTCAATGCTATAAATGCTTATAACAATTAAACATTCAAAAATAAGATGTAAATAAAATATTAATACGCACACACACCGATGCGAACCTCACGTAAAAATGTAAGTAGTTTTGTTGGGGGGCTTTGGGTTGTTTTTATGTTTTTGTTTGTTTGTGGGGTGGTTTTTTTGCATAATTGGCCTTGTTTTGTGACACTTTCCTTAACTTTTCCCCTATTTTTCCTTGATGAACATTTTTGAAAATCCCGCGTGCACTGAAGGCGCAGAAACTGAAGCATGGAGTAGCAAGGGATCACTGTATTGTATAAAAATTAAACTGCACTGTGATCTGTATGGTCAATGAATGTGATGCACCCTTTGAATAGACTAAATTCACATTACGACTGCGCATGTGCGGGGAACGTGACCCAACATCTGATCCAAGCGTCACTGATGCCAAACTTTCTTGTAGCCACATGCTTTTGTATGTAAACACATCCTAACAACCGCCGCTTAAAGTCTGCCTTAAGCCTTAAATTACATGTATCGATGTGCCAGGTGCGCATTGTGCCGTAGTGAACTGTGGGAACGGCATTTATCATCTCGAGCGTCGGAAAAAAGAAAATTTGCAGAATACATGCCTGCAAATTTGGGACTAACGCGCT
Source organism: Plotosus lineatus (assembly GCA_024760905.1). NCBI lineage: Eukaryota > Metazoa > Chordata > Actinopteri > Siluriformes > Plotosidae > Plotosus > Plotosus lineatus. Next base: position 51,786,361 of record CM045736.1, read on the forward strand.
GCCATTCACATGATTTACCTTCCCTACCAAGGTGAAGGATCCAGAGGGACGCAAATGTCGGATTAAAGCAGTAAGTTTATTATTAAAGTGTTCTTTATTCGAATTCATAGATCCTATAGATTATATTACCTTTTATTTACCTGTTAAATTACCATAAAAATCGGCGATGCTGTAATCATTAAATATCATAGACTTAGATCTTGAAAATTACTGTTATGTTAATTTGTAAAATAGACAAACAAGAGCTGTCAGATCACTCCATAACAGCTGTCAAACTTGTATTTACTTTCTTTGTAGTCATTACGAAGTCGCTCTAGTAGGGGTGCCTGATCCTTCATTAACAAAAAAAATCCGTTATGTCAACGTAAATACATGGGGGGGGGGGGCACTTCGATAAGGTGTCATTTTCTGTCTCCCAGCCCTCTTCAAGTCCCAAGGGGTCGGGAATTGTCACGCTTTCCTCATCCACTTCAAATGTCAACAAGCTGGCATAGTCACGTTGGATTTGTTTAGATTCCTTTTGTAACGTCGCTGCAAATGCAAGCGCAACAAGTTCATCTTTACGCTTGTGGGAACAACCGGGAAGACCCCTACGTATACAATACGTCAATAGTGCAGTTCTCATCCACATCAAGGTTTAATTCCGCCACGTTTGATAGTCGAGATCCCATGATGTCGTGCGCGAGCTGAGATGCGAATTTACTCTATTGGATGCTAGAGAGCAGTTTGAGGAATGATAACAGGAACTGTTTACTAATTTACGGCATGAGCTACCAATCTTGGAATATTAACTACTTCGTCATGAAACACTTTTTGTGGGAGTAAAAATAATTATAAATTATAATATGTAAACAGAAGTGACAAAGATATACAAGTTTTGTGGCTATTTGAGAAAAATAAGGAAGAAATGTAACTTGGTATCAGTGGTAAATCTACTGTCAGGGCACTGGTGGCCTAGTGGTCTCGGGCACTGGATCGCTGATCCTAAGGTTGGGGGTTCGAGTCCTATGCTCCACAAGGTTGTCACTGTCCCCGCAGTGCAGCTAACTGGGTTATCAAAGGCTGGCCATGTCTCTCACTGTCTATGGTAAGAGGCATGTAAAAGAACCATTGCTGACTTTCGCAAAGAGTAGCTGCAAAGCCATCAGTGTGTTTCTGTCCCTTGCTAAAGGGTTGTGTCTGGAAGGGCATTAGATGTAAAAACCTCTGCCAAATCAGATGATTCACTGTGGCAATAACTGAAAAAAGGAAAAGACGACATTCTGGGGCAAGGGTGCCAAACTCGTGCCACAAAAGTCCACGTGGCTGCAGGTTTTTGTTTCAACCAAGCAGCAGAACACCTGATTTTGCTCCTTTAAACAAACGTTTGAGTTTTCAGGCAGTTGATTGGTCAATATCCGTGCACTTTACAGAGACTGACCAATCAACTGCCTGAAGACTGAGATCCGTTGTTTAAAGGAGCAAAGTCAGGTGTGCTGCTGCTTGGTTGAAATAAAGACCTGCAGACACATGGCCCTTTGTGGCATGAGTTTGGCACCTGTGCGCTAGGGTTTCTGAGGAGTGCTGCAATTGAGAAAAAAACCCCCAAAGATTACTAGATTTTTTGCAGATTGGTATCGGTTGTCAAAGAGGCTGCTTTCTGAAATAACTCTATCATTATATAACCCCATTACATATTTCTCTGTACAGATCACTGTAAGCTACATTACATTCTCAGCCTTACACATGCTCACAGAGTTCTGTAAGGTTCAAAGCTCTTATGAAACAGTTGTTTTTTGGTCATTATGTTGAAAATCTCACCAATGGCCAAAAATTAATCTCCTGGCAGAGACATCCAGGTTTGGAGATAAAAATAAATGTACTGATAACATCATAAAATCTGATATTTTAACAGCTTCTAAACATCCAGTCACAAATGATCCCCAAGGTATCAGTGAAAACACCAATGGCTTTATTTGCTCTTTTGTCTCGTGCCTTACGTTTATACCATGGTGAGACGAGTCAAGATAAAAGACAAACACAGCATTTGTATGCAACATTTTTTTTAAATGTTATTGAGCATTGTGTTTTTAATTTTGCTGCATGTTTTATTTATTTATTTCTTTTGTTAGAGGAACAGTATTGAATATTTAATGTTTTCATAAAAGTCAATTACAGTGGTACCTCACCTTATGAAAGTCCCAACAAACGAAAAATCCAGGTTACGAAACACATTTTCCAAAATTTTTTGTCTCTGGATATGAAACGAGTTCAGATTACAAAAGCACCATCTGAAAAATTCAAACAATGCGTGACTTGCCCTCCCAACATCCCGCCCCGCTGGCCTCCCATTGGCTAGGAGAGATGACGCAGCTCCCTCCCATTGGCTATTATGGAGCTGCATCTCCATCATACCCATGATGCTTTTCATGTAAAGGACAGAGTTACTGTTGTTTTGTGAGGTTTTCGAGTGTGCTCATTGCAACTTTATTTTTTGGCTCAGGCTTTTCACCTTGCATAAACATTTGTAAGATTATAAATCTGCCATGAAGACATGGTCAACACACGCACACACACATGTTCCTGGTGCAAGTGAATAGAAGTGGGCTCGTGGTATGCGGTTGAGCGATATCGCAAAGGAATATGGCCAAACCCGTCTACCCATCGGTACGATATTGAAGCACAAGGAGACCTTAAAAGGTATACTTTTATAATTTTTAAATGTTTTAGGAGTAATATTGTGGGGGCCCTGGAACGAATCACGCGTTTTACATGCAAAATGCGGTTCAATTTACGAAAAATCCAGGCTACGAAACCACTTCTGGAACGGATTAGTTTCGTAAAGTGAGGTACCACTGTATTCTGGAGCCAAGCTGTTTTTTCATATTTACAGCTATAGAGAAAAAAAATTATATCTTTCTTCTCATTAAATCAAAATCAATCAAAAAAACCTTAATTGCTGAAGTGTCTTAATTTCTTGTTAAGATTATGGACAGTGCATGGCACAGTCTTGTAATGTTTGGTCTCTCTCAGGTCACATTCAGAAAGTTTGGAGTTTGAATGTATTAGCCAATTGGGGTCTTTTTGTGTGGAGTTTGCATGCTCTTCATATGTGCATTGGTGTTCTTGGCTACTCTAAATTGTCCTTAGATGTGATGAGTGTGAATAGTTTTTTTTTTTTTTTTCTTCGTCTCTGCAATAGACTACAGACCCCGAATCTCGCCTGAAGTCAGTCTTTAGCTTCCCTTGTGATCCTGACAAATAAGCAGTATAGGTAATGAATGGATTTATGGATAAACTATGGTTAGTATTTGGTAGAACACAGATGCTGAAACTCACTAAATTTTCAGATTTTTATGCACAAAGTATCCTAATTGTACACCAATGTGATGATGCATAGCTCAAAATTAATTTATTGACTACCCTAAATCACATTTTTAGTACTGGTTTCTTTTTTTATTATTCATATTCATGCTCTCTGTTCTGCTGCTCTTGCTTTTCTTTGATATGGTTGGGTAATCATTATGGTCTCTTCTAGTGCTGCAATGCTAACAGACTGCAGTGTTGTAAGATAAAGCAGGCATGGTAGGATTTTTATTTGGTTTAAATCATTCTAGATACACACAATAATTATGTGCATGTATGTTTTTGATATATAGAGAGATGTCTTTAAATTAGACACAGGTATTTACAGAAAATTGTGCACGGACTTTGTTCAGTACATGACCTTACCTGAATGCATTCTAACCTTCAGTGCTTAATAAAGATAACCAGTCTTTATTGTCAACTGTTGCATGAACAATCTCTGTTTAGCAGCAATTAGAAAAGAAAGTGAACAAAAGACAACAAGGAACTGCTTCAAAAACTATACAGATGCTCCCCGGCTTACGTTTTTAATTGGTTCTGGATGGCCGAATGCAAGTTGAAAGTGAACGTAAGTTGTTACAGTGACCTATGATGCTCATACTGTACTATACATCCATAAATACCATTACCGTAGCTCATAAAACACCTCTAAATTAATTATTATAAACATAACATTGTAAAATAATATCAACATTAATTTCAAATGAATTAAATTCCAGCAAAATAATTTCGAAGTGATAAATTTTAATCAAATTCACTCATCAAATATAACCTTTAACATTCTCTATGATGTGATCTTTCTGCTTGTAAATGGTTCCGATGGTCACTTTACATGAAGCTGAGCTGAATCACATGATGTGAAGCTGAGCCGACTCACTTTACATGAAGCTTAAAACAGCCAATCAACGCTTACAATATGTGAGGCGCTCAATACCGAAAGTAGTGCACTTGCTGAAAGTGGTTTACTTGCTTGAAACAAAGTGCGGGTTATACGAACTTCCGGTCTTTCAAGTTAACAAGGGCCCCGTTGAACTTGTTTAGTACTCGGCCTGCATTGATGTGAATCATCAGCAGAGCAAAGAGTTCTCTTTTTTGGGTTTTCATTCATTTTGCAACTGTCTTTGCTTACCCGAGTATGCATGGTAGATTGCGCCGATCCGAACAGATAGTTAATTCATCTCTGTGCATGAGAGTTGCATCCATGCTAGTAGGCTTACGTTTCTGATCAAACATATTTGCTTCGGGTTACAAAAGTTCGCAAAACAGTGTAAACATAAAGATCACAGAGACGACGTCTTGACACAAGAGTAACACGCTATGTAACTGATATATATAACTGAACTGGGAAGAAGGACGGGCACATTCAGTCTGTCGTTTGTAAACAATGGAAACAGCATTACATCATTGCGTCATTACGTCAGCGTACTACGTAGGTACGTCTAAACTCAAAATTTGACACTTTTTTTTTTTTTTTTTTTAAATGTGAAATCGAAAAACGGAAGCCGGGGAGTGTCTATACATACATATATAGACACACACGTACATACAGGGATCCCTCACTTTCCGCGGTTAATGGAGACCAAGACACCCCCCCCCCCCCGCAACCAGCCAATTACCGCAAAGTAGGATTGCCCCGCCTCCTGACTGACGTATACGTACATGTATATGTGTATATAATATAAATAAATGCATATTCGTTATAAATGCTTATACAGTAATAGCAATTAAACATTCAAAAATAATGCATAGCATGTAAATAAAATATAAACAAACACACATACAGTCGCGTGCGCGCGCACACTCAGATGCACACCTCACTTAAAAATGTAAGTAGTTTTGTTGGGGGGGGGGTTGTTTTTTGTTTGTTTGGTGTTTATTTTTCATAATTGGCCTCGTTTTATGGCATTTTCCTTAAATGTTTCCCTATTTTTCCCTAATTTCTTTATTTGTAAAAATTTTCGATGAATATGTTTGAAAAACTTTCAATGCACTGAAGCCACAGAAACTGAAGCATGAAGTACCAAGGGATCACTGTATATCCTATATACATCTAAACATATTTATTCACACATTTACAGACCTATACATATAGTGTATATAGTATATAAGTGCCATTTTTTTGTGTATTTGTATTATTCATTTTGTGTTAGCAACCAAATTACTTACATGAAATCTGAAAATAAACAGAAAGCAGCAAAAAGAAAAAAAAAGACCCTTTAATTTTCTCTCCCGGTGCTGTTCCTTTAAATAATTCCCCCGATGTAAAATCGAGCCAATCAACATGAATTTCAACTTTAGCACATGGCACGTTTAACCAACCAACACAAAGGTCAACTTTAGCACATGGCACGAAAAGCACATAACCAGGAACTTCTTTAAATGTATGAAGTTAATGAGCAGGAGAATCGGGTGAAAAATCCTCATTACTTTCTGATAGGTCCATATCTGGCTCATCGCTCCATTCATTCAGAGCATCCGATAGTTTTGCTGTAGCAGTTTCTAATGGTTCATCGGTTGTTGGACATTGACCAAGAGAACACAACAAAATATTTTTCGTTTTTTAAAGCACGGAGGAAACAATCAAATGTGTCGTTATTGATGAACATTATAGACATTCCCCAATGGCAGGGGGTCTGTAAATACCGTGTAAACTCACTTTTACAGGCAGTGAACGCCTCATTTTACAGTTACAGAGACTGATAAAATTGGTAAGTTTGATCTACGATTTTGCTCCCAGTACACATGGGCGGTTATTAGACATAAGATAAACGCTTGGGGGGGGGGCTTATTGGAGCAGGATGCTTATTACATCGAATACGGTATTCACACACATACAGAAGGGTTAAATAATATCTCGGAGGTGCCTGATATACACTGGGTAAAAGGTAGAGCTTTAATTATAAAGTGCATGCTGCTAAAATGTTATGATGTTTAGAGCAGGTCTTGAACATGAGTATTGCACTGTTTGGTAAGATGGTCTGCAGGATGTTTATTCAGTCAATATGTGTGATGGTGGTGGTGGTGGTGATGGTTACTTGTTGAACAGCTTGTGGGTAAAAACTGTTCTTGAGTCTGTTAGTTTTTGTTTTTAGTGTCCAGTACCTTTTCTGGGAGAGGAGCGGGAGAAGAGGGAGGGTAGTGTCGTTCCAATTACCAGATCTGCTGTCCTCACCGCCCCCTGCAAGGCCTCTGCAAACTTTACAGCAGTAGGTCGGGAAGCACTTGATGGCGGAGTGATAAAAGTTCATCAGTATTGGTCGGGTAGACGGGCTTATCAGAGCTTCCTGAGGAAGAACATCCTTTGGTGTGCTTTCCCACCTGGTGGAAAATGTTTATGGACCAGGTGAAGTCAGCAGAGATGTGGACCCCAAGTAACTTGTAGTGCTTCACCCTTTCTACTTCTCCATCAATGCAGAAGACAGAGCGAAAAGTTTGTTTCGATCTCCTGAAATCCATCATCTCCTTGTTTTGGATGTATTATGTTCTGGATTGTTATTGTTTACCATCCCCGCAGATGCATCACCTCCTTCCCGTAGGCTGACTTGTTATCTGTAATCAAACCTATGACAGTGATGTCGTTGGTAAATTTGATGGTGGTGTTGCTGGTGTGAGTGGAAGAACAGTCATGTGTGACGAGGGAGGAGGGGGGCTAAGAACACTTTTTAGGTTACTTATTGAAAAAACATGACTACCTAATCTGTCATGTCATCTAACCTGGTTTAATGAGTTATATCCGTCAATATTTGATCATGAAGTGTTTTACAAAACAACCTCGCCTTTCATACTTTCGATATTCAGTAGTCAGTATATTTTCTGTACCTGTACAAATATTTTCATCATTCTCATATTTTTGTCATTCCTGAGGCAAATGTAGAATGTCCTGGGTCGTGATCCCATGCTTGGCGAAGTAATTTCAGTGTGGGGTTTGCATGTTCTCCCTGTGATTTCTGTTGGTTTCCTTCAGGTACTCAGGCTTCCTTGCACAGTTCAAAGACATGCACATTAGGCTAACTAGCAGTACCAAATTGCACTCGGGGGTATGTGTAAATGGTTGTTGGTGTGTGTGTGTGTGTGTGTGCGCGTGTGTGTTGACCTTGCAATGGACTGAGAAGCTGTCCAGGGGTCCAGGGTGTATCCCCACATGGACAGCTCGCCAGGCCATTGCAGGGCTGAAGCACACTGACGGCTATGGAGCCTACTCTTGTCGAAAGTCAGCAATGGTTCTTTTATATGAACCTCTCACCATAGACATTGGGAGACCTGGCTGGCCTTTGATAACCCAGTTATGTCCCCCCAGTGCAGTGACAACCCGTGGAGAGTGGGGCTTGAACCCCCAACCTTAGGATCAGCACCTTTTACCACCAGGCCACCACTTCTCCCTGCCAAATAAATATTAGGCCATATGCAACGTTAGTGACATCTATGACTCCTGAACCCTCGGCGTTCAATTCAGAGTCACTAGGCTTGGATGAAAAGTTTGAACATGAAATAGTCAAATCTATTTACTCCAAGATGCTGAAAGATGATCACACAAAAGGGATGAAATTTCAAAGCAGTGTTTGTAATGACCAAAGAGAAAATGAGTCAAAGTCGTGTCAAACAGGGTCGAGGATCAAACCAGATATGATGATAGTGGAAGAGGAGCTAGTGATCTAGAATTGGAAGAGTCTGCAATCAAAGAAATAACATGCTTGGGTTCCCATCCACCAATTTATTTTGGGATGTTCATTCCTGTAGGAGCTGTGTTGCACAGACAAATAACAGTGGATGAAGATTCTGCAGGTAATTCAGGATGTGGCACATTAGACAACAATGTAACTAGTTTTGTAGGTGAAGATTTTGATCTGGAGAATTTTAAGGTTTTTACTGGATTCCTCTTCTGAAGACCCAAGCAAGCTGTCATTTACAAAGGAGAAAATCAGTGAAACCTTCTGTGGACTTTCTAAGGTGCTTGCACCAAATGGTAGCAGACAGACACCATGTTCGGTCCTGTCTTCTGAGCATGTGCTTTCACATAGCCCGTGTAAGACTGTAGACTCCGAACAATATCTTAAATGTATGTCACACCACAGATTTTTTTTTTTTTTTTTTTTTTCCATTTCTAACCTCTCTCCAGTGGCCAATCTGCAGAGTGACACACTTCAAGAAGCCAAGTGAAAATTTGGTTCTTCCCAGGACCTTTTGTCAACATATTGTCAATCTCGAACCATATCACGGCTGCAACAAGACTCAGCTGTGATTTCTCAAGATGTTTTGACAAAAAATGGAGGTATTTCTCAGTACAGTATTATTGTCCACATACTTGAGAAAAATATTGTTCTCCACTGAGCACAGTAATGAGCCATGATTTGTCACATGGGAGAATTTCTGCTATCTTTTGAGATGGTTAGAACAAAGGCAGCAAATATTTTGTTAGACCCTTGTTCATTTATACATAATTGTATTTGCTCAACTGAGCCTCCTTAGTCTCACAATGTGCAGTGTGTTTGTAGTTCAGAAGACTTGGAGATGATCAGATATTTATGATTCTGCTAGAATATATCTATCTCTAATTTTGTATTCAAATCAACCCTCTAGCATTACTCAGGATTTGGCTTAAACAAATTTGCTCTTGGAGGAGGTACTTGTGCCCCAGAATGCTGTGACATGATCCTGTGCTGAGGGAGACTTGCACAAACATGGACTTGTGTCCTGGTGCTATTAAAACATCACAAATCATTAAAAATGCACATGCAAATACAGCTTCTGTTCCACAAGGAGACCAGTTAAACAATGCTTTACATTGGTTTACTATACAATGACCTCTGCCTGAACCTTCACCTCTGGACCATCTAGCCCCAGGGTATGATCTCTTGATGAGCTCCCCCATGTCTGTGCTTAACCTTGCACCTTTAGCCTCTTCTACACCTCATGTAGCAGTAGGTATTAATAGTCTGCCGCCGTCCTCCTTTTCTCTGTCCTTTGCCCCACCAAAATCATTCCTGCGTACTGAACTGGCTGCTGCCCTTCTTTCCCCTGGATTTGCTGTATTGTCAGACTCTTTTTCTCTGGAAAAACATCAAGTAGCCTGTCATATTAGCAGGTGAGGCCAAAAGTGGGTCGATATACAGATGATCCCCGACTTACGTTCATCCATTTTACGTATTTATTTATTTTTTTTCTCCAAAAAAAGTCAAATTTTGAGTTTAGACACCTACATAGTACGCTGACGTAATGACGCATGGTTGTGTGTGTGTATATATATATATATATATATATATATATATATATATATATACATAATTAGTCCTTCTCAAAAAATTAGCATATTGTGATAAAGTTCATTATTTTCTGTAATGTACTGATAAAAAATTAAACTTTCATATATTTTAGATTCATTGCACACCAACTGAAATATTTCAGGTCTTTTATTGTTTTAATTCTGATGATTTTGGCATACAGCTCATGAAAACCCAAAATTCTTATCTCAAAAAATTAGCATATCATGTTCAGGTAGTCTAAACGAGCTATTAACCTAATCATCTGAATCAACCAATTAACTCTAAACACCTGCAAAAGATTCCTGAGGCTTTTAAAAACTCCCAGCCTGGTTCATTACTCAAAACCGCAATCATGGGTAAGACTGCCGACCTGACTGCTGTCCAGAAGGCCATCATTGACACCCTCAAGCAAGAGGGTAAGACACAGAAAGAAATCTCTGAGCGAATAGGCTGTTCCCAGAGTGCTCTATCAAGGCACCTCAGTGGGACGTCTGTGGGAAGGAAAAAGTGAGGCAGAAAACGCTGCATAACCAGAAGAGGTGACGGGACCCTGAGGAAGATTGTGGAGAAGGGCCGATTCCAGACCATGGGGGACCTGTGGAAGCAGTGGACTGGACTACAGGTGCCACATTCCCCAGGTCAAGCCACTTTTGAACGAGAAACAGCGGCAGAAGCGCCTGACCTGGGCTACAGAGAAGCAGCACTGGACTGTTGCTCAGTGGTCCAAAGTACTTTTTTTGGATGAAAGCTCGAAACTCGAGAACGAAAGTTAATATGTCTGATCTGATCATGCAAAAAAACCTGCATATGCTATTGGCCAGGTGCAGACCAGTTAGGTCGTGGCAATGCTGTGTGTGTGTGTGTGTGTGTGTGTGTGTAAGAACTTAAGGTTGTGGTGTTAAGGTTGGTTGTGGGGTATTTAACATGAATTTTGCATTCACTCTCTTTTTTTTCTTTTTCTTCTTGGTATGTAAACTCCCTCAACTTCCAATTCAGTAATTCGTTTTTAATGTTTGCATGTCTTGTGCTAATTCTAGACTCACGATACACTTTCATTCTCTTGTGGTATCTGCAGAACCCACTACTGCAGAAGTCTCTTTCCTGAACCAGAGGACTACGAGACTTCTTCCTATGACACATTGATTTCATTTCTACAGTTATTTACATGTGGTTTTTATGGTCCTACATTAGTATTTACATACCTTTTTTCTCCCATCTTTGTTTGTGTTAGTCCACATCTAGTAAAGCCTTTGACACCTCCAGACGAAAAGAGGTCAGAAGGACGGTCTGTGCTGGAGAAGATAAAGTCCACTATTCATCCAGGACGAGGTCACCATGGAGATCATGAAAATGAGAAAAAGGTATTAGTTTATCTGAGGAGAAATACACTACAAGAAGAAAATTGTTTGGGTTTCGTGGTTACTACCAAACATTCTTTTGTTACATAATATTAATACTGTAATTCTTCTGACAAATTTTGAGCCTGAAATGAAGACACAAATATTTTGCAACTGTATTTACTTAATACCACTTATAACAGCCAAGTGAAAGATGTTGGCATCTGCTCAGCACAAAAAAGTCACTGAGATGATAAAGGGATACTTTGGTCATAAAAGCCCATTCCTTTCACTATCTCAGATGAAATAATCGACCAAGTACAGCATACTTACGAACTATGACAAAGAAAAGTAATCACATTCCAGAGTTTAGAAGCAATTAACCGAAGAAAATTTATATTCTGCGGGCACAGCCATTTATACCCGGTCACGTGTTCAAAATTGGGTCTGTGACGTCACGTGTGCTCATGCCTCCTCGTATTCCTCCATTTTTTTGCATGTTTTGTTGTGTACAAATGCTCTATATCGTCTCCGTGTTTCTGCTCCAATAATGCCCTATTGCATTGCTAAACACTGCAAAGTGTCCGACAAAAACGACATCAGGAAGTCACACTTTCACAAACTGCCTTCTGTCTGTGTACAAACCAAGTGTATGACAACTTGGATTTTCCCTGGCCGATTGAGTACACCTGATGTCACTGACCTTGTTTTGATCACGTGACCCGTAGAAAATGGCGGATACTACAAAGCTGCATGATAGGAGTAATAATAGTCGAATTTTCTATGCCTGCTGGGCAAATTTTGTAGAGATTTTGTTGTGATTAAGCAATTAAAGGCATATTCTTCATGTTAAATGCGCTTTTATTTTCTGTGGCTTAAAGTGAAGCCTTCCTTTAATGGGTCACCCCATGTCAGTACTTTTTGAGCCAACTCTTACTTTGATTACAGCCGTGCGTCTTTTGGGATACTTCTATACCAGCGTTTGGCATTAACGTCAAATACTGTCGTCAGCGTGTTTGTGTCCCTTGCTAAAAAAAGGGTTGTGACAGGTAGGGCATCCGACGTAAAAACCTCTGCCAAATCAAACGTGCGAATCAGATGATTCGCTGTGGCGACTCCCGAGTAAAAGGGAAAAAGCCGAAAGGAAGACAGACAGACTGTGGTACCTCGACTCACGAAATTAATTCGTTTCGAGGGCAAGCTCGTAAATCGAAACGTTCGTTAGATGAAACAAAACTTTCCATCGAAAGCAATAGAAAATCAATTAATCTGTTCCAACTCCCTCCCAAACTCGCATAACCTGACACAAACATGTATTTTGATGTAATATATTTAACATAAACATGTAACAATAAACATTTCACAATAATAACACATGTACAGTAACATTAATACTGTAATTAACAATAAATAATAATAAAACAATAATCAAGAAGTCAATAAACAATACAGTAAGTGTGTCTGACCATAAGAATAGCACTTAACATTAACTTGCACGACTAATTTTTTATGAATGGAATAAGGTCCAGCCTCTCTCGAGATGGGTGACCCAAGAGCCCAAGCTATGCATTGAGGTGAGCCCAACTATATCTAGTCGGTATCTTTCCATCTCATGCACCAACTCAGGCTCCTTCTCACGAGAGGAATGACATTCCATGTCCTAAGAGTCAGAGTCAGTAATCAAGGATCGGTCTGACAGAACCCATGCCTTCAGCTGCCACCCAAGTCACATCGCACCCGACCCCTATCGCCCCACCCACAGGTGGTGGGTCCATTGGAGGGCGGACCCATGTCTCTTTTTCGGGCTGGGTCCGACCGGGCTCCATGGGCAGAAGCCCGACCTCCAGGCGCTCGCCTTCGAACCCCTCCACCAGGCCTGACTTCATCATAGAGGTCTTCTGAACCGCACTTCGTCTGGACCTTCACCCAGGACCTGTTTGCCTTGGGTGACCCTACCAGGGGCATTATGCCCTTGACAACATAGCTCCTAGGATCATTAGGTCACGCAAACCCCTCCTGGGGCGGCACGGTGGCGTAGTGGTTAGCATGTCCACCTCACAGCAAGAAGGCCTGGATTCGATTTCCGGCCTGGGTGTTTCTGTGTGGAGTTTGCATGTTCTCCCCGTACTTGCGTGGGTTTCCTCTGGGTGCTCTGGTTTCCTCCCACAATCCAAAGACATGCACAGTAGGTTAATTGGCCGTTCTAAATTGCCCATAGGTTCGCATTAATTAACGACCTGGAGAGGGATGGGTGCCACCAGGCCAAATCAGTCCAAGTCTTGCCCTGAAGGCGCCTGAACGACATCCCCGGATGTTAAGGGATAAGTGAAGTGAAACCCCTCCACCACAATAAGGTGGCGATTCAGGGAGAGGCATAACTTTATTCCTGAAATCTTTTGACACTGTAGGTTTTTTTTTTTTTTTTTTTTTTTTTAGGCTCTGTAATGCTCCAGCAATAGGTGTTTTTAAGCTATACTATTCAGAATGATTACAGATGACAAAAACAGAAGCCATTTACATGGTGAGCAGTAGAGAAGGTGATGAGTTACATATATATTTAAGAAGGGTCTGATGCTTTCAACTATCTCACTGATATTTTTTCTCTGAACAGTTGCCATGGTATCTTTTCATGTCATTGTTATAAGTTTGCACTAAATGCATCTGGAGAAATATTTTTCATGTATGTTTTAATTTCAGGCCACAAAGCAATACAATGTGACTATTTGGAAGGGGTGAGGGGATACTTTTCTATATCTTCTGTAAATGTTGCTTATCATAATGCCTTTTGAACAACATCTCAGCTCTTGGTGGAGGGTGGAGGCTCCTACTACCATCTGAACCACAGTGAGCTGGTGTCACTCCTGGTACAGCGGGATGCTGAGCTCCAGCAGGAAAGAGAGGATTATGAGCGCCGTGGCTTGCTGCTAGAAAAGCGGGAGGTGGAGCTAAAGAAGATGAAAGTTTTAATCAGAGATCTAGAGGATTACATTGACACTCTCCTAGTCCGTATCATGGAACAGACACCTGCACTGTTGCAGGTTCGTTCCAAAATGAAATGACTCCATAGTGATTCAGCAAACATTTTCACTGTTTCACTTCACAAATCTTCCACAGTTCCTGGGCAGAAGTTGCACCCTGCACTGCTAATGCTACCATGTAAATGTAGAATGAAGCAGGCACAGAAAAGTTACATTTGGCTAAGCTTTGCTCTTTCAGAATCCAGTGTCCACTTATGGGAGCCTCCCTTTGTGGCCAGGTGCGCACCCACCCACCCAACTCTTAGTTGATGCTCACTTCCTGCATCTGTCCAGCTAGTTACCAAAGCTCCCTCTCAAAAGAAGGTGTGGTCTGGTTGTATAATTTGGGGGAATAGCCTGTGCTGCTTGAAATTGTTAGCCAAATGGTCTCTTTTGTTCTTCCACTCTCCTCACTTCAGTGGGATCCATCTCATTTAAGCTCATAATTCTATGCTGCTTGAACAGGCTGATTTGATAGATGTCAAGTTAGAACAAAGAAAGCAGAATTGGTCGGTTCACATCTGCTTGTGCCTCATGCTATGTCTTCCACACTTTCCTGTTTAGCAAATGGGTAGAGGCACACACTAACATGCTGATTCCTTCGCCTGTGTCTGTCAACCAGTCCACCTCCCATCCTGCTCAAGCTAACATGCACACATTGCTGCCAGTGCTTTCAGGTGTAAAGAACAGGATATGTACTGTTCTTTCTGCATATATGCCACTCTGGTGAAATGCCAAATGCTGCCTTATCACATGTCTCTGTCCTGTTATTGCCGAATCCATCACTTCTCAGCTCTGTACCTTACCATGAGGTGTGATTGGAAGGGAGTGTGTTTTCAGACCTGATTACCAACAGACTGTTGGGTTAAATCAGGTAAGGGTAATGCCATCGGCTACTGAGCGATGAAAAACAGTACTGTCTGCAAGGAAAATGGGTGACTATGGAATGCGAAATGCCAGAAGTTGCTATAATTCAGTGTTCGAGTACCCCAGTGCAGTCATGGCTCCGGCCCGTGTCAGTGTGCCTGCTGTGTTATTCTGATGTTATTTGGATGTTGCCACTATCAGTGTTTTTTGTCTCACCATCTGTAGTTGTGTGGTAGTGGCCTGTTTAACAGCACTTTCTAACCACCCATACACTTAATAAAATGGTTCTTCCTAAAAAGAATAAGTACTGAGCAAACACGGATACATGTACACTGCACTAGCTCGTTCTCGGAACCTAAGATATTTACAGTATTCCTGTGCTACTGTAATTCTTATAGTCCAGCTAAGCTAGGAAATCAGAGAATATATTAAATGTAACTTGTCAAAGATTTACAATTAGTATCACTTAAGGTCTCACATGTTCTGCCTCTTACTGAATTATGATCTCTAGCTCTTATGGTGGGATTGAGATGTAAATGGAGCGACTTGGATGCGATTGTACTTGAATGGTACTGTTTTGTTTAAGTGAACTCAATGAAATACTGAAGTCAGTCAGAGACAAAAGTTTACAATTCTTAATAAACCTGTTGTTTTACTGTTTGAATGTCCTGAATAATATAACGTATATGGTTTGTGTATAATTTAGATTCCTTTCTTTGCTCATTTAATGTGCCATTCTACTCGGAGTTCAATTATCTTTTCTATAGTCACCTCTGTCATGCTTTTATTATTATTATTATTATTTATTTTTACATTGTTCCGTTTTATGTTATTAAAGTTGCTTATTTGTTTTTCTTCTTGGATTTACTGCCTTTTAATTTTACACCCTGTTCAAGAATACGCTGTTCTATCCCACTATAACTGTTTGTTTCTCTTTAGAAGTAGTATCATATAGGAAGCAATAGCGCAGAGTGCTAACTGTGAGAAGCCAGATGTAGCCTGCAGTCTAGTTAGGAGGTACAAGTGCCCTTGACTTAATACCATGTTGTAGAAAGTGTCGGTGGAATGAGTAGAGAAACCAACATTTTGGTTGTTCATTTGTTATTCGGAGCTGCATTTTTGTAGCAGAGCCTCTGTTTGTTTAAACAAATACTATTATTTGGGTTTATTCCAATCTTTCACTTTTATTTCTACAATTAAAACAAAAATTAACAGTTATCTGTATTTAATTTTGAATATAATGGGCTATCAGACAGTATGGTTTCATTATTTACACATATGTCATTGGATTTTCTTTCTTCCTTTCATTTTTTTTTTTTTTTTTAAATATCTGCTTATATCTTCCTTTTTGATTTCATGCATCTCTGAATTTATAGAAAGGACCAGTTCCAGGTAAAGCTTACGGTTCTGGCTTCTTTGCTGGGATCAGAAATGTTTAATTTTTAAATCCAGTATTTCCTTGAGGTGCTGTCCTTTTGGGATGTCCAGGTTGTCTTATGCCTGTCCCTAGATGGCAAACGTTTGTTTGATTATTATCTTGACAATTGTGTTGTTAGATGAAAAGGAATATTAAAATAACCCCTCTGGTTTGTCCTTTTGCATCTCTTAATGAAATAAACTCTTTTCACTTTGGGATGGCATTTTGGATGTTTTTTTTTTTTTCTTGTATGAAATGAAAAACTTAGAAGTGATGTTTAAATGACAATGTCTGGTCATGTAGTGTCCAGTGCAAATATAATTTAATTTATAGGCCATATGGTGCCCACGATGTGGACATCAGTGGGGCCCATATCGCAGTTGATCACGTGCACAGAATAATATTTGTGTGTATATGGGCTTGCTGACTATTTCTGCCATTAGTGCGTAACAGACTGACTTTTAGGAGAGGAGGCATGGCACTGTGAGGTCAGGTTGCTCATCACTCACTCATTTGTTAAACTGCTTCGGGGTGATCACATCAGAGTTGCTCACTTGAAAGACCTTAAGTCCGTATAATCCGCGCTTTGTCTCAAGCACAAGCAAGGAAACTACTTTCGGTGTTGAGCGCCTCACATATTGTAAGTGTTGATTGGCTGTTTTAAGCTTCATGTAAAGTGACTCAGCTCAGCTTCATGTAAAGTGACCATCCGTTGACCATCGGAACCATTTACAAGCAGAAAGATCGCGTCATAAAGAATGTTAAAGGTTATATTTGATACTGTATTTAATATTTGATGAGTGAATTTGATTAAAATGTATCTATTTGAAATTATTTTGCTTGAATTTAATTTATTTGAAATTAATGTTGACATTATTTGATATATTTGGCATTATTTAACAGTGTTATGTTTATAATAATTGATTTAGGGGTGTTTTATGAGATACGGTAATAGTATTTATGGATGTATAGTGCAGTATGAATGTCATACGTCACTGGAACATACAGTAACAACTTGAGTTCATTTTCAACTTGCGTTCGGTCGCCTGGAACCAAACAAAAACATAAGTCGGGGAGCGTCTGTGTATATATACCAGTGTGTGTGTGTGTGTATATATATATATATATATATATATGAGACGCTCCCCGACTTAGGTTTTTAATTGGTTCCAGACGGCCGAATGTAAGTCGAGGAGCGTCTCTCTCTCTCTATATATATATATATATATATATATACATACATACATACACACACGCTCCCGGACTTACGTTTTTAATTGGTTCCGGACGGCCGAACGCAAGTTGTGACAGTGACATATGATTTATATGTATATACATATATGTATATGTCTATACATCCATAAATAGTATTATTTGTCTATTAAATTGTTATTAGTACAGTAGGCCCTTGTTATTCATGGGGGTTCGGTTCCCGTGAATGAAGATAATCCGCGAGCTCTGTACCAGGAAGTAAAACCCCATGTATCATATTACATGCGCGAATGATCAACCGGAAGTAAAATACCATGTATCTATTACATGCGCTAAAATATGCTTCTTGAATACATTCTACATACAGTCTTACTCATTAATACAGTATTAATGGAGTAAAATGTAGTAGTGATTAAGAATCAATCATTTCCTGGAGGCACGGTGGCGTAGTGGTTAGCACGTCCGCCTCACAGCAAGAAGGCCCGGGTTCGATTCCCGACCTGGGCGTTTCTGTGTGGAGTTTGCATGTTCTCCCCGTGCTTGTGTGGGTTTCCTCCGGGTGCTCCGGTTTCCTCCCACAATTCAAAGACATGCACTGTAGGTTAATTGGCCATTCTAAATTAGGGACTACAGATGGAAGCTAGTTATAAGATGTATGATGTAATGATGTAAAATGTATGATATATGATGTGAGGCGACCTTGAGTGCTGAGAAAGGCGCCATATAAATAAAATGTATTATTATTATTATTATTATTATTATTTATCATTCAACTTATTTATCTCTTCATATCTCCGCCTCTCTCCAATGCAGCCGTGAGGGGGGGGGCACAAACCAGTGTTTCTCCCTCACGCCGGTCCCAAGCCCGGATAAATGCAGAGGGTTGCGTCAGGAAGGGCATCCGGCGTAAAACAAATGCCAAATAAACTATGCGAATCACAAGAAAGAATGACATACCGGATCGGTCGAGGCCCGGGTTAACAACGAAAAGAAGAAGTGGGACATTGACAAAACCGAAGAGAGTAAACAGGAGTACAGGGAGACACAGCGTAAGGCAAAGGTAGCAGTGTCAAAGGCCAAACAGAGCGCGTTTGATGACTTGTATGCTCGGTTGGAAAGTAAGGAGGGAGAAAATGATCTATACAGGTTAGCACAGCAGAGAAATAGAGATGGGAAGGACGTGCAGCAAGTTAGATTGATAAAGGACAGAGAGGGAAATGTATTGACTGATGACAGAAGTGTGCTGGGAAGATGGAAAGAGTACTTTGAAGAGCTGATGAATGAGGAAAATGAGAGAGAAAAAAGAGTAGAAGAGGTGACTGTTGAGGACCAGGAAGTAGCAAAGATTAGTAAGGGTGAAGTGAGGAGGGCATTGAAGAGGATGAAGAATGGAAAGGCAGTTGGTCCTGATGACATACCGGTGGAGGTATGGAAGTGTCTAGGAGAGGTAGCAGTAGATTTTCTGAGAAGAACATTTAACAAGGTCTTAGAGAGTGAGAGGATGCCAGAGGAATGGAGAAGTGTGCTGGTGCCCATTTTTAAGAACAAGGGAGACGTGCAGAGTTGTGGCAACTACAGAGGGATAAAGTTGATGAGCCATACAATGAAGTTATGGGAAAGAATAGTGGAAGCTAGACTAAGGGCAGAAGTCAGCATTTGTGAACAACAGTTTGGTTTCATGCCCAGAAAGAGCACCACAGATGCAGTGTTTGCCTTGAGGATGTTAATGGAGAAGTACAGAGAAGGTCAGACGGAGTTGCATTGTGCCTTTGTGGATCTGGAGAAAGCATATGACAGGGTGCCGAGAGAAGAACTGTGGTATTGCATGAGGAAGTCTGGAGTGGCAGAGAAGTATGTTAGAGTGGTGCAGGACATGTATGAGAGATGTAAGACAGTGGTGAGGTGTGCTGTCGGTGTGACAGAAGAGTTCAAGGTGGAGGTGGGACTGCATCAAGGGTCAGCTCTCAGCCCCTTCTTGTTCGCTATGGTGATGGACAGGCTGACAGACGAGGTTAGACAAGATTCCCCATGGACTATGATGTTTGCAGATGACATTGTAATCTGTAGTGAGAGCAGAGAACAAGTGCAGGAAAATCTAGAGAGGTGAAGGTGTGCCCTGGAAAGGAGGGGAATGAAGATTAGCCTCAGTAAGACAGAATACATGTGTATGAATACCAAGGACCAAAGAGGAACGGTGAGATTACAGGGAGCAGAGATAAGAAAGGTGGAGGATTTTAAGTACTTAGGCTCAACAATCCAGAGCAATGGAGAGTGTGGAAAAGAGGTCAAGAAGCGTGTGCAGGCAGGTTGGAATGGTTGGAGAAAAGTGTCCGGTGTGATGTGTGATAGGAGGGTATCGGCAAAAATGAAAGGAAAAGTGTACAAGACGGTGTTGAGGCCAACGATGCTGTATGGGTTAGAAACAGTGGCCCTGGGGAAAAGACAGGAGGCAGAGTTGGAGGTAGCAGAGATGAAAATGTTGAGGTTCTCTTTGGGAGTAACGAGGATGGATAGGATTAGGAATGAGTACATCAGAGGGACAGCACATGTAAGACGTTTTGGAGACAAAGTCAGAGAGGCGAGATTGAGATGGTTTGGACATGTACAGAGGAGGGATAGTGAGTATATTGGTAATAGGATGCTGAGGCTGGAACTACCAGGCAAAAGGCCTAGAGGAAGACCAAAGAGACGATTCATGGATGTGGTAAAGGAGGACATGAAGGTCGTTGGTGTAAGAGAAGAAGATGCAAAGGATAGGGTGAGATGGAGGCAGATGATTCGCTGTGGCGACCCCTGAAGGGAAAAGCCGAAAGGAGAAGAAGAAGAAGAAGAAGATCTCCGCCTCTCTCCACCTTTCTCTTCATTCCTGTTAGAATATTTTCCATGTTGTTTCTTGAGGGGTTGTTTACTGCACTTCATGTCATTTGCTCGTGCGAAAAACCGCTACACCATAGCGTGACGATGAGAGTCTAACCAATACTAATACAACTAATACACTATTCCTGAAAAACATGTTCCCCAGGGTCATATGCGCTATCTCCCGCATCATACCCAAAGGGGCGTGAGCCACTATTTGAGAAGCACTGATATATAATGCAGCCATGAGGCGGGGGGGGCACTAACCAGTGTCTCTCCCCCTTATGCCGGTCCGAAGCCGAATAAATGCAGAGGGTTGCGACAGGAAGGGCATCCGGCGTAAAACATTTCTCATGCAAATGATTAAAACAAAATTCATACCGGATCGGTCGAGGCCCGGGTTAACAACGACCGCCATTAGTGCTATTAACCAACAGGGTGCTGGTGGAAATTGGACTACTGTTGGTCGAAGAAGGAGAGGCGGGAGGCGTGTCCGTAGGCAGAGAGAGAAGAGGAAATGCGTGAGTCTAGGACTGAGAGTAGGGACTTTGAATGTTGGACCGATGAATGTATGAACGATAAAGCTAGAGAGCTGGCTGACATGATGTAGAGGAGGAAGGTAAACATACTGTGTGTTCAGGAGACCAGGTGGAAAGGTAGCAAGGCTAGAAGCTTAGGAGCAGGTTTTAAGCTGTTTTATCATGGTGTGGATGGACAGGCTGACAGACAAGGTTAGACAAGAATCTCCATGGACTATGATGTTTGCAGATGACATTGTGATCTACAGTGAGAGCAGAGAACAAGTGGAGGAAAATCTAGAGAGGTGGAGGTATGCCCTGGAAAGGAGGGGAATGAAGGTTAGTCTCAGTAAGACAGAACACGTGTGTGTGAACGACAAGGACCCAAGAGGAACGGTGAGGTTACAGGGGGCAGAGAGAAAGAAGGTGTAGGATTTTAAGTACTTGGGCTCAACAATCCAGAGCAATGGAGTTCGGTGAGGGCCTGGAGAGTGATTATCGGTTGGCCTCAAAAAGGTTCCGGACCGCCATCTGACGCCTCAGAAGGGGAAAGCAGTTCTCCACAAACACTGTTTACAGTGGAGGTGGGGAGCTGCTTACCTGGACTGGGGATATCGTCGAGAGGTGGAGGGAATACTTTGAGGACCTCCTCAATCCCACCAATCAAATTTTTTTTTTTTTTTTTTTTCCAAGATGGCGCCGGGTGACCTGCAGCCAGTTACAGGAGCTCTTCAGTTTATTTTTCTTTTTTTTCTCTTTTCTATTGTATATAGGCGTGTTTCTTTATCTTTTTTCAATTTTTCTTTTTCTTTCTTCAATCCTGCATCTGGAAAACATACTTTCATGATGCTTTTGTTCTTCTGTGCACTTTTATTTTCACTTTTGGATCGGCGTCAGGAAACTCATTCACCGACGGCTCTGAGCAACGCAGGTCTTACACACGTGAGACCCTCCTCGGCCTGCGCGCCCCCGCCCTCCTTCACGCGGAAAAGCCCGTTGTTCCTTTGGAAATACGGAGGAAAAGGAGAGGCTGCAGAGGGGGACGAAAGACGCGGAGGACATGTGTTCCCTCTGTCATCATGGGAAATGTCCGCGCGATCGCCAACAAGACGGAGGAGCTGGCGGCGCTGACCCGGCAGCAGAGGGAGTACCGGGACTGCAGCCTCATGTGTTTCTCAGAGACGTGGCTGAATGAACTCACACCGGACTCTGTGGTTTCTCTTAACGGATTTACACTCGCGCGTGCAGATCGGAGTGTAACGGAGAGCGGTAAGAAGAAAGGAGGGGGCGTGGCGGTCTATGTGAATGAACGATGGTGCCACCCGGCAAACGTGCACGTGAAGGAGCAGCTATGCACGCGGGACGTGGAGCTGCTCACGATAAGCGCGCGGCCATATTATCTACCGAGGGAGTTTTCACACGTGATTGTGTTTGCGTGTACATTCCGCCCTCGGCTGATGCGGCGGCCGCGTGTGAGCGTCTACACAGCGCCGTTAATCAGACACAGACTCGTCACCCCCGCGCCATGATTCTGATCAGCGGGGACTTTAACCACGCCCCTCTCTCCGCCTCTCTTCCGACGTTCACGCAATACGTGAAGTGCGCCACAAGAGACAATAAAACACTGGACTTACTGTATGCAAATGTGAAGGACGCTTACAGCTCCTCCCCCTCCCCACTGGGACGCTCAGACCACAACCTGGTCTACCTGCTCCCCAATACACACCCAGGGTGCGAAAGGAACCTGCACAGAAGAGGTCTGTGAAAGTGTGGACCGAGGAGACCAACGAGAGGCTTAGGGACTGTTTCCAGACCACAGACTGGAGCATGCTCTGTAACTCCTTTGGTGATGACATCGACGGCCTCACACACTGTATCACCGACTACATGAACTTCTGCGTGGACAGCACCGTGCCAACACGGAGAGTACGGTGCTTCTCCAACAACCACCCATGGGTCACCCCTGAGCTCAAAGTCCTCCTGAACCAGAAAAAGAGGGCTTTCATCTCGGGGACAGAGAGGAGCAGAAGAAGGTCCAGCGTGAGCTCCAGTGGAGGATCAGGAGGGCAAAGAAGGACTATGGGAAGAAGATGGAGGAGAAGCTGGCTCAGAACAACGTGCGGGACGTCTGGAGAGGACTAAAGACCATGTCTGGATTTGGGCAGGGTGTCAGAGGGACAGCTGATGGTGACCAGCGCTGGGCGGATGAATTAAACTGCTACTTCAACAGGTTTGATTCTCCCCCCTCCCCCTCTGCACCCCCTCCCGTTCCCCTCCCCTCTTCACACGTCTCCAGACCAGCTGACACCTCCCCTCCCCAGGCCAACTTCACTTGACTGCTACAGCCCGACAGACACATCCCCTCCCTCTGCAGCCCACCCCAGCCCCCTCTCCCTCACATCAGACCAGGTGAGGAGACAGCTGAGGCGACTAAATCAGAGGAAATCTGAAGGACCTGATGGCATCAGTCCCAGGCTGCTGAGGACCTGCGCAGACCAGCTCTGTGTGGTACTATGCTACCTGTACAACCTGAGCCTCAGCCTGGAGAAGGTTCCAGTCCTCTGGAAGACCTCCTGTGTGGTTCCGGTTCCCAAAACAGCACAAGCGAAGGAACCAGCCCACTACAGACCTGTCGCCTGACCTCCCACCTCATTAAGATCATGGAAAGGCTCCTCCTTGAACACCTCCGCTCTATGGTGAGCCCCACCTAGACCCGCTGCAGTTTGCCTACAGGCCCAACATCGGAGTAGAAGATGCCGTCATCTACCTTCTGCAGCGGGCACTCACCCACCTGGAGATCGCCGGCAGCGCTGTGAGGGTCATGTTCTTTGACTTCTCCAGCGCCTTCAACACCATCAGGCCAGCGCGTCTGCGGGGGAAGCTGGAGGACGTGGGAGTGGACGGGCATCTTGCTGCCTGGATTATTGACTACCTTACTAACCGTCCACAGTACGTGCGGCTGCGCGGCTGTAAGTCAAAGGTGGTAGTCTGTAGCACGGGGGCACCGCAGGGCACCGTCCTCTCACCCTTCCTTTTTAACATCTATACCTCGGACTTCATATATAACACAAACAGCTGCCACCTCCAGAAGTTCTCGGACGACTCCGCCATCGTGGGCCGTGTGTCAGAGGGGAACGAGCTGGAGTACCGGTCGGTCATCGTCGACTTCGTGGACTGGTGTGAGCGCAACCACCTGTGCTTGAACACTAGGAAGACGAAGGAGATGGTGGTCGACTTCAGGAGAAACACTCAAACACACACACACACACATTTACTAGTGAACATCCAGGGACAGGACATTGAGACAGTGGACAGTTTCAAGTACCTGGGTGTTCACCTTAACAATAAACTGGACTGGTCCCACAACACCAACGCCCTGTACAAGAAGGGCCAGAGTCGCCTCCACCTTCTGAGGAGACTCGGGTCCTTCGGCATATGCAGAACCTCTGCTCAGGACATTTTATGACTCTGTGGTAGCCTCTGCAATCCTCTACGCTGCCATCTGCTGGGCCCGGGCAGCACAGAGCGGGACAGAAAGAGACTGAACAAGCTGGTCAGGAGGGCCAGCTCTGTCCTCGGCTGCCCACTGGACTCTGTGGAGGAGGTGAGTGAGAGGAGGATGGTAGCAAAGCTCACATCCATCCTGTTCAACAGCTCTCACCCACTGCACCAGACTGTCGAGGAGCTAAGCAGCTCCTTCAGTGGACGACTGAGGCATCCTCAGTGCAGGAAGGAGCGCTACCAAGCAGGTCGTTCATTCCCACCGCTATCAGACTGTACAACGCCACTTTGTAACTGTCTGTGAAAATACCGGTTATGTGCAATAAAAACCCCGCGCACTTTAATCAACCACATCTACCCCACTGACTGTCAACCATATCAACCCATCTACTCTGCACTCAGATACATTACACTTTAATATAGGCCAATCTATAAAGTTGCTCCATTCTTTTCTTTTATTGTTTAGTAATTTATACTATTTATGTATCTATTTATTTATTTACTTATATATGTATGTGTGTATGTTCGTACTTGTATCTATTTTTGCACCCCCTACTGATAGTACCTCAAGAGCCTGTAACAGTGAATTTCTCCATTGTGAGATTAATAAAGCTGTATCTTATCTTATCTTATCTTATCTTATCAACATGCCCTCCATAGAGGAGGAAGACCCTGGGGGTTTGGGTGGGGGTCTGCTCATCACTGGAGTTTAGGTCACTGAGGTTGTCAAAAAACTCCTTGGTGGTCGAGCTAAGGGGAGACACCGAGGCGGTCCCAGACAAGCCGAGAGACATAGTCACCAGCGTGTTCTAGGTCGACCCCAGGGTCTCTTCCTGGTGGACATGCCCAAAACACCACATCAGGGAGACGTCCAGGAGGCATTCTGACCAGATGCTCGAGCCACCTCAACTGACCCCTCTCAATGCGGAGGAGCAGCAGAGTTGGAGGAAGTGGCTGGGGAGAGGGACGTCTGGACCTCTTTGCTCAGGTTGCTGCCCCTGCGACCCAACCTTGGACTTAGCGGAAGAAGATGATGATGATGATGATGATGATGATGTACACATGGGTGTGATGTTCTGTTGACTGTATTTAGCCATATGGGACCATTTATCTGACATTAGTTTATATTTTTAATATTTATGTTGTAATAATGTGTATGCATCCATCTACTTTACGTATTCATGAGCAAAATCGAATACATACATATTATTTTAAATGCACTATTATGTGTTTCTTCCCCCCCCCCACACACACACACGATAATTTGTTTAAATAAATAAATAATTCAATTTATTTAATAAAAAATACTTTTAAAAACTACATTACCCAGAATACTAGGAAAAGCTGACAATGCATTTTTCAGGCGTGACCTTTGCTTCACAGGGACGATGACCAGATGGTGTGCAGTTCAAATCTCACACTTCTTGACGACCTCAGGTTCATTATTTTTGTATCCACTTTGTAACCTCAATTTAGACTCGGAGAGTCTCGGTTTGATCAGGTCAATATGAGGAAATCTCACTGCATTACATATACAGACACACGTGCTTCCAGATAGGTTTATATTTCTTGTTTACTTTTGCTGAGTGTTCAAAATTAAATCATAAGCCTGGAATGCGGGTGTGTCGTGCGCTTTTTTTTTATACCGTAGGTTTTGTGGTAAAATAACACAAATAGAGACCCCTATTGGTGTCACCGTGCTATTACATAAAGTGATGACTGTGACAAATAAAGGGATATTGACACTGTTCGTCACTCTATTCACTTTGGATGGCTCAATTTATTCATTTTTTCCCTTTCTGAACTGCTCAATCCTCATTTGGGTCACGGTGAGGCTGGTGCCCATTTCAGCTGATTCTGGATGAGGATCCTGTCCCCTGGACAGCTCGTCAACTATGTGGTATACTCTTGACGAAACCCAGCAATGGTTCTTTTACAGCCTCTGATCACAGGCAGTGAGAGACATGGCCAGCCTTTGATTACCCAGTTAGCTACACAGTGAGGGTTTGAACCCTCAACGTTGGGATCGGTAATCCAGCACCTTACCATGAGGCCTCCACTACCCTGCTTCCACAATTCTTAAATCAAATAATTGATTATAACCACTGATTATGTAATAAAGCGCACACAGTGCCTACATTAACACTCAGAGGCTACATCATTTACAGTCAAGGCACACCTGGATTTGTCACAGATGCACCTTCATTGTATTAATGCCACAATGGAAATTATTGCCTCTGCATCAAACTTCTAAATTTAAATCAAATTTGCCCATTGTATGAATAAGTGTTGGCCCCTGTTTGCTGTTCAGGGTTTATTATCAACTTATTTTAAGTTTACTGGTTTAATTGTTTAACATACACTACCCTAAATAATTATTGGCACCCTGGTTAAGCTGTATAACAAGCCTTAAATAAATTACATTTCTTTGCCGAATACTCTCACAATAGAAACTGTGGAATGATGTTACCTTCAAATCAAATGAATTTTAGGAGAAAAAAATAAATCACTAAGAAATAAATATTTTTCTTAAAATCATGTGTTCCACATTTCATGGCACCCTCGCAATTCCTAGGAAATAAATGTAATTGAAGTATTTCTATCATTTCTACAGAAGTTTACAAAGTTGCTCAGAGTTTGCTGTGACACGGACGCCATTTCTTTTATCCACTCTTTAACATGAGAATCGCCCCTCGCCTGCACCTGCCCCCGACAACATAGCTCCTAGGATCATTAGGTCACGCAAACCCCTCCACCATGATAAGGTGGCGATTCAGGGAAGGGCACATGATTTGATGTAAAAGAATTATTTCTTAATGTGGGATTTTTTTTTTCCACTGAATAAATGCACTTGGTTGGATTTCTCTCTCTCTCTCTTTCTTTTTTTACCCCCTCCCACTGTAGTCATATATTATTTAAAAAGAGAGAGAGAGAGAGAGAGAGAGAGAGAGAGAGAGAGAGAAAAGCAAGTTATTTAAACCTAAAGAGCACATAACCAGGGGTGCCAATAATTATGGAGGGCAATGTATGTGTGTTTGTGCATTCATTCTTCTATTTTCTGTCACTGCTTAATCCTAATTAGGGTCACGGGGAGGCTGGCTCTCATCCCAGCCAATTCTGGGCAAGGGCAGAGTACACCCTGGACCGCTCGACAGGCCATCGCAGGGCAGAAACACGCTGACGGCTATATGGCCTATTGTTGTCG
>CM045736.1:51818895-51861395 GCA_024760905.1 Plotosus lineatus
TAGTCTGTAGGTTCAAAGACACATCTGGTATGAGGTCTCAACAGCAGGAGGAGACAGTTGTTTTTGTCATCAGGTGCAATTGCCTGGATACAAACACCAACTGCCTGCTAGTTCATAAGCAATGAAAGCAATTAAAGTTTTTGCAAGTGTGTGTGTGTGTGTGTGTGTGTGTGTGTGTGTGTGTGTGTGTGTGTGTGTGTGTGTGATAAAGTTCTGCTTTTCACGTTATATTTACTGTCTCTGTAAACAGATATGTGAATATGTTCACCTGTTCCCAGTCTTTCGTTTAGTGTGGAGTTAATTACAGCACATCTGCAGTATGCATTCAGAATATCCTTCAACATTTTGTACTGATCTCACATACCGGATAATTAAATAGTTCTTTGGAGCCCATCATTAAGCATGAAACTTTCATCATTTTTTTAAACATTGAGACTCTATAATGTAGACAAATGTGGTATTAAATATATTGTATAGAGAAAGCCACAATTTAAAAAAAGTTTAAAAAAAATATCTCATGACACTTTCATTCCTTTCTTCATTCTGTTTTTAAACACTGCTTATCAGTTGCGGGGGAGCTGGAACTTGAGGCCGGGTTACACAAGATAAGTCCAAAATCTATTATAGAGCTAATGTAGATATACATAAACCATTACTGCTTGCATTTATGGGAAATTTAAACTAACCACTTAATCTAGAAGCCTTTGGCCTGTGAGAGAAAATGAGAGTATCTAAAATCAACCCACTCAGAAATCAGGAAAGCATGTAAAGTCCTTACAGAAAGGTCTCGGTCAACAGGCAGGTTTGAACATAAAACCCACTTGCTGTTAATTGCTAGTGTTAATCACAACCAGGCCACCTTCATGCTTTTGGATTCAGATGCAATTACAGTTTACCTCACTTTACGAAAGTCTCATCAACAAAAAAATTCAGGTTCTGCTGCTGCTTGGTTGAAGCAAAAACCTGCAGCCACTGTGGCCCTTTGTGGAATGAGTTTGAGACCCCTGGTATATGCAATATACCTGTGATCATGTACACTCACTTCCTTGTCACTTACCGCGATCCAAAAAAAAAAAAAAAAAAAAAGATTTACAAAAATGCAATGTAACAAGGCTTGGCATTGCAGAGTGAGGCGTTTCGTGCATTTCTGTTTGGAACTCTGAGCATTATGTAACTTCCACCGGCATTTACTTTTGGCACTGAGGCGAAAGTAAAAAAGAGTAAACTTTACCTCCATTTCCTCGAAATCTCTGCATGATATCTAGGTTTTCTGGAAAAGTCCACAATTAAAATGAATTTTTAAATGCAGTACATTTGACACCAATTGCAGCCGTGAAGGGGGGACCCTAAACAGTGTCTCTCCCCCTTACACCGGTCCCAAGCACGGAAAAATGCAGAGGGTTGTGTCAGAAAGGGCATCTGACGTAAAACCAATGCAAAACTTTATCATGTAAATCACATATATTACCTCCATACCGGATCGGTCGAGGCCCGGGTTAACAACGACCGCCATCAGTGCTGTTAACCAACAGGGTGCTGGTGGAAATTGGACTACTGTTGGTCAAAGAAGGAGAGGTCGAAGGAGGAGAGGCGGGAGGTGTGTCTGTAGGCGGAGAGAGAGAGAAGAGGAAAAGCATGAGTCTAGGACTGAGAGTGGGAACTTTGAATGTTGGAACTATGAAAGGAAAAGCTAGAAAGCTGGCTGACATGATGCAGAGGAGGAAGGTGGACATACTGTGTGTTCAGACCAGGTGGAAAGGTAGCAAAGCTAAAAGCTTAGGAGCAGGGTTTAAGCTGTTTTATCATGGTGTGGATGGGAAGAGAAATGGAGTATGAGTCATCTTGAACGAGGGGTTTGTCAGGAATGTTCTAGATGTGAAAAGAGTGTCAGACAGAGTGATGAGTCTCAAGTTAGACATTGAAGGTGTGATGTTCAATGTTGTTAGTGCTTATGCCCCACAGGCAGGATGTGACCTAGAAGAGAAGGAGAGATTCTGGAGTGACTTAGATGAAGTGATGCAGAGTACCCCCAGAGGTGAAAGAGGTACAGACTTCAATGGACATGTTGGTGCAGGCAACAGAGGGGGAAGAGGAAGTGATGGGCAAGTTTGGTATCCAGGACAGGAACACAGAAGGACAGATGTTGATCGATTTTGCAAAAAGAATGGAAATGGCTGTGGTGAATACTTTCTTCAAGAAGAGACAGGAGCATTGGGTGACTTATTAAAGCAGAGGTAGGAGCACACAGGTAGACTACATCTTGTGTAGGCAATGGAATTTGAAGGAAATCAGTGACTGCAAAGTAGTAGTGGGTGAGATTTTTGCCAAACAGCATAGGATGGTGGTGTGCAGGATGACGATGATGGTGAGGAAGGTGAAGAAGGCAAAGGCAGAGCAGGAAACAAAGTGGTGGAAGTTGAAAAAAGAAGAGGGTCATGTTGTCTTCAAGGAGGAGTTGAAACAGGCTTTGGGATGTCAGGAAGTATTTCCAGATGACTGGACAACCACAGCAAATGTGATCGGGGACACAGGTAGGAGAGTACTTGGTGTGTCCTTTGGAAGGAAAGTAGATAAGGAGACTTGGTGGTTGAATGAGGAAGTGCAGAAGTGTGTACAAAGGAAGAGGTTAGCTAAGAAGAAGTGGGACACTGAGAGGACTGAAGAGAGTAAACAGGAGTACAGGGTGACACAGCGTAAGGCGAAAGTAGTGGTGGCAAAGGCCAAACAGAGGGTGTATGATGACTTGTCTGATAGGTTGGACAGTAAGGAGGGAGAAAATGATCTATACAGGTTGGCACAGCAGAGAGATAGAGATGGAAAGGACGTGCAGCAAGTTAGATTGATAAAGGACAGAGAAGGAAATGTATTGACTGATGACAGAAGTGTGCTGGGAAGATGGTAAGAGTACTTTGAAAAGCTGATGAATGAGGAAAATGAGAGAGAAAAAAGAGTAGAAGGGGTGACCATTGAGGAGCAGGAAGTAGCAAAGATTTGTAAGGGTGAAGTGAGGAGGGCACTGAAGAGGATAAAGAATGGAAAGGCAGTTGGTCCTGATAATATACCTGTGGAGGAATGGAAGTGTCTAGGAGAGGTAGCAGTAGATTTTCTGACAAGAACATTCAATAAGGTCTTAGAGAGTGAGCAGATGCCGGAGGAATGGAGGAGAAGTGTGCTGGTGCCCATTTTTAAGAACAAGGGAGATGTGCAGAGTTGTGGCAATTACAGATGGATAAAGTTGATGAGCCATACAATGAAGTTATGGGAAAGAATAGTGAAAGCTAGACTAAGGGCAGAGGTCAGCATTTGTGAACAACAGTTTCGTTTCATGCCAAGAAAAAGCACCACAGATGCAGTGTTCGCCGTGAGGATGTTAATAGAGAAGTTCAGAGAAGGTCAGAGGGAACTGCATGGTGCCTTTGTGGATCTGGAAAAAGCATATGACAGGGTGTCAAGAGAAGAACTGTGGTATTGCATGAGGAAGTCTGGAGTTGCAGAGAAGTATGTTAGAGTGGTGCAGGACATGTATGAGAGATGTAGGACAGTGGTGAGGTGTGCTGTTGGTGTGACTGACTAATTCAAGGTGGAGGTGGGACTGCATCAAGGATCAGCTCTCAGCCCCTTCTTATTTGCGATGGTGATGGACAAGCTGATGAGGTTAGGCAAGAACCTCCATGGATTATGATGTTTGCAGATGACATTATGATCTGTAGTGAGAGCAGAGAACAAGTGCAGGGAAATCTAGAGAGGTGGAGGTATGCCCTGGAAAGGAGAGGAATGAAGGTTAGCCTCAGTAAATCAGAATACATGTGTGTGAATGAGAAGGACCCAGGAGGAATAGTGATGTTACAGGGAGCAGAGATAACGAAGGTGGAGGATTTTAAGTACTTAGGCTCAATCCAGAGCAATGGAGAGTGTGGAAAAGAGGTGAA
Source organism: Plotosus lineatus (assembly GCA_024760905.1). Taxonomy (NCBI): domain Eukaryota; kingdom Metazoa; phylum Chordata; class Actinopteri; order Siluriformes; family Plotosidae; genus Plotosus; species Plotosus lineatus. The sequence continues at coordinate 51,822,825 of CM045736.1, forward strand.
GAAATGTGTGCAGGCAGGTTGGAATGGTTGGAGAAAAGTGTCCAGTGTGATATGCAATAGGAGAGTATCAACAAGAATGAAAGGAAAAGTGTACAAGAGGTTCTCTCTGGGAGGAACGAGGATGGATTGGATCAGAAATGAGTACATCAGAGGGACAGCCCATGTAAGATGTTTTGGAGACAAAGTCAGAGAGGCTAGATTGAGATGGGTTGGGCATGTACAGAGGAGGGATAGTGAGTATATTGGCAGTAGGATGCTGAGGTTGGAACTACCAGGCAGAAGGCCTAGAAGAAGACCAAAGAAGAGATTTATGGATGTGGTGAAGGAAGACATGAAGGTCGTTGGAGTAAGAGAAGAAGATGCAGAGGACAGGGTGAGATGGAGGCGGATGATTTTCTGTGGCGACCCCTGAAGGGAACAGCCGAAAGGAAAAGAAGAAGAACATCTGACATCAGGTTAATTATTCCTCCTTGGTCAGCCATTGTAGGCGTAAAAAAAAAAAAATTCTAACTTAAACGTATTGTATGCATATCACTACAGATTATTCAACTAGTTTTGCTCTGACCAACCAATCAGATGAGGGAAAAAAGCTGATGTTATTATAAGCCTGCTAGCTGATCCAGTGAGGTGAACCTGACATCTGAACGGTTAAGGAAACATTTTATAGTTTAAATGGCATCGGCCAGCACGCCCAGGGTCAGCTGAGATGGGCGCTAGCCTCCCCGTGACCATAATTAGGATTAAGCGGTTCAAAAATTGAACACATGAATGTAGGTCAGTGCTTTTAATGGTGTTTAGACCAGCAGAGAAAGCTTTGCTGGCCCCGATGGCCCACAACTGCATTTATGAGTGCAGCGCAAAAGATTAAAATATTTGAAGACTATGAACCTTGCAACCACTCCCTTAATAACTCTCTCCTCAGGGAAAATACTTCTAGCCATCAGAATGAAGGCATCCTGTTTCCTGCACAGCTCATATTATACCACCAGCAATTCAAGAAATAGCTCCTCAAACCTGCATCAACACTTTATGAACACAAAGCAAGTCACCAAATTTTGTGGTATTTTGCATTTTACCATAATATTATAGCTTCTGCAATCCATCCCTATCTTCACTTGAACCGCATCTAAAGTGAAATTGTTTCCATCAAATTAACAATATTGGTGTAGTGGTGTAGTGGTTAGGGTGCTGTGCTCATGCTCAGGAGGTTGTGTTCAAATCCCAGTTTGACCCCCACTGTGCTAAGACCCCTGGGCAAGGTCTTAACCACAGGTGTGTCTCTGTTGAACCAGCAGTATAAATGGGTACCAGTAAAAAATATACTGGGAAGGTAACCTGCAATGGACTAGCATCCCATCCAGGAGGAGCTAAACTCCTGGTTGATTCATGCTACAGAAACCGGTGATAAGCACTGGCCTGATGAGCCAGTTTTAAAATTGAATATGTTTTTTATGTTCCGTTGTCAGTAAAATATGAGTTTATAAGATATGCAAAGAATTACAGCCTGTTTTTATTAACACACAACATCCGAACTTTTGTTTTGGAACTGGGGTTGTACAAATTATAAAAAAATATACTAGTACATTTGAAGCAAAAACTTGTTTTGACCAACATGACTTTAGTAAATGTGTGGGGGTGGCTGGTGGCAAGTCGTTATTTGTTTGTTTCTTAGCAATTAAGTTGTCATTCTCATTTCCTTGCAATATATGACTACGCTAAACATTATTAATTTTTTTCACAAGCCTGAATGGGAAAATACTTTCTTTCTTCGAGTCATCTAAATGTTCAGTTCATTTTCTGTAACTGCTTAATCCTAATTAGGGTTGCGGGCAGGCTGGCACCCATCATAGCTGACTCCGGGCAAGGGCAGAGACTCCCTGCACAACTCCCCAGGCCATCGCAGGGCGAAATCATGCTGACGGCTTTGCAGCTACTCTTGTTGAAAGTCAGCAATGGTTCTTTTACATGAACCTCACACCATAAACAGTGAGAGACATGGCCGGCCTTTGATAACCCAGTTAGCTGCACTGGGGGGGACAGTGACAACCTGTGGTGAGTGGCGCTTGAATCCACAGCCTTAGGATCAGTGATTTAGCACCTTTTACCACTAGGCCACCAATGCCCATGCCATCTAAATGAATGGGTGAAAATCTTAGAACACTTTAAAGATGGAATTGCACGCCAAAATGTGACAAATGCACAGTTAAGGTACAGTACAGTTACACATCTTATCACTATAAGAGGGAGTAATGTCCACATGTGTCCTAAAAACTGGATTTATGCATCTGGTCTGTCTGCGTCCTAAATAAAAATTTACATGGTTTTAAATTTATGCTTTGATTTACTTTTTATAAAAAGGTCACAAGTTATGTAGTCCCTCTGTTTCTATTTTCTAGCTTTTGGAGGCTGAGCAAGTAAAGCTGATGAGTTCAACCTGAAAGTTCCTTATTGGTTCCTGTAACAGGAACATAACTCTGTTTTCTTTAAATGATCAAACACTATTTACACACACACACACACACACACACACACACACACACACACACACACACACACACACACACACACACAAATAATAAACCCTTCTTGATAGGCAGTTAAACATTTTAATCTCAAGTACACTAATGAAATGATTACAAGCTGTGTTAGCCCTTGTGTTTGACTTCTTTCATTGCACTTCTCTGTCACCCACTTCACTCCACCCCACTCCACCCTGCGGCATTCTGTACCTTCTTAATATACATTGCAGGCTGTCTTTCATAGAAACATTGGAGAGAAGATTCCCATGCCTTTCTTCATGTCATATAAGTACTGTGGAGCCTCGGAATCCGAACACTCTAGAGTTCAAACAAATCGGAATCCGAACAAAAGATCCGTGTTTTTTTTTTTTTTTGTCCCGGAAACCGAACAAAAGCCAGAAGTCGAACTCAAGAAACGCGCGAAAAAAAAACGAGACCGAGGGGGAGGAAAAGTACACGACTTCTGGAAGTCCGGAAGTTGTTGATCCTATGTATCACCCTGATAAAGCTGTCCGGGGAAGTCCAGAAGTTGTTGATACAGTACTATGTACGTATCACCCTCATAAAGCTAAAACTAGCACTAAAGTGCTAAAGCTAAGCTAAAGCACTAGCAGCGCTGTGAACACCTTTAATGATGAGGTCATGAGCCACTTCCGTAAGGTTTTGAAAAGAAGTCAGAAACAAGCCACGTTAGAAATGTTCTTCAAGAAAAGAAAGGAACATCCTGAAGGAGAGTCATCCATGCAAAGCGATAGCAAGAGAAAAAACACCCTTGGCTGATTTACCTGAAGCTGTTATGGTTATGGAAGGGAATCCACTTGCTGTCTCCCACTCTGTTATGGAAGGGGATACACTTCATCTCTTCCTCTCCAACATTTACACATGCCAACTGCTCACCACCACAAAGGTTAAAATTCTCATCTTTATTGTTCTTATGCTTTAACTGCACTGTGGTTTGTATTTTAGTGTGTTATGGTCTCTCACAAAAGAGTTGCGCATTGAAATACACATTGGAGTGGGGCGTGGCTGCCACACGCAGGTGGAGGGCTAAACACACACACACACACACCTGAGTCCACTTAATCACAGGCTATAAAGACTAGCAGCGCTCTTTCCGGTGCTAGAAGATTGTCCATCTTCCCAGTGATCTCTCTGGCTCTCAGCTCTGTGCTCCACCAGTTACTGCTTTAGTTTAATTCCAGTGTTTCTCTGCATCTTTAACAGTGATTACGATTTCCCTGTGATCTAGTGCCTTCCATGTGAACAATAAAATGCACCCCTTTTTAAATAATGCCCCCATTTTAAAAATGCTCCCGTTTTTAAAAAAACGCACCCGTTTTCAATAAACGCACCCATTTTGATCTAGTGCCTTCCTGTGAACAATAAGATGCTCCAGTTTTAGGTGCGTTTTATTGTTCCCAGGAAAGGCACTAAATCATAGGGAAATTGTAGTCACGGTTAGAGATGCGGAGAAACACTATCAACCTAAAGCAGGAACTAGTGGAGCACAGAGCTGAGAGCCAGAGAGATCACGGGAAAGAGGGACAATATTCGAGCATCGGGAAGAACGCTGCTAGTCTTTATAGCCCGTAATTAAGTGGACTCAGGTGTGTGTGTTTAGCACTCCACAAGGTGTGACAGCCATGCCCCTCTCCAACTCGCATTTCAATGTGCAACTCTTGTGAGAGACCATAACACGCTAAAATAAAAACCATAGTGCAGTTAAAGAGTCTCTCACAACATAGACCATAACAGTATACCATATTCAATTTTTTTTTTTACTTAATTTGCGGACCTATGGTATGAGTTATGGTACTGGTAATTTCTGTTTAAAAGATGACGGAATGGATTATTTGTAATGGGAAAAGCAAATTTGGAATCCGAACAAATTGGAATCTGAACAGCCGTCTGGAACGGATTAAGTTCGAGTACCAAGGCTCCACTGTATGTCAACATGCCTCGAACATTTGGGAGTGTGTGTCAGCAGGCTGTTTGCTCTCTGCTTTCAGCACAGGAGACCTGGCAGAATTGCAGGTGAACTGTGTGGATTGAGCAATTGGGAAAGGTCACACTCAGCGGGATTCTGATTAAAGCCTTTGGCTCCTGCTGCCTTGAACTGCTGTTGGGCGTTTCAGAAATAGGAGTATTTTAACTCTGTGTTAACACTGCTATTTAAAGACAAGCAGAAAGAAAGAAAGATGAAAACCTGTTTGCTGGGAAAGGGCGATGGCTATCTCAGCAATGAATGCTGCAAGCTTTTTAGACACAGAGATATTACAGTAGTAAAGATCAGTGATGGGCAGTGGTTGCTTGATGGTAAGGCGCTGGATCACTGATCCTAAGGCTGGGGGTTCAAGTCCCACTCTCACTGGGTTGTCACTGTCCTCTCTCACTGTCTGAATATTTGTGATGATGATATTGCTTTGCCCATAGTTTCTATAATCCATTATGGAACACTACTTTATGGGTAGAGTTAGATAATAGACGACTGACAGTACTTCACTGTGTGAATTTTGGTTGTTCAAGCCTTTCAGGAAAGAATAAAGATGTTTATCTCAGTTATCTGAAGGACGAGTGGATGAACCGAGAAGGGACTGATGTTAGGTATATCCGGCGGTTCCAGCCAAATCTCAATCACCTTGTGTACAGTGAACATTTTGCTTAAGATGCATTCATTCTCAACATGACTGCAGAATAATTGGTGTTAAAACGAAACTAAAATTCAAGGAAGATGCTGTTCCAAAAGTATTTTGATTTAAAAAGATTTGAAAAGATCACCGGATTGAGAGAAAAGAGAAAGGTACGTCAAAACAAGACCTGCATGTGTCAAAGCGGTTTGTGTTTCCTGGGCATGTGCCACTTTTGAGTTGTATAGTGATCTCCGTGGGCATAATATTTTTCATACAGAACAGAGATCACTTGGCGAGTTTCAAATGGATGAGACAGCTCCGGAAGATGTACCAAAATGTTGAAAACACCTGAATGATTTGCTTAACTAACCGTTTTTTTCTGTATATTTCATCTGTAACCTTCATTTGATTGTCATTAGTCCGGTTAGTCTGGTAATAGAACCGTATAGCCATGAAACCTGAGAATCTTTACGTATGACATAGCACTTTTTACAGGGTAGGTCTCGGTATTCCTACACAGGGTGATTGAACGGTAACTGTTACCTTCTAAGTGTAACTGGTAACTGATAAATAAAAACTAGTAAATGCTTTTAGCTCAAATCTGACGTGCAGGTACACTTATTTTGAAGATAACTGGTAGGCCCTGATGTTTTAGCTTAATAACTCTCACAACATCTTTTATAAGTACCTCGCAACCACAGGCAGCTATGTAGGTGCAGAGCTCTGTTAAAACTTCATGAAGTGATTGTCATTCATACTGCAGGGTATTTGTGATGATGGGTAATACACAATACCCCTTTAATTCATGCAGAGAAAGAATACCGGACAATTCTTTTTTGCCAAAATTATTCACATACTATTACAGTGGTACCTCATTTTACGAAATTAATCCGTTCCAAAGCCTTTTTCTTAACCTGGATTTTTCGTAAATTGAACCGCATTTTACATGTAAAACGTACGATTCGTTCCAAGGCTCCCAATACTACCCCCTAAACCCTTTAAAATTTATAAAAGCATACCTTTTAAGACCTCCTTCTGCTTCAATGTCGTACCGATGGTAGACGGGTTTGGCCATATTCCTTTGTGATATCACTCAATCCCGTTTCTTCTTCTCATTCGCACCAGAAATCAAACGCGCGCACGCGCGTGTGTGTGTGTGCACGCATGTGTTGACCATGTCTTCTTAGCAGAGTTATAATCTTACAAATGTTTATGGAAGGTTAAAAGCCAGAGTCAAGAAATAAAGCATGAAACAACAGTAACTCTGTTCTTTACACGAAAAGCATTATGGGAGATGCAGCTCCATAATAGCCAATGGGAGGGAGCTGCGTCATCCTTCCTAGCCACCCAGCGGGGCGGGATGTTTGAACGTCATTGATGGGAGAGCAGCTCATGCATTGTTTGATGAATGGCATGTTTGAATGGCGTGTTTAAATATTTGAGTGGCACATTTGGTGCATTTTGAAAGGAGAACTTGTTTCGTATACAGAGACAAAAAATTTTGGAAAATGTTTTTCGTAACCTGGATTTTTAGTTTGCTGAGACTATCGTAAGGTGAGGTACCACTGTGCACAGTATACCCAGCGCCCCGTGTAGCAGTTTGGGGATTAGCCTGCTAAACAGTAAGTGATGGGCAATGCCATGTCATCATCATCATCATCATCATCATCATCATCATCATCATCATCATCATCATCATCATCATATGATATCCCCAGCACTGTTATTGTTATTAAAAATCCTTTTTTTAGCAGCTGTTGCCCCAAATCATCTTGAATGGGGTTTAAAATGAAGAACATGTACCTAACAGTGTATGATATATTCTTTTTGTCCTGGAGCATTCCTTTCAGTTGGTTGAGCACTGTCTTTATTTATCATCTATTATTTTTGTTTTCTTTGGTTGTATCCCCTTTGGTACCCCATTGGTAAGTAGTTTATTACCCACAATGCAAAACATAAGAGCAGTTATAGGTTTTTTGTTTTGTTTGTTTGAATCCAACTTTACAGATAAATTAAATTTTAGCAGATGGAGCATTTTTTAAGCTGGAATATACTTTAAAATCCTCTTGTATTTTATAACCGCAGTCCACTATTATAGGTTGTGGGTCTCCTACTTCCCAGCCAGACACTGACAGCCACTATTTTCCAGCAGGCACAGTCCTTTCCTTATCACAGTTAGTCTGAGTGTTCAAATATAAAAATAATAGCTAGTTTATCATTGATTTGTTCGTTTGTCCTTTTATCCCCTCTCTGTATGCGTCTCTCGGTGGTTGAACCAGAGCCATAATGGTTGTGTGAACCACTTCAATCGCAGCGCATCTAAGGTATAGGATAGGCAGTACAGTCTCCTCCAGGGTGCAGTAAAGAGGTACAAGAGGTGTTTCAGTTAATCCAGCTTGAACAGCACTTCTGAGGGCTTAACAGCTTGATTCGGCTTGATTTATTGGACTCTTGACTTATTGGAGACTTTAATTAAGCTCTAAATCAGCGTGATGTCATACACTTGGTATCAATAAGTAAAAGCCTTTGTATTAATTTCTGAACTTCAGTTTTTTCTTATCTCAATTGCTTTACTATGATAATTGCTTTGTCAAAATTATTTATTCTGTTTTGGAGCCTAGAGAGTGTCAACATTCTTTCAGGGATAACTGGGAGCAGTCAGCAGTGCAGTTATCATTGCGGTGAGTTTAGTACATACATGCAACTAACCCAGTTTTCAAGGGCACCACACAAAGCATTATTTCATTTTATTCACTTTGCCCAGAGAGAGCAGTGGTGGTCTGGTGGTAAAAGGTGCTGGATCGCTGATCCTAGGGCTGGCAGTTCGAGTCCCATTATCCGCAAGGTTGTCACTGTCCCCCAAGTGCAGCCAACTGGTTTATCAAAGGCCGGTCATGTCTCTCACTGTCTGTGGTGTGAGGTTCATGGAAAAGAACCATTGCTGACTTTTGACAAGAGTAGCTGCAAAGCCGTCAGCATGTTTCCGCCTGCGATGGCCTGGCAAGCTGTCCAGGGTGTACTCTGTCCTTGTCTGGAGTCGGCTGGGATGGGTGCCCATCAATGATACAAATGCAATATTAAATATGCTAATTCAGTTGCTTATTCTAGTAAACAATATGGGGTGGGGCAAAATTTACACCGGAATGCTACTACAGCTTCCACAATTTCTGCTGGCCCAAATGCTAATAATAATAATAATACTACAAAACAAAATGGCCGAAAGAAAAGTGGCAAATGTATAAAAGCAAATACAATAGCACAATAATTTTATCAGAAAGAGTATCCAGATTCATGGCCTTCCACTGACTTAAAGGTAACTGAAACAGAACAGTGGTAACTTCGTAAGATATTTTGAAAGAAGAGAATGTCAGTGGAACTAAGGTCATTTAACGTATTTGATATAACATTAAGAGCAGAAGTCTCCAGCACCGTTCCTGGAGAGCTATCTTCTTGCAGGTCTTATCTCCAACCAAAGTCTAACACACTTTTTCAACTTATCAGGAGCTTCTTCAGGTAAAGCAATAATCACATGGTCAGGGAAGCATGATTCGGGTTGGAGCCAAAGTCTTTATTCAAGTAGCTTCCCAGGAATGGGGTTGCAGACTCTTTGTTTAGAATGTATTTGATTCTAGATGTCAAGTCAGTCGTGCTTCTGTGTACCAGCTGAAAGCTTAAACCTCAGCACGTGTCCATATGACAAACACCCCCGTGTCCCCTAGAGCCAATTAGTTGTCCTACTGGGCAGCAGTTTGATGCCCTGGGGCATGACAACCATAACCACGGTGACAGGAACTACAAATGGCCCCCATGCCCATGGGAAGTGAAGGGAGGGGACACTAATTAATACCAGAGTACTGACAAGGCCCCCTGCTAGGGAGAGGGGAAAGGGTGGGGGGTGGTGGGGGGTGATAGATGACAGTGCCTGTAACTGGAGCTGCTGAAAATGACCAGAGAGTCCCAAAGACAGGCAGAAAGCAACTTCACACAGCCTGTCATGACCTGTTACCAATCATTATTAGTACTTAAGGGATTTGGTGTCTGTGCAAAGAAAGACAAATTTATTAATGAAGTGTGAGAGTTTTCATCCAAAGAGTTAAGGTTTTACCTTTGTTTAATACATGACTAAGGTCTAAAAGAAACTGATGTTGGTGCACATATATAACCCAGAATGATGATTTTGTAATATAGAGTCATTCCTATAGAGCATTTTTATAATGGTTACTTAGCTGTGCACAGATGTGGGGAGTGATGATTAATATGCCAGACTTTTATTTGAGTCCTGAGCAGTGATGGTAATGATACATTATCAGATCTGTGAATATGATCTTCTAGGAGCTCAGAAAGCTGTACTTATCAGTATGAGTGTTTATAAAGCTGCCGACACATCGCTGTAGTTGTTAATATTTGGATTAGGGCTCAGTGTAAACTAAAGATTTAGGTTTTAGTTATTATTATTATAATAATTTGGTTCAGAGATGAAATTAGGTGTTCTATCTTATACCCCCATTTCACTGGAGTGCGGCAGACTCGCTGAAGCAAAAATGTCATCGTTCTCCAACGTTCCTCAGTTGTTCCGTCATCTTCCGTGTCCTTCCGTATGATTCCAAATGTATTCCTCCACTTGGGGCAGGCCAAAATCTTCTGCAAACATGGTTTTGAACATGTTCAAAAGCACGTTCACAGAAAAATCTTCCGACAGTGTTCCCTTAGGTTCCTCAGTTGTTCCGCAAATGTTCCGTCATTTCCTCAAACGTTCCGTGATCATTCCTTTTATTCTGCCAGTGTTCCTTGACCATTCCATGAGCCTTCCCCCACTCTTCTGGGTGGTCAAAAGCAGCCACAGAATCCCCACGGAATACTCAGGGAAGGTTTGCGGAATACATGCGAAACGTTTGCGGAATGGTTGCAGATAACACGGAAGACTTGCGGAACACTCAAGGAAGTCACTTCCACTATAAATTATTCCAGTTCATTCACTTTATTTTTTTCTGTTTTCCTGTTCATGTAATAAAGTTTTAAAGTTATAATCACTGTGGTTTGGACTTGTGTGCATGGTTTTTAGTTTGGAATGATTGAGGTGCAAATAAAAGGAACATATTGCCATTATTGATATTAAACATATTAACATATGTTAAATTTTAAATTTATTGTGCATTATAAACATATTATAAATTATAAACATATAGTATGAATGAGAGAATGAGCTTCCTTGGTAGATTCCGCGTATTCATAGGCAGAATCAGGAGGAAATCCTTTGCTCTTTGCCGATTTTTCCTCGTTGAAACGTGGTTACACCGGGTATTCCTCAGTCATTCCTCAGTCATTCCATGTTGAACGTGAACGTTCCGCCTTCATTCCCCCTGTTCCGCAATCATTCCATAGCGCTTCCTTCTAAAATGAAGTAGTACCGTAATCATTCCTTGAGTGTTCCTTACTTTCCGTGAATGTTCCGTGAATTATCCGAAGGTCTTCCTTTGCAATCCGCACTGGTTCCGAAGGTAATCTGAGCGCTTTTACGCATGTATTCCGACATTGTACCGCGGTCTTTCCGTGTCTTTTCCGTATTCTGTGGACGTTCCGAAGGTGTTCCGAAGGTAGAATTTTAAGTAGGTTTTTCACCCATTTTCCATGTAAAAATGCCGAAGCTCCTCCATGCATTTCTGCCTTTCTGCCACGATCATTGCATTCCGCGCTCCAGTGAAATGGGGATATTAGGTTCTACACATTGTATTAATTATTGTGAGTAGTTGAGTAGTGCTACATAACACCTTTTCAAATGTGTTTGTCTGTAAATGTGCTTACCGTGCAGGTCGGACTTAAAGTTCTGATTCAGAGAGCTGAGTGTTTCAGCCCAGCCGTACGACTTCTAGCCCAAAGACTCATTCCTATTCCTATTGTTGGTATGCATGTATGAATGTAGGTAGGTATGTACTGCACTCTAATATTTTGTTGGACTGCCTTAATTACTGTACATAGTGGCCATTGTTTTGACAAATAAGTAACATCACAATACTTATTTTGATCCAGATTTGGGTTAGTTTTCTACTGACATCCAGAAATGTTAATGAAAAAAAACCCGCTTCAATATGGCAAAAGTCGGGACTCTGTGGTGCCGGTTCACGCTTCTCATGCGCTCTGAACCACTCTTTCATTATAAAAGTCTGAATTTTATGTCCGTGTCATGAGGGGAGAAACAGGGTATTGGTGAGATTTACCTGCATTCACTGCATTCAGACGGTCAAACTGTCTTCATTCCATTTACACATTACAGTATGTTGCTGAACTTTGACCTGATCAACTGAAGCAATTACATATTGTAATCAAAGCTAAAAGCACCCCAGCAAAATATTAGCATAATCAATTTTTTTCTTGGATGCACAGTACAGTTCATTTTCTGTAACCGCTTAATCCTAATTAGCGTCGCGGGGAGGCTGACACCCATTCCAGCCGACTCCGGGTGAGAGGGCAGAGTACACACTGGACAGCTCGCTAGGCCATCGCAGGCGGAAACACGCTGACGGCTCTGCAGCTACTCTTGTCAAAAGTCAGCAATGGTTCTTTTACATGAACCTCACACCATAGAGAGTGAGAGACATGGCCGGCCTTTGATAACCCAGGTAGCTGTACTGTGGGGACAGTGACAACCTGTGGCGAGTGGGGCTTGAACCCCTAACCTTAGGATCAGTGATCCAACACTCGTTAACACTAGGCCACCCCTGCCCTGGATGCACATTGTATATGTGTGTGTGTGTGTTAGAGTTTATTAAATGGCTTGATGTTTTAAGGTTTTTTTTTTAATTATATTTTGATTATATTTTGAAGTACTATAGAAAATTGAAAGGTACCCACCTCTGTCATGCAAGCCTAATGAATACGTAGTGATTAGAAGAATTATGTAATTACATGATTGAATCAGCAGAGTTAAATATTAATTCATTAAGGTCATGTGTGTGTTTATGTCATGTCATTTTCTGTCTGAATGCCTATTGCACTGTGTTTGTAATTGTAATGACACCTACTATCCTTCAACCACCAATGCATTAAGCATTTGTTTATTTTTGTTTATTGGTGTTTTATTTTGACTCGTGTCAGAGGGGAATTGCTGGAACGCTATCTCATTGTTCCATTAGAGTTCTGCGGCTCTAACAAGGCCAGGGGGGCTCTGAGAGACAGTCCCAAGATGCTGCAGGGATACTTGGCTGTAATTAAATTGTTTTTGTCTCCTCACCCCTCCCCTTTAATTAAATCAGCCAGTTCCTCTTTACCTTTTGGCTTGGGTAACAGAGCCTTGGTAGCTCTTGGTTGCTGCTCTCTAATTGGTTAATTAAGCCTAAAGTGCTCTCTGTGTCAGCAAAGGGATATGCATCTCCAGGCCACCATATCCTTGTTGTTGTTTTCTCCCTAGTGTGTATTTATAAAAAGCGTATTAAATTGAACTAATTAGGCACAATTGGGAGAATTGGTTAGAAATACTGCATTAATTTTCTTTTCTGTCCTTTAATTTGATGTTTTGACTCCATTGCAAATGGTAAGATCTGACGACATGCTTCAGGCTTATTTTTATATCTCTGCGTGGGGTTGGATTTTCAAATAATTCTGACATACATAGAAGATTTAAAGTAAAGCTAATTTGCAATTCCTTGTGCAATTTGAACGGTTTTGATGTTTATAAGTTTGTGGTCTTGAACATGTGAGTATGCAAGTGTGTTTGTGTGCATGTGTGTATGTGTGTGTGTCTGTGTTGTGTGTGTGTGTGTGTGTGTGTGTGTGTGTATACACCCATGTGCATGGTTAATTGATCTGGTCTAAGCCCCTCTGAGGTGAATAGCTATTTACTCAGCCAATTAACTCAGAACCATAACACTGCAGCACCAAACACTGATAACTCACAACACCAAGCCTGCAAATTAAAAATGCTTCAGGCTTTCTCCCTCTTTCTCACACACACACACACACACACACACACACACACACTGAGTTAACTGAGTAAATCACTGTCCTGTTTTAATATTATTTTGATTTGTGTAATGTGTGAAGCAACTTTAAAGTTATTCCTTAATGTGATAATCGTTTTTACTTTGTTAATTAAATCAACTTAGACATCCCATCATTATATCAGTGTGGTTTATTTTGTCATCTTGTTTACTTCAACGGTGATGCTGACAAAGATTTGTGAATCATATTTAATCTGTTTCATTGTGAACTGTATATAGTATCATAAATACAGCTTCACATTTAGTAGAGTCTTTACATACACATATCCAGAAAAGATTTATTTGCAGCTCCTGTTCTAACCACATTTTCTGTCTGTTCCTCACAGCAAGTGCCAGTGTGTGTGTAATGTGTTGCTGATGCGCCACGGCAAGCTGTCTTTCAGACATCAGTGTATTGGATGATCACAGTAACAGAGTGACCACCTCTAGGTTGGGAGCCAGACATGTGAGTGGATACAGAGCTTCTCATATGCACTGATCAGCTATAACATTAAAAACATTATGAGCACTGACAGATGACGTGAATAGCATTGAGTACTGATGCTCCCCGACTTACGTTCATCTGTTTTATGTTTTTTTGATTTTGTTTGTTTGTTTTTTTTTCAAAAAAAAAAGTCAAATTTCGAGTTTAGACGTACCTACGTAGTACGTTGACGTAATGATGCAATGATGTAATGACTCTGTGTCCATTGTTTACAAATGACAGACTGAACGTGCCCCTCCTTCTTCCCAGTTCAGTTGTGTGTATTTATATATATATTATAATCAGTTATATAGCGTGTTACCCTTGTGTTAAGACATCGTCTCTGTGATCTTTGTGTTTACACTGTCTTGCGGACTTTTGTAACCCTAAGCAAATATGGTTGGTCAAAAGCGTAAGCCTACTAGCATTGGTGCAAGTCTCATACACAGAGATGAATTAACTATCTGCTCGGATCGGCGCAATCTACCATGTATACTCAGTTAAGCAAAGAGAGTTATAAAATGAATGAAAACCTGAATCCATAAAAGAAAAATAACTCTCCGCTCTGCTGGTGATTCACATCAGTGCAGGCCAGTGGTTCTTAACCTGGGTTCGATCGAACCCTAGGGGTTCGGTGAGTCAGACTCAAGGGTTTGGAGGAGGTCAGGACACACACCCGACTCGTATTCATGATGACACGCCCTGCTTGGCCATCATTGGCTGCAGGGGATCGCTACATTGCTTGGTGAATCTGTGCTGCAGGAAATTTGGTGCACTCATAGTCGACTTGTGACTGTTGTGATGGTACGTCATGTGATTTCTTCCTTAATTCTTTAATCCATACTATGTTGAGCAAAAAAAAGAAAGTGGATGGATGAATATGTACAACATGGATTCACATATAATGGAACATGATGCTAGTCAGCTTCTTATTTGCATGATTTGTGAAGTAAGATCAACCCCCACTGACTGACGCATACATACATGTATATGTGTCTATAATATCAATAAATACATATTCAATGCTATAAATGCTTATAATAAAGATTAAACATTCAAAAATAATGCATAAGATGTAAATAAAACAAATACAGACACATGTGCAGGCACGCACTCATATGCGCACCTCACAAAAATTTAAGTAGTTGTGATGGGGGGGGGGGGGGGGGGGAGTTCATATACTGTATTGGATTTTGTTCTTTGAACACACAGATGTTAATGCACGGTTCATTATGGTGCCCCAGTAAAAACATATACCTATGTCTTGAATTTGAAAAAAAAATTACATTTTATTTTTCAATAAAGGAGGGTTCGGTGAATAAGCATATGAAACTGGTGGGGTTCAGTACCGCCTACACGGTTAAGAACCACTGGTGCAGGCTGAGTACTGCTCACTTGAAAGACCGGAAGTCCATATAACCCGCACTTTGTGTCAAGCACAGCAAGTAAACTACTTTCGGTTTTTAGTTTTGGTTTACAAGCAGAAAGATCGCATCATAGAGAATGTTCAAAATTATATTTGATACTGTATTTGATATTTGATGAGTGAATTTGATTAAAATTTATCTATTTGAAATGATTTTGCTTGAATTTAATTTATTTGAAATTAATGTTGATATTATTTGATATATTTGATATTATTTTACAATGTTATGTTTATAATAATTGATTTCGGGGTGTTTTATGAGATACGGTAATGGTATTTATAGATGTATAGTACAGTATGAACGGCATATGTCATACGTCACTGTAACAACTTGCATTCACTTTCAACTTGCGTTCGGCCCTCCGGAACCAATTAAAAACGTAAGTCGGGGAGCGTCTGTATCTCATTATAGTGGCACCTGCCAAGTAGTGGGATGTATTAGGCAGAAAGGGAACAGTCAGTCGAACTCAAATCATCGATGTGTTGGAAGAAGAAAAAATGAGCAGGCATAAGGATCTGAGTGATTGACAAAGGGCCACACCGTGATAATAAATGATATATTAGGGGTATATTCGGTTCCAAAACAGCAGGTCTGTGGTGTGTTCCTGGTATGTAGTGATAAATATCTACCAAAGGTGATCCAAGAAAGGACAACCAGGGAATTGGCAAGAGTATCACGGCCGCCCAAGAGTGAATTGTGTTTAGCGAAGGCTAGTGCATTTGGTTTGATTCCACAGAGATGTTCCTGTAGCACATACTACTGAAAATGTTAATTCTGCATATGAAAGGTGACGGAATGCAGTGCATTGGACATTTCTCTGTATGGGGCTGCCTAACACAGACCAATCAGGTCGTTTACTGATGTGGTTTACTTGTATAAGTGCACACACATACTGTACAACATATATAAATTCTTTCAGGAGATGCTTTTTACTTTAGTACTGAAAATCTTGGTGTATAATTTTATTCAAGGAGTTTTAATCAATTTTCAGGCAGAAAATTATTCATTCATTAATTTTCTAAGCTGATTAATCCTAATTAGGGAGGCTGGCTCCCATCTCAGCCGACTCTGAGCAAGGGAAGGAAGGGTACACCCTGAACAGCTCGCCAGGCCATCGCAGGGCCAAAACTCACACAGCCATTCACACTCACACCTAGAGTAGATTTGGAACAGCCAGTTAGCCTACTGTGCATGTTTTGGACTATGGGGGGGGGGGGGGGGGGGTGGAGTACCTGGAGGAACCCCAAAACACGGGGACAACATGCAAACTCAACACTGAAGATCGCTGGGAATTGACTCCAGGACCTTCTTACTGTGAGGCGGGCATTCTAACCACCAAGATATTGGCTACTATTATTATTATTATTATTATTATTATTATTAGTAGTAGTAGTAGTAGTAGTAGTATTTTATTGTTTAATTATTATTGTTGTTGTTGTTATTTTTACTTGTTCAGGTCATGAGAGTATTTTTATTCATAAAATGTTTAACCATAAATTTTATTTAAAAAAAAAAAAAAACAGGGTTATCAGACACTACTTGGGACGGTGTGTATTTTGGACCTATGAACTGAGGAGGGCCTGTGGGCTGCCTGGATGATGCATGTCATCCATAAAGGTAAAATCTGTTGGACTTTTTACACTCGTGCCATCAGGCCAGTGCTTATCCCCGGTTTCCATAGCGTGAAGCGATTAGGAGTTCAACTCCTCCTGGATGGGACGCTAGTCCATCGATCGCAGGTTACCTTCCCAGTATATTTTTACTGGTACCCATTTATACTGCTGGGTGAACAGAGGCACACTTGTGGTTAGGACCCTGCCCAGGGTTCTTAGCACAGTGGGAGTCTAACTGAGATTCGAACACACAACCTCCTGATCATGAGCCCAGCACCCTAACCGCTACACCACCGGCCCACATGTCATCCATAAATCTTATGCAAATTGCTGGAATTCCCTATCACGTACCCGAATAAATTATTGATAATTCAAAACATGACATGAATGTGAATATAAAAAGTATAATAGCCCTGGAATGAGTGATCGTTTTGGAATGGAAAAGAACCATTGTTGACTTTTGTGTGTTTCCGCTCTGCGATGGCCTGGCCTGCTGTCCAGGGTGTACTCTTCCAGAGTCGGAAGAGATGGGCACCAGACTCCATGTGACCCTAATTAGAATTAAGTGCCTTCGAAAATTAATGAATTCGTTCACTCAAAAAGTTCAAAATCCTTGGCACATACAAAGAAACGTAGAAAAGCAAAGCTGCCCAAGCAAAACCCTGCTCTACTCTCCAGAGCTGTAAACATGGCAGCCATAAATCCATATCTGGTGTAATGACCCTTTTGCTTTTGAAGTTCATTAGTAGCCTAAATACATTTTTGGATGCTTTCGATTAAAATTGGCTTTTGAGTTGTGTGTTTTGGAGAACCTGGAGAAGGTTCTTGAGAAGGTTGAGCTTGAGAAGGTTCTACTGTAATCTGTTACTTTCTTTACTGGTGTACAAATCTTTCTGTAACATTTTATTTTTTATTGGAAAATGTTTATCAATACATCACTGAGGAATGCAGATGGCAGAAAACAAGCATTTATATAAACATCACAAGTTTATATTTGTAGGGTCACGTAGAGGCTCGAGCCCATCTCATCTGATTCCAAGTGAAGGTACACCCTGAGCAGCTGGCCAGTCAGAGCATACATATAAGCATTCACACGCAGACTGAAAGGCAATTTGGAATATCCAGAGTTAGCCTAGTGAGCATGTCTTTGAATTGTGGGAGGAAACCAGAGTACCCAGAAGAAAATCACAGAAGGCACAGGAAGAACATGCAAACTCCAGAATATCTATTTAAACAATGAAGATGCCAAAGTTTGTCATACAGCTCTCTCATCCATTCTTTCATTTTCTGAACTGCTTAATCCTAATTAGGGTCGCGGAGAGGCTGGCTCCTATCACAGCCGACTCTGTGCGAGGGCAGGGTACACCCTGGACAACTTGTCAGGCCATCGCAGGGCCAACATTCACACAACCATTCACACGCTCACAGCTAGAGGCAATTTTGAAAAGACAATTAACCTTCTGTGCATCTTTTTGGACCGTGGAAGGAAACCGGGATGCTTGGAGGAAACCCACACAAACACGGGGAGAACATGCAAACTACACACAGAAACCCCTCGGCAGCTCTCTCATTTTATTATTATTTCTATTACTTTTAAGCAATGTTAATTGGCATTTAAACTACAGTTATGACAGCTTATTTTCAACGACTGTCATTACAAAGTCTCATATTTCCTACCAGTTAAATCCTTTTGATTATGAGTTTGAGTGATGAGGTTTGTGTGCAGGCTTTGCTGGAGACTGCCGTGACCCGCGTTGTCCTGCCCATGCCTATCCTGGTGCTGCCGCCCATACTGATGGCTATTGTGGAGTGGTGAGCATTTCTTATTTCTTCTGTTCTGATTGCACTTCTGAATTGGAATACTTGATACTTGTGTAAGTGCTTAACATACACCGCTAGACTTTATGCTTCCTGTATTACTACAGCGTGTAATATAAAGGTCGTTAGTTGTTCAGTTCAGTTCATCAGTTCATTTTCTGTACCCGCTTAATCCTAATTTGGGTCACGGGGAGGCTGGTGCCCATCCCAGCCAACTTCGGGCGAGGGCAGAGTACACGCTGGACAGCTCGCCAGGCCATCGCAGGGCGGAAACACGCCGACGGCTTTGCAGCTACTCTTGTCGAAAGTCAGCAATGGTTCTTTTACATACCTCACACCATAGACAGTGGGAGACATGATAACCCAGTTAGCTCCATTGGGGGGAGGCGACGACAGTGACAACCTTGTGCAGAGTGGGACTCGAACCCCCAACCTGTTAGTTGTACTTATATATAAGTATATATATATATATATATATATATATATATATATATATATATATATATATATATATATATATATATATATATACACTTATAAGTATAAGTATATATACTTATATATATTAAGTTATATATATATTATATATTATATATTAAGTTATATATATGTAAACAATATATTTATTGTAAACCACATATTTATTATTTATGTAACACAAGTATCTTCAATAAAAACATTGAATATAGTAAAATTCAGCAAAGTTTTTATTATTAGACTTCTCTTACACAAATGTAAGATTAATAAAATTTGAAACCTTTTGTCTTGGGTAATAGATCTGTTATGTTCTGCATAATAATCACATGTGAAATATCAGTTAGAAGATTTTTAATCAGGATACTGTATCTTCATTGCAAAATATTATTTTGATATGACTGACATGTTCAACTTCAGCTACTCCACAGTTTTCATAATTTACCCCACAGGTAGGTGTGTGTGTGTGTGTGTGTGTGTGTGTGTGTGTGTGTGTGCGTGCGTGCATGCATGTATGAGAGAGAAACAGAATGGCGAGTTGTTCTGTGCAATTCTGCCAGTCAGCTCACCCTCACTGGCTTTCAATAGAGTGAGAACATGAGAGGAGAAGGGTCAGAGTAATGAGTGGCTTTGAAAGAGTGTGTTTGATGGATTAGTGTGCTGACAGATGTTTGTGTGTGTGTGTGTGTGTGTGTGTGTGTGTGTGTGTGTGTGTGTGTGTGTGTGTGTTTGAAACTTTTACTGTCTTCCTCTTCCATGTGTGTTCATGCCCCTTCTCCTTTTCTTCTCAAACCAAATTAAGAGCGACTGATCATTCAATCATTCATTTTTCTAAACTGCTTAATGCTAATTTGGGTCGCAGGGAGGCTAGTGCCCATCCCAGCCAACTCCGAGCGAGGGCAGAGTACACCCTAGACAGAACGTCCGGCCATCGCAGAGCAGGAACACGCTGACGGCTTTGTAGCTACTCTTGATGAAAGTCAGCAATGGTTCTTTTACATGAACCTCACACCATAGACAGTGAGAGACATGGCCAGCCTTTGACAACCCAGTTAGTTGCACTAGGGGGACAGTGACAACCCATGGAGTGTGGGGTTTGAATCCCCCAACCTTGGGCTCAGTGATCCAGCACCTTGACCACCAGGCCACCCTGATGATGACATATCTCAAGCAGCTGATGGGTGGGCGTGACAAAAGACTTCTGTCCATCATCCTTTTACACACACACACACACACACACACACACACACACACACCTTTATACTTTGCACACATGAAGAGTGCCTGGTCGTGTCTGTTGGCCAATTAAAGCTCATCATGCGTATGTGTTGATGAAGTCATCATTAAGCAGCCGTTGCCTTCATTAAACCAGGACTGCTATGGAGGACTCCTGCAGTGTACGCTATCCCACAAGCCCCCAAATTGCACTGTGGCTGTGAGTGAGGGCTGGGGGGAGGTGTCAGCACAGAGAGCTCTCACACTACCCAGTGGAAGTGTCAGAGAAAGAGAGATTTTAATGATGATTACAGAAATGCCCATGATGCAGAAAGTTTTTAATTTGCTCTCTCTCTCTCTCTCTCTCTCTCTCTCTCTCTCTCTCTCTCTGTGTGTGTGTGTGTGTGTGTGTGTGTGTGTGTGTGTGTGTGTTAGACTCCCCTCACTGCAGTTACTCCCTTGGCTTGTGTTGCCTGTGCACAGCTTTGTGTGCCTCTGGCTCTTCTCTATGCCATCAATCTGTTCCCCCAAAATAACCAGATGATCACCCCAACATACCCTGTACTGGATATTCAAAGTCCAATTCCATGTGCCTCACTCACACAGTACAATATACGCAACCCAAGTGCACAGCACAAATCTCAACAGTACATTACTATAATATACCTTTCACTCAATGGAATACACACAAAAAAACCCCAATAACGCAGCAGCTGAATATTACACTACATGACAACGCAAGACAACTTTTCCGTCCCGTCTCTCTTTCTCTCTCCCTTTGTCTTTGTCTCTTGTGAAGAGAGTTATGGTTTAAAATGCTCTGTAATAAGCTGTTCATCCATATGGTTACTGAACTGCAGACATATGTGCTGCCAACTTCCTCCACTCCTCTCCTCTTATACCCTCCTCCTCTCCTCTCACTTTCTCGCTCCCTCTTTACACATTTCCAAGGGTTCCAGACGAGTGTGTTCCCAAAAATCCGCCACTCCTATACCCCCACCTTTTCACACCCCATGGCACGTCTGTTTCAGATTCTGCCTCTCAAACTCGCACACTCCTCGCCATCTGTTTCTGAGCAAAATATTGCATGTTTTAGCTTTGCCTTGGACTTTTACCAACTCATCTCTTTATTTTTGAATTTATTATTTTTCCAAGCGTCAGTTTTGCCAGTGAAAAATGCTCGAGTCTCTCATGGAGGAGTAGTTCTCTAAATTCATATTTGATTAAACATTTTAAACATCCTAATGAGTGGCTGTTTACAGTTAATGAATGTAATTTTAAACTAGGAGATCAGCTCCCTAACATTGAAAAGAGGTACACACAACTCTTAATATTTTAGTACCCTACAGTTTGAGAGGCTTTGAGTTGAACAGGCTAATGATGACCCTGGTTATGTGTACATATTACTTTATAAGCTAAAAGGAATCAGAATTAACTGATGATACACTTGAGTCAGAGATTAGTTATGATTTATGGATATGCTGCATTTCTCAAGTCACTAAATGTTGTGTTGCTTTCCTATCTGTATTTTTGTTTCTCCGATTCATATACGGTAGGCCCCCTGTTTTTTTTGCGATGGTTCCCGCTGATCATGAAAATCCACGAGTTATTGTATATTACATGTGCTAAAATATGCTTGTTAAACCCATTCTATAGCCAGTCTTATTCATTAATGCAGTAAAATGTAGTAATGATTAAGTAAAAACTTTTTAATTTTGTACTGTGATAATATTTTTTTAATGAATTAAGCACTTACGCTCCTTACCAGAAGCTAGAGAAGATACAGGGCATTTGAGTGACATCATAGGGCTTAAATAATCATTAAAAACACACTAACAAGTTTACTTTGCAATTCAGAAAATCACGTTGATAACTTGCTCGCGAAGGAGAAAAAAGAGGCGTACACATCATCTGCAGCCAATCAGCTGGAGGGAGAAACAAAAACTCTCATCCATTGGTTAATTTTGAATCTCGTGCAAATTACTTCTTAATTTGTCGCCAATCAGTGAGTAAGGAGGGGGGGGGGGGGCGTGAGCACTAAACCGCGAATGGTCAAGGGCCTACTGTATCACGGTTTGCGCCAAAGATCTCTGAGGTAACTGAATGCAAGTTCCTAACCTATAACAAAGGCCTTTAACCAATAAATCCATTTGTCACCAGGAGGAGAACAACGCAGGAGACCTTCATAACATGATTTGACGGGTTCATACACACACTAGTGTTGCTCCTGGGCCCTTTTTTTTTTTTTTTTTTTTTTTTTTTTTTTTTTTGCAGTCAAGTTGACCATTGGATAGATAAGTACATAACTGTCAAATCACCAGGGAATTAGCATCAGAATGACTGATTGAGAGCCTTCTTTTTCTTTATTTGTGCTGGCTGTAAAATACATGATAATGCAAATTGTTTACACTCAGTCAATACTTAGTCGATTACTGTCAGATAAAATCTGATGCTTTGATAAGGGAGTGAGAATTAAGTCAGTGTTGGCAGTTTTGTAAATAATTTGATGCTTTACTTATACAACAGTACACATTTGCACATGAGCTTATATCTTAAGCCACATGAGAAAATAGATCTTATATACTTATTAAGTATGAGAGATTTCCTTTTGGCTTTCTCCCTTTATCAGGGGTCACCACAGTGAATGATTTGCATGTTTGATTTGGCATAGGTTTTTACATTGGCTGCACTTCCTGACACAACCCTTTAGCAAGGGACAGAAACACACTGAGACATGGCCCACCTTTGATAACCCAGTTAGCTGCACTGGGGGGGCGACAGTGACAACCTTGTGGAGAGTGGGACTCAAACCCCCAACCTTAGGATCAGCGATCTATACCACTAGACCACCACTGCCCCCATATACTTAGCAAGTATAAAGCCCTATTAATATTAGTAGTAGTAAGAAAAAGAACCTTTATTTAATTTAATAAAAGCATATCAAATCTTGAAACAATATAATTATAAAATATAAATATATACATTTTTACATTTTGTTGTACATAATGTCTTAAAGCATTTCTTTTAAGCTGAATTTTAACTTTCTAACATTAAAAACTCTAAAATAATTTATTATAAAATACTCCTTAGACAGATAGATTGCACTTAAAACAAGTCTATTAAAAAACAACTTTTAAAAGGATTAATTTTTCCCAACTAAAATTGTTTGTTCTAAATAAATGTTTTATGAAAGGTACATAGCACCAGCAATGAAAATGCACAGCAGTCACACTGAATTATGGTTAAAAGCTGGTTACTGGTGTGTTGACGTGCTGCTGGCATCTCTGGCCCTTGCATGGATCAGCTCTCTTTAGCAAGGGCAGAATCCCTCCAGGACAGCTCACTGGCCATCACAGGGCAGAAACACGCTGATGGCTATGTAGCTACTCTTGACAAAAGTCAGCAATGGTTCTTTTACATGAACCTCGCACCATAGACAGTGAGAGATATGGCCGGCCTTTGATAACCCAGTTAGCTGCACTGGGGGACAGTGACAATCCGTGGAGAGTGGGGCTTGAACTTTAACCTTAGAATCCGTGATCCAACACCTTTTATTACCAGGCCATCACTGCCACAATTATGGTAAATACTGTAGAAATATAGTTCCCAATACTTTAATTTATTTCTGTATCAGAATTAAAGTTGTTAACTGTATGAAATTAGAGCATGCACAAAGGTGAAAGACATTATTGAAAAAGTAGTGGAGGCGAAAGGCTAGTGGGCTGGACATCGAGCCTGAATGAGCACCGATAAACGGGCCGAAAAAGTAACAGAGTGGACACCGAGAGACAAGACGAGAAGGAGATGCAGACCGAAGTGTAGGTGGAGAGACGAAATCGAGCACAAAGCCAGAAGTAGATGGATGCAGTTTGGCACAACATCGCCGAAATTGGAAATGTATGTGGAGGCCATCCGCTAGCAGTGGCGCGACAGGCTGAGAGAAGAAGAAGAACTGTATGAAGCACTGTCATCATCAGACAACTTCTTCTTCTTCTTTTCCTTTCGGCTTTTCCCTTCAGGGGTCGCCACAGCGAATCATCTGCCTCCATCTCACCCTATCCTTTGCATCTTCTTCTCTTACACTAACGACCTTCATGTCCTCTTTCACCACATCCATGAATCGTCGCTTGGGTCTTCCCCTAGGCATTCTGCCTGGTAGTTCCAGCCTCAGCATCCTATTACCAATATACTCACTATCCCTCCTCTGTACATGTCCAAACCATCTCAATCTAGCCTCTCTGACTTTGTCTCTGAAACGACTTACATGTGCTGTCCCTCTGATGTGCTCATTCCTAATCCTATCCATCCTCGTTACTCCCAAAGAGAACCTCAACATTTTCATCTCTGCTACCTCCAGCTCTGCCTCCTGTCTTTTCCCCAGGGCCACTGTTTCTAAACCATACAACATTGTTGGCCTCAACACCGTCTTGTACACTTTTCCTTTCATTTTTGCCGATACCCTCCTATCACACATCACACCGGACACTTTTCTCCAACTATTCCAACCTGCCTGCACACGCTTCTTGACCTCTTTGACACACTCTCCATTGCTCTGGATTGTTGAGCCTAAGTACTTAAAATCCTCCACCTTTCTCATCTCTGCTCCCTGTAATTTCACCGTTCCTCCTGGGTCCTTGTCATTCATGCACATGTATTCTGTCTTACTGAGGCTAATCTTCATTCCCCTCCTTTCTAGGCCATACCTCCACCTCTCTAGGTTTTCCTGCACTTGTTCTCTGCTCTCACTACAGATCACAATGTCATCTGCAAACATCATAGTCCATGGGGAATCTTGTCTAACCTCGTCTGTCAGCCTGTCCATCACCATAGCAAACAAGAAGGGGCTGAGAGCTGACCCTTGGTGCAGTCCGACCTCCACGTTGAACTCTTCTGTCACACCGACAGCACACCTCACCACTGTCTTACATCTCTCATACATGTCCTGCACCACTCTAACATACTTCTCTGCCACTCCAGACTTCCTCATGCAATACCACAGTTCTTCTCTTGGCACCCTGTCATATGCTTTCTCCAGATCCACAAAGGCACAATGCAGCTCCCTCTGACCTTCTCTGTACTTCTCCATTAACATCCTCAAGGCAAACACTGCATCTGTGGTGCTCTTTCTTGGCATGAAACCAAACTGTTGTTCACAAATGCTGACTTCTGCCCTTAGTCTAGCTTCCACTATTCTTTCCCATAACTTCATCGTATGGCTCATCAACTTTATCCCTCTGTAGTTGCCACAACTCTGCACGTCTCCCTTGTTCTTAAAAATGGGCACCAGCACACTTCTCCTCCATTCCTCTGGCATCCTCTCACTCTCTAAGACCTTGTTAAATGTTCTTGTCAGAAAATCTACTGCTACCTCTCCTAGACACTTCCATACCTCCACCGGTATGTCATCAGGACCAACTGCCTTTCCATTCTTCATCCTTTTCAATGCCCTCCTCACTTCACCCTTACTAATCTTTGCTACTTCCTGGTCCTCAACAGTAACCTCTTCTACTCTTTTTTCTCTCTCATTTTCCTCATTCATCAGCTCTTCAAAGTACTCTTTCCATCTTCCCAGCACACTTCTGTCATCAGTCAATACATTTCCCTCTCTGTCCTTTATCAATCTAACTTGCTGCACGTCCTTCCCATCTCTATTTCTCTGCTGTGCCAACCTGTATAAATCATTTTCTCCCTCCTTACTTTCCAACCGAGCATACAAGTCATCAAACGCGCTCTGTTTGGCCTTTGACACTGCTACCTTTGCCTTACGCTGTGTCTCCCTGTACTCCTGTTTACTCTCTTCGGTTTTCTCAATGTCCCACTTCTTCTTAGCTAACCTCTTCCTTTGTACACACTCCTGCACTTCCTCATTCCACCACCAAGTCTCCTTATCTACTTTCCTTCCAGATGACACACCAAGTATTCTCCTACCTGTCTCCCTGATCACATTAGCTGTAGTTGTCCAGTCATCTGGAAGCACTTCGTGACCACCCAAAGCCTGTTTCAAGTCCTCCTTGAAGACAACCCGACACTCTTCCTTTTTCAACTTCCACCACTTTGTCTTCTGCTCTGCCTTTGCCTTCTTCACCTTCCTCACCATCAGAATCATCCTGCACACCACCATCCTATGCTGTTTGGCAACACTCTCACCCGCTACTACTTTGCAGTCACTGACTTCCTTTAAATTACATCGCCTGCACAAGATGTAGTCTACCTATGTGCTCCTACCTCCACTTTTATAAGTCACCCTATGCTCCTCTCTCTTCTGGAAGAAAGTATTCACCACAGCCATTTCCATCCTTTTTGCAAAATCTACCAACATCTGTCCTTCATGCTCCTGTCCTGGATACCAAACCTACCCATCACTTCCTCGTCCCCTCTGTTTCCTGCACCAACATGTCCATTGAAGTCTGCCCCAATGACCACTCTTTCACCACTGGGGGTACTCTGCATCACTTCATCGAACTCCCTCCAGAATCTCTCCTCTTCTCGCTCACATCCTGTCTGTGGGGCATAAGCACTAACAACATTGACCATCACACCTTTAATTTCTAACTTGAGACTCATCACTCTGTCTGACACTCTTTTCACTTCTAGAACATTCCTGGCAAACTCCTCCTTCAAGATGACTCCGACTCCATTTCTCTTCCCATCCACACCGTGATAAAACAGTTTAAACCCTGCTCCTATGCTTCTAGCCTTGCGACCTTTCCACCTGGTCTCCTGAACACACAGTATGTCCACCTTCCTCCTCTGCATCATGTCAGCCAGCTCTCTACCTTTTCCTGTCATAGTTCCAACATTCAAAGTCCCTACTTTCAGTCCTAGACTCATGCCTCTCCTCTTCTCTCTCTGGCAACGGACACACCTCCCGCCTCTCCTTCTTCGACGTCTTCGACCAACAGTAGTCCAATTTCCATCAGCACCCTGTTGGTTGACGGCACTGATGGCGGTCGTTGTTAACCCGGGCCTCGACCGATCCGGTATGTGACTTTTTTCTTGTGATTCGCATAGTTTATTTGGCATTTGTTTTACGCCGGATGCCCTTCCTGACGCAACCCTCTGCATTTATCCGGGCTTGAACCCTCTGCATTTATCCGGGCTTGGGACCGGCGTGAGGGAGAGACACTGGTTTGTGCCCCCCACTCACGGCTGCATTGTCATCATCAGACAACAACAAACAATAAACCAACGTGCCATTACATTTGCAAGGGCGTAGGCTGGTCTGACCTTTGGGGGAATGTGCACATCTCGGTTGACCGGAACTCGAGTCCCAGGGGCTATAGGCCTAAGCCTTAAAGGGGAAATGAAACTAAATAAGTTGTCAGTAGCTTAAGTATAGTTTATTGAACGATTGTGGCTTAAATTTTATATCATAAATAAACCATTGCACACACAGCGGGTTTGTTTTATGTGCTCGTCGTATAAGTTATCGACCCGAAAGCCGCCATTGCTAAGTGCCCGCCTACACAAAGTTACCGTGACGTCACTGGGTTGGTACAAAGTACCACATGAAATATAGTGCATGTATATCACAGCATATTATAGGATATAAACAACATGGAATCTCACGCCAACAATACGCACAATTTTTCAGCAGAAGACGAATCATCTCTTACTCTCAGAAGACGAATCAAATATTTAGTTCAACCAAAAACATTCTCAAATATATTTCAAACTACATCTGCAAGTACATGTGCTAAATACATTTACAAATTGAGCTAAAGTTATTTATCTATTCAAAGGCTGCAGATCCAGGCTGGATGGCTTATGATTATTTTAGCCATTCATTCTCTGCGCGTCAATGTTTGTGTTCAAACACGTGTAGGAGCCGAAGGCGGGACTAAGAAACTGTGCTTTATTCTCACACTTGCACTTTGTTTGATTGACAGTGTTCAGCTATTATTGCTCACTGATAATATTATGTTTGTTGATTGGTCAGCTTGGGCATGCACATGCGCAGTGCCCGTTACACGTTAACTTCCGGTTTACTTCCTGACTCTAGTCATGTGGAACTTATCTCCGACTTTCTCTTCAATAACAGTCATTAAGTTTATTTATAAGCTCGTGAATACAGATGCTCCCCGACTTATGTTCATCCGTTTTAATTTTTTTCGATTTTACGTTTTCAATATCTACCATGCATACTCAGTTAAGCAAAGAGTTGTAAAATGAATGAAAACCCGAACCCAGAAAAGAAAGATAACTCTCCGCTCTGCTGGTGCTTCACATCAGTGCAGGCTGAGTTTGAAACGAGTTCAACAGCGCCCTTGCTCACTTGAAAGACCGGAAGTCCATATAACCCACAGCAAGTACACTACTTTCGCAAGTACACTACTTTCGGTTTTGAGCGCCTCACATATTGTAAGCGTTGATTGGCTGTTTTAAGCTTCATGTAAAGTGACTCGGTAGAAATAAGTGACTTATTTGAAATTAATGTTATTATTTGATATATTTGATATTATTTTACAATGTTATGTTCATAATAATTGATTTCGGGGTGTTTTATGAGATACGGTAATGGTATTTATGGATGTATAGTACAGTATGAGCGTCACACGTCATACATCATACGTCACTGTAACAACTTGCGTTCACTTTCAACTTATGTTCGGCCATCCAGAACCAATTAAAACGTAAGCCGAGAAGCATCTGTACACATAATTTCTTGTCCAGCGGAACTTGACTCCTGCTGTGGGTGGGAGGCAGGCACCCTGTGGGCAGGCACCCTGTGGGCAGGCACCCTGTGGGCAGGCACCCTGTGCACCCCCCCCCAGCCTACGCCCTTGATTTGTCTCCAATAATGTAAAAAAAATTGCATATTCCTTCATACATACTTCTGCTCTGTTGTACTGTGTTAACATTTCCAAATTGTCTTAGTCTGAGGACATACAATGTCGCTACCTGTCTGCTCACATTGCCATAATACTACACTAAATATTTTGACCAACTCTTTCTTTATATGGTTGCTGCCTTGGCATATCTAAAAGAAAGCTTCATGCAAGTGTGTTTTACTTGTAATGTTTTGTGGCATGAAGTTGAGTGATGTGGATGTGTCATTAGCACCATCTACAGAAAATGAGGGAGGCGCTCTTTGTTTTTCTATATGGTTGTCATGGTGGACCATTGTGATAGAGGGTGGGAAATGAAGTTACATGCACAATCATTAACCATGTAGAAACTTAGTCAACCCCCCCCTGCACACATACACATTTACTTCAGTGAACCTGGGAACCAAGTTTAAAACCTTGTCGTTTTAATCTGTCAATTCATCCGACCAAAGAAAATCTCACCTTGATGCTCCTGCTTGTTACAACAATTGTAATCAGTGTCAGAATATAAACATTTGCTGGAAAACAACTGTTGCATGTTTTGTTTAGAATTTTTTAAACAATCTTAATATATATATATATATATATATATATATATATATATATATATATATATATATATATATATATATATATATATATATATATATATATAGGTTGGGGGTTCGAGTCCCCACAAGGTTGTCACTGTCCCCCCCAGTGCAGCTAACTGCACTGTTATCAAAGGCGGGAAATGTCTCTCACTGTTTATGGTGAGAGGCATGTAAAAGAACCATTGCTGACTTTCGTAAAGAGTAGGCTGCAAAGCCGTCAGTGTGTTTCTGTCCCTTGCTAAAAGGGTTGTGACAGGAAGGGCATCCGATGTAAAAACCTAAGCCAAATCAAAATGTGCAAATCAGATGATTCGCTGTGGCGACTCCCGAGAAAGGGAAAAAAGCTGAAAGAGAAAGAAGAGTATACAGATGGCCTCCTACTTACGAAACCCCCTGGGTATGAAAATTCCGGGTTACGAAAAACATTTTCCGAAGTTTTCGTCCCCGGGATACAAAAGCAACCTCCTCTTACGAAAAGCGGCATTCAAAATTCAAAAGCGCCAATCAAAATTTCACACGATGCGTGAGTTGCTCTCTCATTGGCTGTCTCCCAACATCCCGCCCCGCTGGCCTCCCATTGGCAAGGAGGGATGACGCAGCTGAAGTTACCCAAACTTCCTGTTTGTCACACACGTGAAGGAAAGTTAAGTGTTGGCTTGTTTTGAGATTGATCATGCAGCATGATATTTTGTTATCGCCGAAACCCCTCTACAATCGGGATGATATTGAACCAGAAGGAGACCTTAAAGCGAAAATACAGTGATGAAGGTGATTATTTTGGAACGTTATTAAGAGTGCTCCATGGGAGAAGACCTCCGATCTCGCAAGGAAGCAAGTTAATATTGAATGAGGACCTCCTGATTTTTCAAACAGGTACTGTAATTCTGCTTTAAATAAAACATCCCGTGTGTGTGTGTGTGTGTGTGTGTGTGTGTGTGATAGAGAGAGAGAGAGAGAGAGTGTGTGCACACGTGTGTGTGTGTGTGTGTGTGTGTGTGTGAGAAAGAGAGAGAGAGAGCTAAAGACATAAGGAAGCTTAACTCTTTAGTTTGTAGCTGAGTTTTTTAAGTTGTTTAATTCAGTAAATGTTTAATAAATGTGGTGCATGTGAGCTCATCTGGAATTTCGATCCCTCAAGGAATCAAGTTAAAGTTAAGTTTGGACCTCCGATCTGTCAAGCAGGGAGTGCGCTTTGAATTCCACCTCTTAAAATGGCGTCCTGCTTGTGGGCATGGCCCGCAACACCACAATAAACATTTAATGTGTATACAATACACATTTAATGCGTATTGTATTGTGTGTGTAAGAGAGAGAGAGAGAGAGAGAGAGAGAGAGAGAGAGAGACAGGTGTGTGTGTGTGTGTGTGTGTGTGTGTGTCTGTGAGTGTGTGTGTGTGTGTGTGTGTGTGTGTGTGTGTGTGTTAATAAAAAATGTTTAATAATGATTTAATTAAAAAATACATATATGTTAATAAAATGGTTTAATATGTTAATAAAATGTTTAAATGGCTTAATAAATAATTTTTTTTTACTTTTAACACATATTTATACAAAATTGATATACTTTTATCATTTTTAAAGGGTTTATGGGGTAGTCTTGGGAGCCTTGGAACGAATCAGGCATTTAACATGTAAAATGCACCCCTACTTACGAAACTCCCGCGTTATGAGAAAGGCTCTGGAACAGCTTAATTTCGTAAGTAGGGGGCCAAACTGTGTATATCTTCTTCTTCTTTTCCTTTCGGCTATTCCCTTGCCACAGTGAATCATCTCCCTCCATCTCACCCTATCCTCTGCATCTTCTTCTCTTACACCAACTGCCTTCATGTCCTCCTTCACCACATCCATAAATCGTCTCTTTGGTCTTCCTCTAGGCCTTCTGCCTGGTAGTTCCAACCTCAGCATCCTACTACCAATATACTCACTATGCCTCCTCTGTACATGTCCAAACCATCTCAATCTAGCCTCTCTGACTTTGTCTCCAAAACCTCTTACATGTGCTGTCTCTCTGATGTGCTCATTCCTGACCCTTTCCATCATCATTACTCCCAAAGAGAACCTCAACATTTTCATCTCTGCTACCTCCAGCTCTGCCTCTTATCTTTTCCCCAGGGCCACTGTTTCTAAACCATACAACATCGTTGGCCTCAACACCGTCTTGTACACTTTTCCTTTCATTCTTGCTGATACTTTCCTATCACACATCACACCAGATACTTTTCTCCAACCATTCCAACCTGCCTGTTCATGCTTCTTCACCTCTTTTCCACACTCTCCATTGCTCTGGATTGTTGAGCCTAAGTACTTAAAATCTTCCACCTTCTTTATCTCTGCCCCCTGTAACCTCACCGTTCCTCTTGGGTCCTTGTCGTTCACACACATGTACACTGTTTTACTGAGGCTCACCTTAATTCCTCTCCTTTCCAGGGCATGCCTCCACCTCTCTAGATTTTCCTGCACTTGTTCTCTGCTCTCACTACAGATCACAATGTCATCTGCAAACATCATAGTCCATGGAGATTCTTGTCTAACCTCATCTGTTTGCCTGTCCATCACCATAACAAGCAAGAAGGGGCTCAGAGATGACCCTTGATGCAGTCCCACCTCCACCTTGAACTCTTCTGTCACACCAACAGCACAACTCACCACTGTCTTACATCTCTCATACATATTCTGCACCACTCTAACATACTTCTTTGCCACTCCAGACTTCCTCATGCAATACCACAGTTCCTCTCTCGGCACCCTGTCATATGCTTTCTCCAGATCCACAAAGGCACAATGCAGCTCCTTCTGACCTTCTCTGTACTTTCTATTAACAGCCTCAAGGCAAACACTGCATCTGTGGTGCTCTTTCTTGGCATGAAACCAAACTGTTGTTCACAAATGGTGACCTCTGCCCTTAGTCTAGCTTCCACAATTCTTTCCCATAGCTTCATCATATGGCTCATGAAATTTATCCCTCTGTAGTTGCCACAACTCTGCACATCGCCCTTGTTCTTAAAAATGGGCACAAGCACACTTCTCCTCCATTCCTCCGGAATCTGCTCATTCTCTAAGACCTTGTTGAATGTTCTTGTCAGAAAATCTACTGCTACCTCTCCTAGACACTTCCATACCTCCATCGGTATATCATAAGAACCAACTGCCTTTCCACTCTTCATCCTCTTCAATGTCCTCCTCACGTCACCCTTAGTAATCTTTGCTACTTCCTGGTCCTCAACAGTCACCTCTTCTACACTTTTTTTTTCTCTTTCATTTCTCTCATTCAGCAGCTCTTCAAAGTACTCTTTCCATCTTCCCAGCACACTTCTGTCATCAGTCAATACATTTCCCTCTCTGTCCTTAATCACTCTAACTTGCTGCACATCCTTCCCATCAGTATTTCTCTGCTGTGCCAACCCATATAAATCCTTTTCTCCCTCCTTACTGTCCAACCTATCATACAAGTCATCATCCACCCTCTGTTTGGCCTTTGTCACCGCTATCTTCGCCTTACGCTGTGTCTCTTTGTACTGCTGTTTACTCTCTTCGGTTCTCTCTCTGTCCCATTTCTTCTTACCTAACCTCTTCTTTTGTACACACTCCTGCACTTCCTCATTCCACCACCAAGTTTCCTTATCTACTTTCCTTCCAGAGGACACGCCAAGTACTCTCCTACCTGTCTCCCTGATCACCTTAGCGTTATCCAGTCATCTGGAAGCACTTCCTGACCACCAAAAACCTGTTTCAACTCCTCCTTGAAGACAACACGACACTCTTCCTTTTTCAGCTTCCACCACTTTGTCTTCTGCTTTGCCTTTGCCTTCTTCACCTTTCTTAAAATCAGCATCATCCTGCACACCACCATCCTATGCTGTTTGGCAACACTCTCACCCACTACTACTTTGCAGTCACTGACTTCCTTCAAATTACATTGCCTACACAAGATGTCGTCTACCTGTGTGGTCCTATCTCCACTTTTGTAAGTCACCCTCTGCTCCTCTCTCTTCTGGAAGAAAATATTCACCACAGCCATTTCCATCCTTTTTGCAAAATATCAACATCTGTCCTTCTGTGTTCCTGTGTGTGTGTGTGTGTGTGTGTGTGTGTGTGTGTGTGTGTGTGTGTGTGTGTGTGTGTGTGTGTGTGTTTGTGTGTATAAATATATGTATATAAAACTTACATCTATGTATGTATATAAAAAGTCTGTTGGGCTTTTTTACACCCGAGCCATAGTGTCTCATCAGACTGGTGCTGATCCCCAGTCTCCATATACTGTATACACTATATATATATATATATATATATATATATATAAAATATGTTTGTGTGTGGATATATACACACATCTTTAATTTTTGCTTTCTCCCTTTATTCAGGGCTCACCACAGCAAATCATCTGAGACATGGCCAGCCATTGATTACCCAGTTAGCTGCACTGGGGGACAATGACAACCCTGTGGAGAGTGGGACCTGAACCCTCAACCATGGGATCCCTTTACCACCCGGCCACCACTGCTCTCTCTCTCTCTCTCTCTCTCTCTATATATATATATATATATATATATATATATATATATATATATATATATATATATATATATATATATATATATATATATATAAAATGTGTGTGTGTGAAGGCTACTTCATTGAAGAAACTATTAAGAAAGTGAAAATCTCATTTAGTGATGAACTGTGCAGTGAAACCTAGCTGTAACCAGGATGAAAAGGCAAGTCTGAGGCCTTGGTAAACAACTAAGCAAGATTAGTCTGTTAGAGCCTCTAGTTTTAAAACCAAATGGCTGACACATCCTCAAGTGGCAGCATCATTAAATATTACCTTTAAAATTCCAGTCTCATTTTCAGATGTAAAAAGGCAGCTCCTGAAGTTGTGAAAAAAAAGCCAATACTTGAGATTGAAAATTAAAGGAAAAGGTTAGGATGGGCAAAAGAACACACACAGTGGATGATTGGAAAAATTTGCTATGGATAGATTAAAACTTTAAAATATTTGGGCACATTTAGCAATGCCATGCCATGTCCTGTAGAAGACACTTGATTTCTTCTTCTTCTTTTCCTTTCAGCTGTTCCTTCAGGGGTCGCCACAGCAAATCATCTGCCTTCATCTCACCCTGTCCTCTGCATCTTCTTCTCTTTCACCCTATCCTCTGCATCTTCTTCTCTTACTGTGGAAGACACTTGACTGGAGCCACTTTATTCTTCAAACCAACAATGGCCCAAACTATTTAGAGAAGCAACCAGCTGGTATTTTCTCCATAATGGAATGGCCAATGCAGTAACCAGACTTCAACCTGACTGAGTTGTTGTTAGAACAGCTTGTCTGTGTGGTATGGAAGAAGTGCTCATCAAGCCAGTCCAACTTGTGGGAAATGCTTTAGGAAACATGGGGTGAAATCTGTTGATCTTACTTTGACAAATTGACAACTAGATGCTAGAAGTCTGCAAGGCTTTAATTGCCACAAATGGAAGCTTTTGGACAAAAGCACTTTGAAGGACAAAATTATTATTTCATTTCTCATTCTTTTTTCCTTGTTGATTTTAGTAACTTGTTTGATGGATACAAGTGCATTAAAATGGATGTAAGTTCATGGAAAATGTGAAATTCTTGGAGTGAACCCTAACTTGATGGCCGTCATTGTCTACAGTATCAACGTTTGGAGGCAATTTCTGACTGGGTCATGTTGGCTAAAATAAGGTTTTCTCCTGTTGAGTAGCAATCTTAAGAGTTCAAGAGTTGCGCGTTGATGAATATACACTCAAAACAGAAAATTAAATCACAAGGGTGAAGTCAGGGGAACAGGCTGGCTACCCAACATCGCCACACAATGAAATCACCCGATCGGGAAAGATTTCCCTCAGAACGTCTGGTGGTTTTCAGATTGGGTGTGCTGTCGCTCCATCTTGGTGAAAATCACACATCAACAAACAAACACACATACGTTTTGTGTGTTCCCAATATTATTTTGAATATTTTTTCTTTCTTTCTTTATGTTGCCTTTGAATGTGAAGAGGTTTTTTTTTTTGGCTCATTGTATGTGCAGTTTTGACATATGGTTGGTTTTGGCAACATGGCATGTATATTCATGCATATTCAACCAATCTCTGTGTGTGATGGGGGGGGGGGGGGGGGCGACCTCTCATGGAAATATAGAACAAGTGATATTTCGAGCTCAGACATCTGGACATTTCTAATTGGCTATAATGCCCTATAATGCCTAACAAGTTTGAAGACACTTGTTGATTATTTGGGGAAAATTCTTTCTTGACTTCATTCAGTTCAGACTCCAAAAATGTGGATTTGAAAATGTGTTTTGTTCATCATTTTGAAATCTTGAAAGGTGAAAGTTCTCCATCTAGATCCAAGTCTTGAACTTCTGGCAGAGTCAGTCATACATGGCAGAATTCATGATGTCATCAGTCCACAACATTACCTGAACCACAATAAACAACCAAGCATCAGTAATCCACCACATTTTGTGAGATCAATTCCTCCTTTTGTCACCGATGATGCTGATGGTGTGCATGAACAAAATGGTTTGGCATGACTAGTGCCAAGTATAACTCTCATGGCTCTTGGTGTATTTCATAAGATGCAGTCAGGAATTGGTTCTTTCTGGCAAAGCTTTCAAACTGCTTGCTGTTATGAAAGTTCTATTTAACTATTTATTTTGAAACTTGAAAACCACAAGGAATTATCAGTGCAGTTCTAAAACTATGATCTCTGGGTATTTTCTCCCTTTTCCTTTGTCCTCACTGCTTCAAGTACAGCTTGCTCCTGAGAAACAATTTCAGCTGTTTCATGTAAACCCTTCTGTCTGGACCACACTGGACTCTTAATGCCATTTTTGTCTCAATTTTTATAGTTTTATAAAGGATTTTTCACATATAAAATACCATGACATGTCTTCAGCTTAATATTTATACCTCAGGAAAACCTGCAAGGAAAATTATTTTATCTTTCAAAGAATTTACAAATATTTACATTTATTGACATTCATTTAAAATATTATGCATGGGTGTCAATTTTTATAGATTTGATTTTATTGTACAAGTGTTTTTGCTCCTTTTTTATTGTTTTGAAGATTTTTCTATGCAGTCTCATTTAGGAAGTGATTCTTGGTAATAATTTGTTAATGGATTGGTGTGAGAACTGACTGGTTCTAGGCAAGCAGCCAAATATACCCCCCCCCCTCCCCTCCCTCAATTATTTGAACCCTGAGCCTGTGGATGGATAACAGACATGCAAGACTGAATGTTTTTCTTATGCTTTATTGAATTAATTCTCAGAAATGTATATTTACATTCATGAATTATTTGCACAATATTTTACTCTACATTTAAAATTTATATTTGACAGTATCCTTAAAGTACTAGAATTATCTCCATTTTTATCATTGTGTTTCTGTTCTTTTTTTCGGTTTCATGTAGGACCAGACAGTGGGCTTTAGGAATGAATGGTATGTGTGATGGTATGGTGGGCTTTTGAGGATGCAAGTATTTGTGTGCACCTGTGGGCAGGATTAGGTGTCCTGCAGACTCATAACAAAAAGCACAATTTTTTTCCTCGGGTACTGCTTTCTCTTTCCATCTAGCATTGTGCCACTGACTATTATTCTTAGGTGTCATCATACTCGACTGAAACTCAACAGCAGACACTAGGTGAAATTCTGGAGTAAAAGGTCATTTGCAGGCTCGTTTAACACAGATTCCTTTCCTATTTTAAGCCCACTGATGCATGATTTAAAAACAAAGCAAAACAGCTCCTGTTATCCTATAAAAGTAAATTTAACTTAAGTGAAGTTTACCTGTGTGTCTAATCAATGATACACTAAGTGTGTGTGTGTGTGTGTGTGTGTGAGAGAGAGATAGAGAGAGAGAGAACACCAAAAAAGACTGAAAACAAGCGTTGTTTCTAAAACATATTTATTATTATGGTCCCTTTCTGAAATTATATTTTAAATGTACTGTACATTATGCAGGACGTAATGTGAGAGCTGGTAAAGACTCAGCAGATCTGTTTATGAATCAGAGAAATATTCACCAGCTGCCACACTGTAACCTGCATCCAGCAGCCAGCATTACCATGACTGAACAAGAACAGAGTATTCAGATCAACACACACACACACACACACACAGGCTAGATCATGTCTGAACTGGCCTGTAAAATAATTCCTTGCATCCCAGTTTATTTGTTTTGCCATCACTGTCATCTGCTACCGGAAAGTCCTAAAAAAACCTATTTAGAAAATCTGAAGGCAGCAAGACTGAAAGTCTGCGATGGAAATTGGCTGAATTGTCGCTTCAACAATCGAATATAATTTATATTTTAGGAATTATAATCTTTATATCCACCTGTAAATAATGTATTTATAAGAAGAAAGCGTGTTATTGACATTTGCAGGTTGAATGCACTGGCATGACAGTTGTGTCATGTTGGAAAACAAAAATATTTTAATGATAGCATAATGTTCTGAGTAGTGGAGGCATGGTGGTTCGGCGCTTGATTACCAATTCGAAGGTTGGCGGTTCAAGCCCCACTGGAATTAGTTGTCACCGCTGTCCCCCCCAGTGCAGGTCACTGGGTTATCAAAGGCAGGACATGTCACTCAGGGTCTGTGGTGAGAAACTAGGAAAAGAACCATTGCTGATATTTGCCAAGAGTAGCTGATGGTCGTCAGCGTGTTTCTGCCCTGCCATGGCCTGGTGAGCTGTCCTGGGTGTGCTCTGCCCCCACTCATAGTCGACTGAGATGGGTGCCAGCCTCCCATCGACCCTAATTAGGATCAAGTGGTTCAAAAATGAGTGAGTTAATTAATTAATGTTCTGATGTCACTACTGTGGAAAAGAGAAAAATTATACTCTGAGTAAATTTAATAAAAGAGAAAGAAGAACGATATCTACATGCAGACTGAATCTCTCTCTCTCTCTCTCTCACACACACACACACACACACAACACAGCAACCAAGTTTAGACTCGTGCACAGTCATT
>CM045736.1:51866395-51941395 GCA_024760905.1 Plotosus lineatus
ATTGGCTCACTCTGATTGGACAGAGGCTGTGGGCGCTCGGCGCTGATTGGTGGGCGTGCTTTACATTCATTTGTGCAACATAATTACCTATTAATTTTATCATTCACTTATGATTGTTTCCAACAGGTACATTTCTTCACAATGGATAATCGAACCCGTTCCAACCGAATTCTTCCAGTAAAACGAACAACAGAGCTGTTCTAGGCCATTTTATCAAACCTCTCTTCTGTGCGTCTAATATTTTTTTTTGTTCACCACTACCAGCACCACCAGCAACATTATAATCAACAACAACCACAAAGTAATAATAATAATAATAATAATAATAATAATAATAATAATAATAATAATAATAATAATAATAATAATAATAATAATAATAATAATAGACGGGCAGTGGTGGTCTCGTGGTATAGGGCGCTGGATCGCTGATCTAAAGGTTGGGGGTTCGAGTCCCACTCTCCACAGGGTTGTCACTGCCCCCCCACCCCCCCCCACCCCAGTGGTGTAGCTAACTGGTTTATCAAAGGCCAGCCATGTCTCTCACTGTCCATGGTGTGAGGCATGTAAAAGAACCATTGCTGACTTTCTACATGAGTCGGCTGCAAAGCCTTTGGCGTGTTTCTCCCCTGCGATGGCCTGGCGAGCTGTCCAGGGTGTACTCTGGAGTTGGCTTGGATGGGCGCCAGCCTCCCTGCGACCCTAATTAGGATTAAGCGGGTAAAGAAAATTAAATGATAATAATAATAATAATAATGGTGGAGTAGTGGTTGGGTGCTGCGCCTATGCTCGGGAGGTTGTGTGTTCAAATCCCAGTTAGACCCCAAACTGTGCTAAGACCACTGGGCAAGGTCTCAACCGCAAGTGTGCCTCTGTTCACCCAGCAGTATAAATGGGCACCAGTAAAAATATACTGGGAAGGTAAACTGTGCTGGACTAGCGTCCTATCCAGAAGGAGTTGTGCTTTTAGTCGCGTCACATTAGGATAAGCAGCGGCCCCATGAGCCACTAGGCTCGGGTGTAAAAAGTCCAAAGAACTTTACTATAATGATGATCAGATAAAACATCTGGATCATATGGCTGTGTCGTTCCAAAAAGCATGAACTGAAGATATATATATATATATATATATATATATATATATATATATATATATATATATATATATATATATTTTCTTTAGTCGTGGTCAAATCTGGAAAAAGCAAAGAACAGCTTCATGTAGCCTAAGATGCAACTGTTGTTTATCCAAATGTATATTCTGAACAAAGACTATCATTCACAGAATGTAGGAAAATAATCTCTTTGAAAGTAAAACAAAAAACGATGAGGCAGTTTATCAATACTGTAAATTACAACCAGTAAAGTTACAACAACTATTGTATTTCAATGTGTTCTCGCACTGATTTTCTTTTCAGGGCTTTTTAATGAAAAACCTTGACCCGGCTCATATAAAGTAACGTATTAACTCCGAGTTTCCAGAGCTGGACACCGATAAGAATCGGAGACAAAGCCTGACCCCACCCGTTTCTCGGCTCACACGGATCAGTCATTACAGCTGTGGGCTACATGCCTATGTTTGGAGTTTGGGTCGCACTTCCATGAAGAGATCTGATCTAGTTCAAGATATGAACGATCTGAAACACACACCCAGGTCTCGCCCCAACTTCATGAACTTGTCCTGCGCTGTTAATTTCCAGGCCACCTCGCGTTTCCTGAAGGCTCGCTCAACCTGCGTTTCATCTTGTGGTTTTAAAGGTAATGATTAGCCGCTTCATGGGCTCGTTAGCTTCACTGCACATTAGAAAATCATTAGAGCTGAGCATTAGTCTGCAGAACAACATGTTGAGCGCCTATTTAGAAAGCAAAGAGCCCGTGAACATGCTCAGCCGGCATTCACGATAAGGACCAACAAAAGCCACGCTGTAATCCTGGTGTCTCCAACATCCTTTCATTCTGCAGCAACCTGTCTGGAATTCTATAAAAATACACTGATGTTTATAAAATAAATAAACAAATAACAATCATCAATTTAATGTGTGAGCAGTGGCGGCCTGGTGGTATAAAGGTGCTGGATCACTGAGCATCAGGTTGGGGGTTCAAGCCCCACCCTCAACGGGTTGTCACTGCTGTCCCCCCCCCCAGTGCCGCAAACTAAGTTATCAAAGGTCGGCCATGTCTCTCACTGTCTATGGTGTGAGGTTCATGTAAAAGAACATGAACCTCACACCACATCTGCCCTGCCATCACCTGGCGAGCTGCCCAGGACGTACTCTGCCATCGCTCAGAGTCGGCTGAGATGGGCGCCAGCCTCTCTGCGATCCTAATTAGGATCGAGAGGTTCAGAAAATGAATGAAAGGATAAAATTAATGTATTTTAGACCCAAATTTTATTCACAAATTCCACCTGTTGTTTATTCTATTAGATATAGGCCATATGTTGTTTATTTATTTATATTTATATTTATATTTATTTATATTCATTTATTCATTAAATTTTTTACTTTTAAGTTGCGACAAGAACCATTACATAAATAAATAAAACAAATAAATAAATAAATAAAATAATAATAATAATAATAATAATAATAATAATAATAATAATAATAATAATAAAAAGAAGAAGCTGAAAAATCTCTTTCGTTTTGAAGTTTAGGTTATTTGCGCACGTGTTTGAAAAGTTGTGACAACAACAAAACAAAGATGAAGAAGAAGAATAGAACAACAACAACAACAAGAAATCATCCTTTTTAGCCAAAAATCAAAACAAATGGAAAGCAAAAAGGGTTTTAAGAATTTGCAGGTTATTTTATTTTAAAGATAAGAATATATATATATATATATATATATATATATATATATATATATATATATTTTATCTGATTTTCTCAATATAATGAATCATAATGTATTCAGAGAAATGTTTGGTTTATGATTATATCTTCAAAGTTCGGGCTGATAGAAATCCCATTATTGGCCCCTGGATGCCCAACGTTATTGTCCATAAGCATCCAAAATGAAATTCGAAGATATCTTCATCCAATAAAATGCTTTATAAGATCAAAATACGAATCAAAACGTCTCCAAATAACACCGAACTTCTACAATTGGCACAAATATCTCCCATTGAGAAATAATTAATGTCAACTCTGGCATACAGTCTGTAATCTCTTAAAATGAAACCGAGTCCTGAAACAGTGACAATTTCTATGCAACCTGTATAATATTTATTTTTTTTCTTCCTTCCTTTCTGTCTTTTATTATTATTATTATTATTATTATTATTATTATTATTATTATTATTATTATTATTGCGTTTCACGTCCACAAACTCCATTATTATAAAAAGCTGAAAGGAAAAGAAGAATCGGAACAGGCTGGTATTTCATTCTCGTCCTGTGTCCCCTGTCTTCAGGACTGTGATGAATATTTCTAACATTTGCTGTAAACTGCAAAGCACAGTATTCTTCGAGACACCCTGAATCTTAAAGGTCTACGATATATGAAAAATACACAAAACAACATGTCCAAATGGCCAGCGATGGACCGGTGGAATGGTTCTGGTTTACTGATCCCAAGCTCAGTAGTTCTAGCCCCACTGCCAACGGGTTGTCACTGCTGTTCTCCAGGTGCAGCTCACTGGGCTATCAAAGGCCTGCCATGTCCCTCACTGTCTGTGGTGAGAGACGTGTAAAAGACATGCTGACTTTCGTTCAGAGTAGCTGCATAGCCGACAACTTGATTCTTCCCCGCGGTGGCCTGGCGAGCTGTCCAGGGTGTACTGTACTCTGCCCTCGCCCAGAGCATGGGCCACATGGGCGCCGGCCTCCCCGCGACCCTCGATTGAACTGGTTCAGAAAATGAATGAAGAACGACCCCAGATGGCACCAAACCGCTCGAAATGCCAACAGATCCAATCTGTG
Source organism: Plotosus lineatus (assembly GCA_024760905.1). Taxonomy (NCBI): domain Eukaryota; kingdom Metazoa; phylum Chordata; class Actinopteri; order Siluriformes; family Plotosidae; genus Plotosus; species Plotosus lineatus. Next base: position 51,870,319 of record CM045736.1, read on the forward strand.
CATGAGCATTTTATGACTCGAAACCCATCTTGGACTTATTTGGTGACTTTTTTCTGAGAATCACGCTTCATGAGTTCTGAATAGAAGCTCAAATCCAGCTCCGTTTATTTTTTTCAATTGTCAAGAACACTAAATGTGTGCATGTAGGAATAGGGGATATCGGGACATCCCTATTTAAACACCACCCAGAATGTGTAGCAATAGCTTGTCGAATTTTGACCCAGACGTGTTTAACACGTGACCAGCACAGCTCTGCCTTTGGCCTTTTGTGGGGCCGAATCTCTGCACGTGGCGCTCAGAATGGGGTGCAATGCCTCCAGAATTGTTCGGGACGGCGTGTCTGGGTCCGAGCACGATCATTGCAGAACAGACAGGAACTGACCGCAGCTTTGTTAGAGTAGAGGCAGAACATCCCTCAGGATAACATCAGGCGACTCGACAGGTCCATGCAAAGAGGAATTGATGCGTTTTTGGGTTTTTTTTTTTGGTAATTAATGGAGTCCACATTGAGTTTTTAACTTTTATTTGGTGGTACACAGATTGTTGAGATGTTTTTAAATAATCAGGCTTCACTTTGGTTTCATGCTACCATTTTGATCTAAACAGATTTTCTATTGATGCCCATTGACATTGTTAGAAAGATGCATGGAATTAATAAGGGATCCTTATTCCATCATTCCCTAATCTAATTGACAATATATAAATATTTCTGAGTGATGCGTTTTGAGTAGACAGTACAATATAAAAGCATGGAAAACATTCATGGACTCGGTTGGGCTTGTGCGCAGTGTAATGACTAACTGTACACAAACAAACAACACGATTGACGTGCACACTTTTTAATTAATTAATTAATTAATTAATTTTCTATAACCGCTGAATCCTAATTAGGACCACGGAGAGGCTGGCGCCCATCCCAGCCGACTCTGGGCTAGGGCAGAGTACACCTTGAACAGCTCGCCAGGTGATCGCAGGGCGGAAACACGCTGACGGCTGTGTAGTTCATCAAGTTCCTCTTGATGAAAGTCAGCAATGGTTCTTTTACATGAACCTCACACCATAGACAGTGAGAGACATGGCCGGTCTTTGATAACCCAGTTAGCTGCACTGGGGGCGGGGCTGGGATGGGCTGGGAGGGAGGGGGGCGGGACGACAGTGACAACCCGTGAAGAAGGGGGCGTGAACCTCCAATTTAGGATCAGTGATCCAGCATGTTTACCACCAGGCCACCACTGCCCGTTTTTAATTGAGTGAAGAACATTAGAATTAATGTCATTTCTGGTTTTATCGATGAATCCAAATGTACTGGGTGAGCGACTGCACTCTGCATCGATAAAAATATTCCTCATGCTACACGAGCCACTGAAAATTGCTGCGTTGCCGGTTCAGTGACCCTTCATGACTTGTGAGAGTTACAGCAATAACAATATAGCTTAAATACTGTTTATTTAATGCAAAACAACACCACAGGAGCCCTCAGTGCACATGCATTCCCACATTTTTATTTCCTCCATTTCCAGTCGGAAGTTCATTTTATTTGTTTTCTCGTGATCTCGAGTTATTTACGTCATGATATTCTGGAGTAGGAAGACAGAAAGCTATTTCAATCTGTTTCAGGCCTTGTTTGAAGAAAATGTGACACCTGATTGATAGGCCTACTCTTTCTCGTTTGACATGTAATCAATAACCCAATGGTATCGGGAGGTTGTGAGTTCGAATCCCACCGAGACCCTCACTGTGCTAACCTGGGCAAGTTCTGAACCAAAAGTGTGCATCAGTATAAATGGGTACCAGTAAAAATATTCTGGGAAGGTAACCTGCAATGGACTAGCATCCCATCCAGGTGGAGTTGAACTCCTGGTCCCGTCACGCTACAGAAACTGGGGATAAGCACCGGCCTGATGAGCCACTAGGCTCGGGTGTAAAAACCCAACAGACCTTTTTTTTTTTTTTTTTTTTTTTTTTTTTAAAAAAAAACCTTTTTTCCCCTTTTACCATTGGCTAGAGAACCATTTTATCTCGTGATCTCATCTCATATTAATTATGTCATTAGCACGAAAAAAAAAACAAGAGTACTGAAAACAAAATATTTTGTGATCAGTTGAAAGCAAGATTAAGGGTGGTCTGGTGGTGAGGTGCTGGACTACCAATCCCAAGGTTGATGGTTGAAGCCCCACTCTCAACGGTGCAGCTCACTAGGTTATCAATATCAAAATGCCTTTTTTCTAGATGTAAAAGAACCATTGCTAACTTGTTTCCGCCCTGCGATGGCCTGGCGAGCTGTCTAGGATGTACTCTGCCTTTGTCCAGAATCGGCTGAGATGTGCGCCAGCCTCCTTGCCACCCTAATTCGGATTAAACCAGAATATGGTACTGTGGGAGAAAACCAATGCAGAGCACTGTAAGAATATGCAAATTCCACACAGAAGACCCTCACAAGCATTCGTTTATTGCATGAAAAGGAGAATGATTCTGCCTGTGAAGGTGTTATTCATAGAACCCATCAAACAATAATTTTCTCTTGCCTCCTAAAAATTCATTATCACAGGAAAACGAAGAGAATCCATTGAACGCGCGTCCGCTGCTGACCTTCGTTACTGGACCGCACAGGCACAGTCGCACCCAAGACGTTTTGGGCCCATGTGAGAGCTGCTGGTGAGAGGGGACAGATGCACAGATGGAGCCTATATGTACATACTAGCATTTATTACACATATCATTTATATGATTAAGCATGCATGAATTAATTAATAATTTATGATTGCTATCTTAAATTAAACCATCATCTGTTCATTTTCTGTAATCACTTAATCCTAATTAGGGTCGCGAGAAGGCCTGTGCCCATCCCAGCCGACCCCAGGCAAGGTACACTCTGGACAGCTCCCCAGGCCATCGCAGGGCAGAGACATGCTGACGGCCATGCGAAAGTCAGCAATGGTTATTTTACTTGAACCTCTCACCATAGAGAGTGAGAGACATGGCCGGCCTATGAAAACACAGTTAGCTGCACTGGGGGGGTGGGGGGCGGGGGCGGTGAGAACCCGTGGATAGTGGGGCTTGAATCTACAACCTTAGGATCAGTGACCCAGCACCTTACCACCAGGACACCACTTCTCAGTCTTAAATAAAATAAAATTCTTAAATAAAATGGGGGCTGGGTGAGAGAGAGAGAGAGAGAGAGAGAGAGAGTGAGTCGCATTCAAGGTTTCTGTCTGCCACTTCTCTCTCTTGTTCCGTAATTAAGAGCTCATATAATCTGTAACGAATACTAATGGAGCAAGCAGCCATCTGCACAAACACAGAATTAAAATCTACCATGCTGAGAGGAAGAGAGAGTTTGTGAGAAAGAGAGCTTGAGGGACAGAGAGGCAGAAATGGGAGGACGGGTGAGAGATTTGACCTTACAGCAAACTCAGACGTGAGGGAATGGAGTGATGCGGAGGTTTTAAACAAACACACACACACACACACACACACACACACCAAGCAGTAGGCCTATTTGAACCCCATCTGTTAGCAGCTGTTGAATCTAAAAAGTATGTGTTGTAAATTGTGCTGAATATTTTTTTGAGATCATGAATGAAAAATGTAGTATATTCATTGCGGTATGCAGAAAAATTCCAGTGTGGCTCTACTGATTTGTTTATAATGTGTTGCCAAGGAGCAGGTTACAGCCCTGCTAACTATCTGGCTTTTTGACCCCATGTGGATTAATGATTACCTGAGATCTCAAACGCATTGAAACAAGCCCCACAAGTTTTGAACCTGAGAGCTGCTAAGAACACAGTGCAGCCGCAAGGAACAAAACTGTATATGAAATGAATAAGTGAATGTTGTCTACAAGTGAACTGCGGGGGTGGGGGGACGGGGGTGTCCTTCGGTCCACTGCTGCCTTCTAGAGGCCGCTGGGTTTATTGCACCCACCGAAGAGACGTGAAGAATCTCAACTGCAGTGGATATTGAACTCCAGCATTATTAATTGTTTATAAATTGGCAACATAGCTATATTAAAGAGATATTTCCGATTATTGTCTTAATAATAAATGTATATTTTCTCCATTAAAGCATAACCATATTTTTATTATTAACATCATCATCATCATCATTATTATTATTATTATTATTATTATCACTTTGACAGCAATGTGATTGACAAGATTCAGGAGAAGCATGCAAAATATGCAGACCTCCCCTTTGAAATGTCTCGCTTGTATCCAAAGTACAAAGTCGTCCGACTCCCCATTGTTCTTGGCGCCCTCGGTTTGGTACCTCCTGATCTCTTAACACAGATCAAGAGTGTGCCTGGGTTTGCTACCGGGAACACAGCCATTCTGACAGTCTGGGCAATGCAGAAGGCTGCAGTGTAGGGGAGTCTCCATATTCTCCGGAAAGTTCTTGGTGGGTTTGACGAGGCAGTGCTTCCTGGGAGAAGTCCCATTCGCTGTCTGGGCTGCGTGTGGAGAGGGTGAGGGCTCTAGCTGATGATGAGCCTCACCCTCTCCACACGCAGCCCAGACAGCGAATGGGACTTCTCCCAGGAAGCACTGCGTGTGGAGAGGGTGAGGCTCATCACCTCTCTGTCTGGGCTGCGTGTGGAGAGGGTGAGGGCCCTAGCTGATGATGAGCCTAACCAGCCGGAAGGTGCCAAGATCACCCGATCCCTCTGTGCTGCGTATAAATCTTTACTTCTTGTTCTTTTGGCTTTTCCCTTCAGGGGTCGCCACAGCGAATCATCTGCCTCCATCTCACCCTATCCTCTGCATCTTCTTCTCTTACACCAACTGCCTTCATGTCCTCCTTCACCACATCCATGAATCGTCTCTTTGGTCTTCCTCTAGGCCTTCTGCCTGGTAGTTCCAACCTCAACATCCTACTACCAATATACTCACTATCCCTCCTCTGTACATGTCCAAACCATCTCAATCTAGCCTCTCTGAATTTGTCTCCAAAATGTCTTACATGTGCTGTCCCTCTGATGTGCTCATTCCTGATCCTATCCATCCTCATTACTCCCAAAGAGAACCTCAACATTTTCATCTCTGCGACCTCCAGTTCTGCCTCTTGTCTTTTTCCCAGGGCCACTGTTTCTAAACCATACAACATCGCTGGCCTCAACACCGTCTTGAACACGTTTCCTTTCATTTTTGCCGACACCTTTCTATCACACATCACACCGGACACTTTTCTCCAACCATTCCAACCAGCCTGCACACACTTCTTCACCTCTTTTCCACACTCTCCATTGCTCTGGATTGTTGAGCCTAAGTACTTAGTACTAAGTACTCCACCTTGCTTATCTCTGCTCCTTGTAACCTCACCGTTCCTGTTGGGTCCTTGGCATTCATACACATGTATTCTGTCTTACTGAGGCTAACCTTCATCCCCCTCCTTTCCAGGGCATACCTCCACCTCTCTAGATTTTCCTCCACTTGTTCTCTGCTCTCACTGCAGATCACAATGTCATCTGCAAACATCATAGTCCATGGAGATTCTTGCCTAACCTCATCTGTCAGCCTGTCCATCACCATAGCAAACAAGAAGGGGCTCAAAGCTGACCCTTGATGCAGTCCCACCTCCACCTTGAACTCTTCTGTCACACCGACAGCACACCTCACCACTGTCTTACATCTCTCATACATGTCCTGCACCACTCTAACATACTTCTCTGCCACTCCAGACTTTCTCATGCAATACCACAGTTCCTCTCTCGGCACCCTGTCATATGCTTTCTCCAGATCCTTCTGACCTTCTCTGCACTTCTCTCTTAATATCCTCAAAGCAAACACTGCATCTGTGGTGCTCTTTCTTGGCATGAAACCAAACTGTTGTTCACAAATGTTGACCGCGGCCCTTAGTCTTGCTTCCACTATTCTTTCCCATAACTTCATCGTATGGCTCATCAACTTTATCCCTCTGTAGTTGCCACAACTCTGCACATCTCCCTTGTTCTTAAAAATGGGCACCATCACACTTCTTCTCCATTCCTCCGGCATCCTCTCACTCTCTAAGACCTTGTTGAATGTTCTTGTCAGAAAATCTACTGCTACCTCTCCTAGACATTTCCATACCTCCATCGGCATATCATAAGAACCAACTGCCTTTCCACTCTTCATCCTCTTCAATGTCCTCCTCACGTCACCCTTAGTAATCTTTGCTACTTCCTGGTCCTCAACAGTCACCTCTTCTACTCTTTTTTCTCTCTCATTTTCCTCATTCATCAGCTCTTCAAAGTACTCTTTCCAAATGGAGTAGGAGACATTTTGAAGGAGGGGTTTTTCAGGAATGTTCTAGAAGTGAAGAGTGTCAGACAGAGTGATGAGTCTCAAGTTAGAAACTGAAGGTTGATGTTCAATGTTGTTAGTGCTTATGCCCCACAGGCAGGATGTGAGCTAAAAGAGAAGGAAAGATTTTGGAGTGACTTAGATGAAGTGATGCAGAGTATCCCCGGAGTTGAAAGAGTAGTCATTGGTGCAGACTTCAATGGACATGCTGGTGCAGGCAACAGAGGGGACTAAGAAGTGATGGGCAGGTTTGGTATCCAGGACAGGAACACAGAAGGACAGATGTTGATCGATTTTGCAAAAAGGATGGAAATGGCTGTGGTGAATACTTTCTTCAAGAAGAAACAGGAGCATAGGGTGACTCATGAAAGCAGAGTTAGGAGCACACAGGTAGCCTACATCTTGTGTAGGCGATGTAATTTGAAGGAAGTCAGTGACTGCAAAGTAGTAGTGGGTGAGAGTGTTGCCAAACAGCATAGGATGGTGTGCAGGATGATGCTGATGGTGAGGAAGGTGAAGAAGGCAAAGGCAGAGCAGAAGACAAAGTGGTGGAAGCTGAAAAAGGAAGAGGGCCATGTTGTCTTCAAGGAGTAGTTGAAACAGGCTTAGTGACTTAGTGAAGAGGACAGTAGACAAGGAGACTTGGGGGTGGAATGAGGAAGTGCAGGAGTGTGTACAAAGGAAGAGGTTAGCTAAGAAGAAGTGGGACATTGAGAGGACCAAAGAAAGTAAAAAGGAGTACAGGGAGACACAGCGTAAGGCGAAAGTAGCAGTGGCTAAGGCCAAACAGAGGGCATATGATGACTTGTATGATAGGTTGGACAGTAAGGAGGGAGAAAATGATTTATACAGGTTGGCACAGCAGAGAAATAGAGATGGGAAGGACATGCAGCAAGTTAGAATGGTTAAGCACAGAGTGTAAAATGTATTGACTGATGACAGAAGTATGCTGGGAAGAGTAATTTGTAGAGCTGACGAATGAGGAAAATGAGAGAGAAAAAAAGAGTAGAAGAGGTAACCGTCGAGTGTCAGGAAGTAGCAAAGATTAGTAAGGGTGAAGTGAGGAGGGCATTGAAGAGGATGAAGAATGGAAAGGCAGGTGGCCCTGATGACATACCGGTGGAGGTCTGGAAGAACTGTGGTGTTGCATGAGGGAGTCTGGAGTAGCACAAAATTATGTTAGAGTGGTGCCGGACATGTATGACAGATGAAAAGTTCAAGGTGGAGGTGGGACTGCATCAAGGATCAGCTCTCAGCCCCTTCTTATTTGTGATGGTGATGGACAGGATGACAGACGAGGTTAGACAAGAATCTCCATGGACTATGATGTTTGCAGATGACATTGTGATCTGTAGTGAGAGCAGAGAACAAGTGCAGGAAAATCTAGAGAGGTGGAGGTATGCCCTGGAAAGGAGAGGAATGAAGGTTCGCCTCAGTAAATCAGAATACCTGTGTGGATGAGAAGGACCCAGGAGGAATGGTGATGTTACAGTGAGCAGAGATAATGTAGGTGGAGGATTTTAAGTACTTAGGCTGAACAATCCAGAGCAATGGAGAGTGTGGAAACGAGGTGAAGAAGCATGTGCAGGCAGGTTGGAATGGTTGGAGAAAAGTGCCCGGTGTGATGTGAGATAGGAGAGTATCAGCAAGAATGAAAGGAAAAGTGTTCAAGACGGTGATGAGGCCAGAGATGTTGTATGGTTTAGAAACAATGGCGCTGAGGAAAAGACAGGAGGTAGAGTTGGAGGTAGCAGAGATGAAAATGTTGAGGTTCTCTCTGGGAGTAACGAGAATGGATAGGATCAGAAAAGAGTACATCAGAGGGACAGCACATGCTAGATGTTTTGGAGACAAAGTCAGAGAGGCTAGATTGAGATGGTTTGGACATGTACAGAGGAGGGATAGTGAGTATATTGACAGTAGGATGCTGAGGTTGGAACTACCAAGCAGAAGGCCTCGAGGAAGACCAAAGAAGAGATTTAAGGATGTGGTGAAGGAAGACAGGAAGGTCGTTGGAGTAAGAGAAGAAGATGCAGAGGACAGGGTGAGATGGAGTTGGATGATTTGCTGTGGTGACCCCTGAAGGGAATAGCCGAAAGGAAAATAATAATAATAATAATTGTGATGGCAGGAACATATGAGTTAGACCCAAAGCTTCAGGAGACCATTCAATGGCTTTATTTTAGCACAAGGAAGCCAAAATTACTGGGAATAATTCTTAAACAGAAAACTGGTTGAGAACAAGGCAGGATACCAGGAGTCAGAGAGATCACGGGAAATGGAATCACATGGAAGAGAGAGAGAGAGAGAGAGAGTTAAAATGCAGCCAGCAAGCACGGACCATAACGGTACACCCCCCCCCCCCCCCCACTCCCAAGGGTGTTCGACCAGGTTTGTCCGGGAACTGACGATAGAACTCAGTTAATAAGTCTATGTCCAGGATTAGGGAACGAGAAAGCGTTCTTCAGGGGCATACACCTCCCAGTCCACCAGGTACTGGAAACCTCGACCCCACCTGCGTACGTCGAGGATGTAATTTACTGTGTCTGCGGGGTGTCCATCAATCAACCAGGGAGGAGAGGGTGGGGGGGTTGGTAGGGGGGTGGAGGGGACTTTCCATCACTGGCTTGATCAGAGAAACATGGAATACTGGGAGTACTTTGAGTGAGGATGGGAGCTTGAGTCAGACGGTGCTGGGGTTTATGATCTTTTCTATGACATAGGGCCCAATGTACCTGGGAATTTTTTTGAGTCAACTTGCAGGTGCAGGTCCTGGGAGGAGAGCCAAACTTGTTGCCCAACAGTGTAGGGAGACCGGTGACGATCGGCAATTCTCTGATTTCGGGCCACTGTAAATTCCAGGGCGGCACGGGCTTCTCTCCAGACCCGGCGTGCTCTGCGAAACTGTCCCTGGACGGATGGAACTGCCACATCGACCACCTGGCTGGGAAACAGAGGAGGCTGGAACCCGTTGATCACCATAAAGGGAGACATCCCGGTGTCGGCGCAGACCAGGGAGTTGTGTGCGTATTCAATCCATGGGAGGTGTGTGGCCCAGAAGGCTGGGAAACGGGAGGCGATGCAGTGCAGGGAGGACCCAAAGCTTTGATTAGTTTGCTTTGCCTGCCCATTAGACTGAGGATGGTAGCTGGAGCTCAAACTACAGGAGACTCCCAGGGTGTTGCAGAACGCTTTCCAAACTCTAGATGCAAACTGGGGGCCTTGGTCCAAAACGACATCCTGGGGGATTCCATGGAGGCGGAAAACATGTTGGACCAAGAGACCAGCTGTTTACATCACCTAAGGGAGTTTGGGTAGGGTGACGAAGTGGACCACCTTGGAGAAACGGTCTACTACCATCAAGATGACCATGTTGCCCTCCGATGGAGGTAACCTTGCAACAAAGTCCACCACAATATGCGACCAGGGATGATAAGGAATGGGTAAGGGTTGGAGGAGGCCCGTGGGTGCGTGATGGGAGGACTTGGTCCGGGCACAGGTGGCACAAGCTCCCACAAACTTCCTGGTGTCGGCTGCTATCGTTGGCCACCAGAAGCGTTGTTAGAGTAGGAAGAGAGTTCGGTGGACTCCGGGGTGGCAGGCCAATTTGGATGAGTGAGCCCACTGGAGCACTAGGGTTCTGGCCAGTGGGGGGGGGGCGACGACATATAGTCAATATAGGCATCCTGCCCTAGACATTCAACTTCCCATCGAGCGGCTCCAAGTATACAAGAGGCGGTCAAGATGGTCTCCATGGTGATGTCTTCCCCTGGGGAGAACTGCCTAGAGAGAGAGCGTCTGGTTTAGTATTCCGGTAGCTGGGTCGGTATATTAGCGTAAAATTCAATTTCCCTAAGTAGAGGGACCATCGTGCCTGACAAGAGTTCAACCTCTTGGCCGTACGGAGGTAAGACAAGTTACCGCTACCGCCTTCACCTTTGCTGGATCCGGTCCTATCAGCCCCTTCTCAAAGATGAACCCCAGGAAAGAGACCGAAGGGACATGGAACTCGCACTTCTCCGCGTTGACAAATAACCTATTCTCTAGGAGCCTCTTTAACACCGTTCTTACGTGACGGAGATGCTTGTCGTGGTCTTTAGAGAAAATCAGGATGTCGTCCAGGTAAATGAATACGAAGCGGTTTAGCATGTCTCTGAGCACATCATTAACCAGGACTTGGAAAATCGCTGGGGCGTTGGTTAGACCATATGGCATGACCAGATATTTGAAGTGACCCAGGGGTGTATTAGAGGCCGTCCTCCACTCGTCCCCCTCCCGAATCCAGACGAAGTGGTAGGCGTTTTCTCAGGTCCAGCTTAGAAAAGATGTTTGCATTGTGGAGAGGAATGAAGGCAGAATCTATGAGAGGGAGAGGGTACTTATTCTTTATAGTGATGTTGTTCAGGCCTGTGGCAATCAATACAAGGTCTCAGGGTTTTGTCCTTTTTTCTACAAAGAAAAACCCGGTGCCTACCAGGGACGATGAGGCTGGATGAGACCTGCAGTAAGCGACTCATTTATATAGGCCTCCATGGCATCCTTCTCTGGCTTCGAGAGGTTATACAGTCACTGAGAAGGGAGTGTGGAACCTAGGAGTAAGTCGATGGTGCAGTCGTACAGTCGATGAGGTGGTAGTGAATGAGCCCGGTCCTTGCTGCAAACCTCTTTCAGATCATGGTATTCTCTCGGCCAAGTCCAGATCTTCCAGGTCGACCGGGGTTGTGAAACTTGGGAGGGTACAGCCGCCAGTAAGCAGTGTTGGAGGCAGTAGTCACTCCAACTGCGTATGGTGAGGGTGCGCCAGTCGATATAGGGGTTATGGGTCTGCAGCCACGGCCACCCCAGCACCAGGGGAGAGAGAGGGGCATTGAGGAAAAACAGCTCTAAACACTCCTGATGATTCCCAGACAGACTGAGCTTGACAGGCTTTGTCTTGTGCATGACACAAGCTATGAGTCGGCTGTCAATGGCAACTACCTCCTTGAGGGGTTAAAGTTCATATATGGGTAGGTCGTGGAGCTCGATCATCCCCGAATCAATGAAATTGGCATCAGCGCCCGAGTCAATGACAGAATGGGTGCGTTGTGCAGAGTGCAGCATACCTTGAACTTGTAGGCACTTCCCGGGTGTCTTGGAGGGTTCTCTTGTGGCTGCTCCTCTCCTAGTTGTCGGACCCTGTCGTGCGGGGAACTGGGTGAGGTAATGACCCTTTTCTGTGCAGTAGATGCATAGATCGTTGGTCAGTCACCAATGCCTCTCCTCTGCCGTCAGTCTGGTGCGGCTCAGCTGCATGGGTTTGTGAGAATCGTCCTCTCTTGGAAGAGGAAATGGCGATGAGGTTCGAGGTGAGGCCATGTTGAGTCTCACGGAGGCACTCAAGTATGGGTAGATGAGACTGGTCCACTCTTCCCAGGATCTATCCCTCTCTCTCAGCAGGTTGTCCAACCTGGTAGTCAAGCTAATCAAATCCTCAAGAGAAGCTGTCTCATGACATGCCGCGAGCATTCAGCCCCCGCAGGAAAGCCCCCCGGAGCACGGGGTCGTTCCAGACGCTTTCTACAGTGAGAATCCGGAATCTGATTGCATACTCCGCCACTGACTGCGAACCTTGCTTGATTCGAAGGAGCTGAGAGTTCGCCTCCTCCCCTTTCGCCAGACGATTGAAAGCCTTTTTCATTTCCAGCATGAACTGGTTAAAGTGGGAGCATAATTTCGGGGTATGGGTGGCAACCACTAGCACCCAGGATGAAGCTTGCTCCATGAGTAAACGCTTTTGGACCGAGCCGGCACATTGAGATCAGAGAGAAGAACCACGCTTTTTGCAAAGGAGCTCCAGCGATACCTGACAGACATTGCCACACTCAGTGAAACACGTTTTGCCGATGGAGGATCCCTGAGAGAAGAAGGTGGTGTTGGGTTTGCCATTATAACAATATTGCTGAAGGACATACCAACTCTGCCAGCAGGAATCAGCGAACGTCTCATGACATTGCGCATTCCTCTCAGCAAGGCCAGATGCCTCACAGTCATCAGTGCATACACTCCTATACTCACCAGTCCAGATGAAGACAAAGAGCAGCTCTATGAACACTTTGACGAGGTCATCAGGTCAACTTCACAGAATGACAAACTTGCTGTGCTAGGCAATTTCAACATAGATAGAGACCACAGCAGCTGGGAAGGCATTCTGGGTAGACACGGTGTAGGCAAAGTCAATGAAAACAGCCTGTTCCTTCTTAGCAAGTGTGCAGAAACAGCCTTTGTATCATCAACACCTTGTTCAGGATGGCAGCCAAGTACAAAACCACCTGGATGCATCCATGGTCTAAATACTGGCACATGATCGACTCTGTCATTGTACGCCAACATGACACCAGGGATATCCAAGTGACCCATGCCATGAGAGGTGCTGAATGCTGGACTGATCACAAGCTGGTCAGGGCTGTAATGTCACTGTACATCACTTCATCTCACAGAAACCGCCAAGGCCTCCTACAATGTCACCAGGCTGAACAATCCAATCCATCTGGCAAAGTTTGAAAAAGTACTTGAGGGAAAACTCCAAGACGGTCTGACCTCTAAAAGCAGCTCCAAAAATTGGTCCTCTTTCAAGGATACCGTCACTGAGACTGCAAAAAAAAAGTGCTTGGAGTTAAAACTAGACTGCATGAAGACTGTTTCGACGAAAACAATGACAAGATCAGAGAAGTCCTCCATGCTAAAAGCAAGGCCTACATCGAGTGGCAGAATGACCCATCCTCCGTCTCCAAGCGTGAAAGATTTAAAACTCTGCAGGCAAAAGTCCAGTCTGATCTTTAAATGATGCAGGACCAGTAGTGGCAGGATAAAGCCACCGAAGTCCAGCGCTATACAGATATCCACAACTCCAACACATTCTTCAACGCTTTGAAGACAGTTTTTGGCCCCTCCACATCAGGCTCCTCTCCGTTGTTGTCCTCGGACAGTTCTGCCCTCATCAAAGACCAAGAGGGCTTGAGCAGGCGCTGGCACGAGCATGTCAGTAACCTGCTTAACCAACTCTCATCAGTTGACACAGAGACACTGAACCAGATCCCCCAGCAGCCAATGCAAGGCTCGCTCGCAGAACCCCCGACAATACATGAAATCAAAAAGGCAATCCGTCAGACAAGCTCGGGCAGAGCGTCGGGAAAAGATGGCATTCCTGCTGAGACCTACAAAGCGGCAGGCCCCAACACCATTGAAGCCTTTCATGATGTCCTGCTGAGTATCTGAGAAGAGGAGGTGATGCCTGATGACTTCCGAGATGCCCTGATTGTCTCCCTCTACAAGAACAAGGGAAGCAAATCCGACTGTGGGAACTACAAGGGCATCGCCCTCCTCTCTGTTGCAGGGAAGATCTTTGCAAGAGTCATGTTCAACAGACTTATCACAGTATCAAAGCAAAACGTCCCAGAGGCACAGTGCGGCTTCAGGCCTGGCAGAATTACTGTTGATATGATCTTTGCCATGAGACAACTTCAGGAGAAGTGCATTGAACAAAACTATTTTATGTCTTCATAGATCTGACCAAGGCATTTGTTACAGTCAATAGAGAGGCCCTTTCTGGACAGTCCTAGAACACATCAGATGTCCGCCAAAGTTTGTATCGAAGATCAGGCTTTTCCAGGATGGCATGACTGGCCAGGTCCTCTCCAGCGGGAAGCTTTCACAATCAGCAACAGTGTGAAGCAAGGCTATGTCCTAGCTCCAGTCCTATTTGACGTGTTCTTCACCTGCATGTTGTCCCATGCCGTGCGAGACCTGGAGAAAGAGGTCTACATTTGCTACCGTTTGGATGGCTCCCTATTCGACCTGCGTCGCCTCACTGCCGAGACAAAGAACCTGCAAACCCTCCTTCAAGAAGTCCTCTTTGCTGATGACTGCGCCCTTGTGGCCCACACATAATTCGACCTGCAGATGATGCCGGACCGCTTCTCTGAGACCTCCAAACTCTTCAGCATGACTGTCAGTCCTGGCAAGACGGAAGTGCTTCGCCAACCTGCACCGAACACCCACCCTCCCGCACCCAGCATTGTGATCAACAACACACCACTCGCCAGTGTTGAACATTTCAAGTACCTGGGAAGCACCATTTCCTGTGATGGCTACCTGGATAAAGAAATCGCTTCTAGGATCAGCAAGGCTAGCCAGACACTGGGCAGACTTTGCACCCAAGTGCTTAACCAACACAGTATCCAGCTATCAACAAAACTGAAGGTCTACAATGCTGTGGTACTCCAATCCCTTCTCTACAGTTGTGAAACATGGACACTGTATCACAGACATTTCAAAAAGTTGGAGCACTTCCACATGCAAGCTCTTCGTTCCATCCTCAGAATCAGCTGGCAGGACCATGTCACCAACTCTGTGAACTCCATCTCAGCAAAAGAAACCAAGGCCGCCCAAAACTGCGATACAAAGACACTGTGAAAGCAAGCATTCAGTGGTGTCATGTCAAGTCGAAGGAACTGAAACAGCATGCTATGGACAGATCAGAATGGGGGCCTCAATCCACAAAGCAGCTACCAACTTTAAAGAAGTGTGGTGCCAGAAGCTCACTGCTGCCAGAAAAAAGAACTGAACTGCATCAGCAGTAATCACTAGAACGGACTTCTAATGCCCCCACTGTTCAAGACTCTGGCCCCCAGGCTAGGACTGCAGAGCCACCTTCGCATGAATTGATGAGCTGCAGAATGCAAACGTCATTATCAGATCCGATGGACAACCACCACCACAATTATAATTTCCACCTTGAAAATCATCTATTAAAAAAAAACATTTTAAAGTAAAAAATAAAAAAAACTTGCTCTTAGTTTTTATAAATTTTTGATTGATGTTGATCAAACATGACCTGGTTGATACTGTCACCTCATGACGCTGCAACCTTCTGCACAGCAAGAAGGTTTTAGGTTTGAACTTCTGGAATGACTGAGATCTTTCTTTCCTGTGTGAGTTTCTCCCAAGTGCTCTCCCAACTAACAATTTTGTGTTCACAGACTGTAATCTGTACATTATTTTTTGTTATGGACACATTCACAGAGTAGGAATGTTTTCTCAATGCTCTGGGAACTTTATCAGGGAGTGTTACTAGGTAACCTTAAGATAATCTTCTGAGAACTAAACCTTTATATAGAAAATCACTATCATCCCCCTATATGGAAAAAAAATTATGCTAAAATACATATGTGTGGGTGAGACAGTGGTGCAGTGATAAGAACATCTGCTTCATAGCAAGATGGCCTGGGTTCAATTCCCACTCTCAGGTGTTTCTGTGTGGAGTTTGCATGCTCTCCCCATGCTTGCATGGGAATATACTGTATATGTATGCATCCATGTGTTTGCTGAGAGATGATGGCTTAAGATTGAACACTGGGCAACTGGTTACACACCCATAAATGCTGGCAAAACAAACTAATGAATACAGTTCTTACATTTTTTTCTGACTTTGGAAAGGTTTTATCAGGAAAAAATAACATTCTAAGAATGCTAAAAATAAAATTATATAACCTACACAGAATGTTATGGGAACATTCTGTGATTGCTGGGTTGTTTCCTTCCACAGTTTGTAGACCCTGAACACCTCACCTTCATCCAAAGTCAAGTGGGATTGGTACAAGCTTCACTCACAGTTCTGATGGATAAATTGTGACGGAAGGATGAACTGTAAATAACGTTAAATGTCCTTTTGTCAAATCCAAATCAATTTCAGTAGTCCAATGAGCACATCACATGTAAAAGCACATTTTCTATTCAGTTAATTTTGTGTTGCTTAACAGAAGATTGCTAAAGATTGTGCACCATCAAGCTGTGAAATACAGTGGTACCCCGGTACTTAAACGCTTTAGAGGTTGAACAAATCAGAATTTGTCCAAAAAAATCTAAGTCGACCAAAATCCGGAAGTCGAACGCTAAAAAAGCATGAGATAAATGAGACAGAGAGGGAGGGGAAACGCAGGCTTTCTGGAAGTCCAAAAGTTGCTGATACTATGTATCACCCTGATAAAGCTAGCTGTTCCGGGGAAGTCCAGAAGTTGTTGATATTATGTATCCACTGTGAACTCCTTTACTGATGAGGTCATGAGCCACTTATGTAAGGTTTTGAAAAGAAGGCAGAAACAAGCCACGTTAGAAATATTCTTCATGAAAAGAAAGGGACATCCCGAAGAAGAGTCATCCACGCCAAAGTGAGTATCAAGAGAAAAAAAAAACACCTTTGGCTAATTCACCTGAAGCTGAAGGGGATCCTACTCCTTTCTCCTTCTCTGTCATCAAAGGGGATCCTCTTCCTCTCTCCCTCTCCAACATTTACGTATGCCAAATGCTCACCACCACAGAGGTAAAAATTATTATCTTTATTGTTGTTATGCTTTAACTGTACTGTGGTTTTTATTTTAGTGTGTTATGGTCTCTTTTGTGAGAGACTCTGGTTTTGGCAGCTCTAACTCTCTCTCTTTATGCATGCAGGCCCTTGAGAGGAGCGTGGCTGTGACATGCGGGTGGACTGCTAAGCACACACACCTGATTCCACTTAGCAATCACCAGGCTTCTCTAACAGGGACTACGATTTCCCTGTACTCTAGTGCCTTCCCTGTGAATAATAAAGCTCATCTGTTTCCATCACACTCTGTCTCCTGCATTTTTGGGTCCGGCTGAATATTCGTGGCATCATAGAATCTTCTAGTCCTTCTGTGTAGGCCCTATGGGCCCCACATAGGCCATTCTATGCATGAGAGAGAGAGAGAGAGAGAGTTAGAGCCACCAAAACTAGAGTCACTCACAACACAGACCATAACATAGTGTACTCTATTCAATAATTTTTTCACTTAATTTGAGGACCTATGGTATGAGTTACGGTACCATTATCTTCTGTTCAAAAGACGATGGAACGGATTAAGACCACTTATATTATTTGTAATGGGAAAAGCTTCGGAATTCGACCAGCTGTCTGGAACGAATTATGGTCGAGTACTGAGGTACCACTGTACTTGAAAAAGCTCTCCTTTAATGGCCTGTAACATATCTAGAATCCACTTTCCCCACAAGGTAAGGTAGGTAAAGTCCGTTGGGCTTTTTACACCCAAGCCTACTGAACGAATTATGGTCGAGTACTGAGGTACCACTGTACTTGAAAAAGCTCTCCTTTAATGGCCTGTAACATATCTAGAATCCATTTTCCCCACAAGATAAGGTAGGTAAAGTCCGTTGGGCTTTTTACACCCGAGCCTACTGGCTCATTGGACCGGTGCTTATCCCTGGATTCTGTAGCATGAAGCAACTAGGAGTACAACTCCTCCTGGATGGGACCCTTGTCTATCACAGGTTACCTTCCCAGTATATTTTTACTGGTACCCATTTATACTGCTGGGTGAACAAAGGCACACTGTGGTTAAGACCTTGCCCTGGGGTCTTAGCACAGTGGAGGTCTCACTGGGATTTGAACACACAATCTCCTGATCATGAACCCAGCATCCTAACCACTGCACCATCGGCCCCACCTTTCCCCCACAAGTTGTAATGTAAATATATACAGTGGTACCTTAACTTACGAGTGTCTTTTATAACGAATTTTCCACGATACTGTATTCTTCATATTCATTCGTATTCTTCCACGTGTATTCCTCCATGCTCCGAGAACACCTTGTGCAGTGCTCCTCAATTATTTTCTGTGATACCCCTCTTACTTATTTACTTAATCCTCTTCATACTGATTATACATAAGATCGTCACCTTAGAGCTCCAATGCTGTCTGTCTTGTGCCCATCTCTGCACCTGTCCCCATGTCCATCCTACTTCCTTCATTTCTTTCTCCACTGATCGCCTCCAGGTTTCCTTAGGTCGACCTCTCCTTCTCTTCCCTGGGGGTGTCCATCTCATAGCTACTCTTGGGATGGAATCTGGTTGCATTCTGCAGACGTGTCCTATCCATATCTATTTTCTCCTCTTTATCTATTGGATAGTGGGCAGGTGTTGGTTTGTTGGTACAAGTCTTCGTTTGAAATGATATTTGGCCAGTATATATGGAGTATTCTCCTGAGGCATTTGGTCTGAAATACATCTATCATATTGCACATGGTCTGTGTAACTTTCCAAGATTCTGATCCATAAAGGAGGACTCCAAGGACATTGCTTTTAAATATCTTCAATTTGGTGGTAACTGTAATCTTGTTTGACTTCCAAATGTTCCTCAGAGAACAGAAAGCTCTTCTGGCTTCAGCTAATCGTGATCTTACATCAGCTTCTGAGTCTCCACTGGCATGAATCTTGCTGCCTAGGTAAGTGAATTCTTGGACCTCTTCGATGTTCTCGTCTCTCAGTTGCACCACTTCTATAGACATGGCATTAATCTTTAGGAGTTTGGTTTTATTGGTATTGATCTGTAAGCCAATCCGTCTTCCTATTGTGTCTACATCATTGGTTTTCGCCTGGATATCCTGAAAACGGTGTGAAAGAAGGCATATGTCATCCGCAAAGTCTAGATCTAACTTTTCTGTGAACGTCCAACTGAGTCTTCTTGTGTTATTCCGGGTGACATCCTTCATCAGCCAGTCCATGCATAGTGTGAAGAGGATAGGAGATAGAAGACAGCCTTGTCTTACGCCTGTTCTTATGAGGAATTCTTCTTTAACACTGGATCCACAGATTACTCTGGTGCTGAAAAGGAAGATCGTGTCCTTTTCTAAAGCCTGCCTGATCTTTGCGAAGTAGTGGATCCACTGCTCTTGACATTCTATTCAGGATCACCTGACTTAGGATTTTGCTTGTAGCAGATAGCAACATGATTCCTCTCCAGTTGTTAAAATTAGTCAAGTCCCCCTTTTTAGGTAGTTTCACTAAGAGGCCTGTTTGCCAGAAATCAGGTGGTTTTTCTAACTGCAAAATTTTCCTGAGGATGTTGGTCAGTACTACAGGGGTGACTTGTTCCTCAATTTTCAGCAGTTCTACATGAATCTGAACCACTCCGGGTGATTTCCCATTCTTTAAAGTTCTTATCGCCTTCTTTACTTCAGCCCTGTCTGGTGGTTCTGTACTGATGTCTATCTTTTCCACTGCTGGCACAATACTTGCTTCCTCATCCGGATCTTCCCCGTTCAACACTCTCTCAAAATGCTCTTTCCAACACTCTAGGATTTCCTCTTTTTTGGATAGTATGTTTCCCTGTTGGTCTTTGAATGGGGAGTCCAATACTTGGTTCTTTCCTGCCATGGTCTTTGTCAGCTTGTAGAGTGCTCCCATGTCCTGTTTGGCTGCAGCTGTTTCTGCTTCCTCTGCAATACTATTGATATAAGCTATCTTGTCTGCTTTAGCACTTTTCTTGACCTCTTTATCTGTGGCTTTATATTCTGCTCTCAGTTGTTTCCTCCGCCTCTCAGATTTCGTGCTGAGGAGTGTCTTTTTCTTAATCTTTCTTTCCTCTATCTTCTTCCAGGTTTCCTCCGATATCCATTCCTCCTTTTTTCTTTTCTTTGGCCCTAGCAGCTTATTGCCCTTTTCCAGGAGTACCTCATTGAACTCTTGTGGTTCAATTTCATGATCTTGTCGTGGAATAAATCTGTTCTTGATTTCTATCTGGAAGTTGGGCTTTCTGTTTTGCCTTGCGGAGCTTCAGCTTGACCTTTGCCAACACCAATGTGTGGTCACTTCCTACATCTGCCCCTCGCCTTGCCACTACATCCTGTAGGCTTCCCCTCCACCTGCTATTGATGATGATATGATCAATATGGTTTTCTGTATGACCATCGGGGGAGCTCCAAGTTGTTTTGTGGATGTCTTTATGTTTGAATACGTTGCCACCTATTACCATGTGGTTTTCTTGGCAAAATTCTATTAGCCTCTAACCATTGCTGTTTCATATTCCTATACCTTGTCGACCCATGATGTTCTCCACTCCACTATTTTGGCTGCCTATCTTTGCATTCAGATCACCCGTGATGAGTAGTACGTCGTGCACTGGTGTTTTGTCCACTTGCTTCTGTAGTGAATCATAGAAGGAGTCTTTTTCTTCTTCATCTGCTTCTTCCATTGATGCATTGCAGATTATTGTTGTGAGCTTGGCAAACGAAGAGTTATATCTTGCCTGTATGATTCTTTCACTGATAGGTGTCCATTCAAGCAGGCAGATGTGTATCTCTCTTGTTGTTATGATAGCAACTCCTTGACCGTGATGCTCATCTGATCTACCGGAAAAAAGCTTATGGTGTCCTGATGCTGCTTCCTGTCCACCTTGATTCAGTAATGCCCAGGAATTTGATGTTGTAGTTTTCCAATTAATGTGTTGTTTGGGCTAGCTTTCCTGTCTGTTAGAGTGCCTGTGCATTCCAACAACCAACTCTACAGGTTGTTTTTGGACGAAGGGTGTTGGTTCTCAGGGTGTTAGCTTCCTTTCGGGTTTGGCTGTCATCTGTCATTTTCCTTGTTGTTCGGGTAACCTCTTCCCTTCTTCCAGCATTGGTCTCTTTGGTTTCGGTTTCTATCGCAACTTTTCTTTAAGTGGTGTGGTTGCTGGCCCCACGCACAACCCTCCTCCTTTCTCATCCGGGCTTGGGACCAGCCATGGTGGAGTTTAATGCCCCTCTAGGAAGCAAAAAAATCCCCAAACATTTCACGCCTTCCCCCCAGTGCCACACTTTGTATTTTATCAAATTTATTGTTTATAAGATTTATATATTTATAAGATTTATAAACATTATAAATAATGTTTACTGCACTTCATATCATTTGCTCAGTGCTTTTTCCCTACGCCATAGCACGACAATGAGAGGGCCACTGCTAAGTACTGTAGACCATGCACAATTACACTTAATTCTAATACGTACAGTATGGCAAAAAAAGCATGTTCCCCAGGATCATACACACCACCCCTGGCACCTTTGGGGCCGTGCCTCACTATTTCCTCACTGGTATTCTTAGCATGCACATGCACAAAATTCTCCTCCTCCTCTGTTATGCACCACATCATGCCTGCCCAATATGACATCTTCGTGACCATGTGACATTTTTTGCCACGGTCGAAAGGGTTAGTTAACTTATTTTTTATTCTTGTTTTATTAATATTTATTATGAATTATTATAGATGTTAATGTACATGCATTATTATTAATAATAATATCCCCGTTGGGTAGTGTAGCAATTGGTCTCTTCCGGAGAAGATTAACTGGGACACAGGAATGCTTGCTACTTGTCCCCAGAATCACGCTGATGGCTTTGCAGCCCACTCTTTTTACGAAAGTCAGCAATGGTTCTTTTACATGCCTCTCGCCATAGTCAGTGAGAGACATGGCCTGTCTTTGATAACCCAGTTAGCTGCACTGGAGGACAGTGACAGCCCTATGGGGACTCGAACCCCCAATCTTAGGATAAGTGATCCTGTGCCCTATCCACTAGACCACCACTGCCCTCGTAATCATCATCTTAAACGCGCCAAGGCTACTGGACAGAATCTTAACATCAATGTTGATTTTGTCGATGGTGAAGTACTGCTGGACAGTACATCTCTGTGTATCAACCGGGTGAAGTCTTTCATAAAATCTGCTCAGAGTCATCATTTCAAAGAAAAACTGTCTCATGACTTTCAGGAGAAGCATGCAAAATAAGCGGACCTTGCCTTTGAAATGTCTTGCTTGTATCCAAAGTACAAAGTCGTCCGACTCCCCATTGTTCTCGGCGCCCTCGGTTTGGTACCTCCTGATCTATTAACACAGATGAAGAGTGTGCCTGGGTTTGCTATCGGGAGCGCAGCCATTCTGACAGTCTGGGCAATGCAGAAGGCTGCAGTGTTGAGGAGTCTCCATATTCTCCGGAAAGTTCGTCGTGGGTTTGACTAGGCAGTGCTTCCTGGGAGAAGTCCCATTTACTGTCTGGGCTGTGTGTGGAGAGGGTTAGGGCCCTGAGCTGATGATGAGCCTAACCAGCCTGAAGGTGCCAGGATCACCCGATCCCTCTCTGCTGCATATAAATCTTTACTGTAAATAATAATAAATATTCTTTTTTTTTTTTTACATGTTAATTTTTAATATATTAGGTCAAATATACGTGTTTGTGTCAGGTTATGAGTTTGGGAGGGGTTGGAATGAATTAATTGGTTTTATATTGTTGTCTATGGGAATTTTTGTTTTATATAACAAACATTTTGACTTACGAGTTTGCCCTCGGAACGGATTAATTTCGTAAGTCAAGGTACCACTGTACTTTTTTACCCTACAGTGCATGTATGTGTCAGTTCTGTTTTCTTCTTTAATATGCCAATTGAATAAATATGAGCCAAATACAAAAACAGCATTTGGCAGATACCCTTATCCAGAACGACTTACAGAAGTGAGAAGACAAGAAATAAAACAAAAACTACAGTTTCAGAAACACACAGTTTAATGGATTCCTGGTCTTTGTAGTTTCTCTAATTTCTGGAGGAGTTTTTGCAAGAAAAAAGCTCTTCCTAAATCCACATTGCCTAAACATCACAAAGAATTACAGTTGGCGCTCGATATTTGCGGGGGTTCGGTTCCGGCCCCTCCCGCAAATGAAGATAATCCGAGTTCTGTACCCGGAAGTAAAACTCCATGTATCATATTACATGCACGAATGATAAACCATAAGTAAAATACTGTGTATCTATTACATGCGCTAAAATACAGACAGTCGTTGACTTACGAACTATGCGAGTTACATCTGATCGACTTTACGACCGCAACCGTCAGGAAGCATGATTCATGGCAGTGCAATGCGAGTGTTATATACGACAGTTGTTTGCGCTGCTGGCAGCACCAGCATCTTAAAAGGCCAAGCAGGAGATGATGCAGCTTCACTTTCTAACTGCTCAGAGCAAATCTATTCATCTACTTTCAATGCCACGTCACTGTGGCACGAAGTGGAGACCCAATCCTTTCTGTGTGCAGGCAGGTCCGATACCTTGAAACTCTAATTTTATTGGACTCACACGCTGCAGTGTTTATGTGACAGGAAGCGCGTCCCAAGTTTTGGCAATCAGCTGCTCTGCGGGTTGAAGTTTTTCCATGTCTCTCCATTTGTGTTTGCTTGCCAGCTGCGCTTGGCTTCATGGAAATGAGCTGATCAAAACAAGGGAAATTTATCTCTCTACTCAAAAACAACACGTGCAGTCTGTGGCTGTTGTTATAATCCAAAAAATTAGAGTTTGAAGATATTGGACCCGCCGACACACTAGAGTACAGAAAGGATGGGCTCTCCGCTGCGTGCCAAAGTGACGTGGAATTGAAAATAGCTGTACAGATTTAAATGCATGAGATTTATTCATCTGTTTTTGTTTGGCATGAGTGTATTTGGATGGGAGTGTATTTTAAGTATTAAATGGCTTAGAAAGTGATGAATGGATTAGCCAAAATTCACACCTTTGGGTTGTGGGGAGAGGGGGTACCTTTAGTAGGGGGCACGCCATGTCCTTTTTAGGACAGCTTATCTGCCACTGGTCCTCACCTGTCACCCAGCTCTCACCTGTGGCTCCTCGAAGTTGTCACATGCAACAGTGGCCACCCCCTGGGCAACGGCTTTGGCGAACCGGCTAAACAGGTTGAGGGTAGTCGGTTGGGTCTGAAACCCTCTGGCGAGTTTAGGAACGGGCAGTGTCAGCCTACTGCATGTGAAGACTGACTCCCGGAGGAACAAGCGAAAGAGATTATTTAGTTATCCAGCGGTTGTGACGACAGTGGCAGCAAGCATTCTTGAAGTTCCTTCGAGCATGGACGTGGCATCTTAAGAAGTCCTGGTCATCCACTGCAGCCTGGCAGTCTCTTGTTGTAATGGTTCTCCGTGCCACTGGATTAAGGCTTCCCAGACCAAGAGAGTGGGATTGTCCTCGTGCAACGATCTTCCCACTATAAAGTTTTCACGCACAAGTCTGTTTTTGGAAACTCATCTTAACATTGATCTGTATGCACACCTTCAATTCCTGTGGCGATGGGCACGTGGCGAAGCAACAGGTGGTGGTGACCACTTGCAATCTAGTCATTCTTTTTTTTTTCTTGAATCCAAGGGCAAGATGAGAGTCCGGCAGCACACGTGGATGACTAGACAGCCTCTTTAGGACACCACTGCCCACCCTCACATCGGGGAAGGGACTAGAAAAGGTGTCTCAAACCAATGATTGCCCTTCCTAGTCTGGTCAGCTTACCGCGGTTGACAGACTCACCCTCGTTGCGGTTGAAAAACCCAAACTGCAAAGTGCCTGGTAGTTCCAACCTCAGCATCCTACTGCCAATATACTCACTATCTCTCCTCTGTACATGTCCAAACCATCTCAATCTAGCCTCTCTGACTTTGTCTCCAAAACATCTTACGTGGGCTGTCCCTCTGATATACTCATTTCTGATCCTATCTATCCTTGTTACTCCCAGAGAGAACCTCAACATTTTCATCTCCGCTACCTCCAGCTCTGCCTCCTGCCTTTTCCTCAGCGCCACTGTTTTTAAGCCATACAATATCGCTGGCCTCACCACCATCTTGTACACTTTTCCCTTCATTCTTGCTGACCCTATCGCACCGGACACTTTTCTCCAACCATTCCAGCCTTCCTGCACACACTTCTTCACCTCTTTTCCACACTCTCCATTGCTCTGGATTGTTGAGCCTAAATACTTAAAATCCTCCACCTTCCTTATCTCTGCTCCCTGTAACCTCACCGTTCCTCCTGGGTCCTTCTCATTCACACACATGTATTCTGATTTTCTGAGGCTAACCTTCATTCCTCTCCTTTCCAGGGCATACCTCCACCTCTCTAGATTTTCCTGCACTTATTCTCTGCTCTCACTATAGATCACAATGTCATCTGCAAACATCATAGTCCATGGAGATTCTTGTCGAACCTCGTCTGTCAGCCTGTCCATCACCATAGCAAACAAGAAGGGGCTCAGAGCTAACCCTTGATGCAGTCCCACCTCCACCTTGAACTTTTCATCTGTCATACATGTCCGGCACCATTCTAACATAATTCTGTGCTACTCCAGACTCCCTCATGCAACACCACAGTTCGTCTCTCGGCACCCTGTCATATGCTTTTTCCAGATCCACAAAGGCACAATGCAGTTCCCTCTGACCTTCTCTGTACTTCTCCATTAACATCCTCAAAGCAAACATTGCATCTGTGGATCTCTTTCTTGGCATGAAACCAAACTGTTGTTCACAAATTCTGACCTCTGCCCTTAGTCTAGCTTCCACTATTCTTTCCCATAACTTCATCGTATGGCTCATCAACTTTATCCCTCTGTAGTTGCCGCAACTCTGCACGTCTCCCTTGTTCTTAAAAATGGGCACCATCACACTTCTCCTCCACTCCTCCGGCATCTGCTCACTCTCTAGGACCTTGTTGAATGTTCTTGTCAGACAATCTACTGCTACCTCTCCTAGACACTTCCATACGTCCACAGGTATAGCATCAGGACCAACTGCCTTTCCATTCTTCATCCTCTTCAATGCCCTCCTCACTTCACCCTTTCTGATCTTTGCTCTATCCTGCTCCTCAATGGTCACCTCTTCTACTCTTTTTTTCCTCTCTCTCATTTTCCTCATTCATCAGCTCTTCACAGTACTCTTTCCATCTTCCCAGCACACTTCTGTCATCAGTCAATACATTTCCCTCTCTGTCCTTTATCACTCTAACTTGCTGCACATCCTTCCCATCTCTATTTCTCTGCTGTGCCAACCTGTATAGATCATTTTCTCCATCTGTACTGTCCAACCTATCATACAAGTCATCATACGCCCTCTGTTTGGCCTTAGCCACTGCTACCTTCGCCTTACGCTGGGTCTCCCTGTACTCCTGTTTACTCTCTTCGGTCCTCTCAATGTCCCACTTCTTCTTAGCTAACCTCTTCCCTTGTACACACTCCTGCACTTCCTCATTCCACCACCAAGTCTCCTTATCTACTTTCCTCCCAGAGGACACGCCAAGTACTCTCCTACCTGTGTCCCTGATCACATTTGCTGTGGTTGTCCAGTTATCTGGAAGCACTTCCTGGCCACCCAAAGCCTGTTTCAACTCCTCTTTGAAGACAACACGACACTCTTCCTTTTTCAACTTCCACCACTTTGTCTTCTGCTCTGCATTTGCCTTCTTCACCTTCCTCACCATCAGCGTCATCCTGCATACCACCATCCTATGCTGTTTGGCAACACTCTCACCCACTACTACTTTGCAGTCACTGACTTCCTTCAAATTACATCGCCTACACAAGATGTAGTCTACCTGTGTGCTCCTACCTCCGCTTTTATAAGTCACCCTATGCTCCTGTCTCTTCTGGAAGAAAGTATTCACCACAGCCATTTCCATCCTTTTTGCAAAATCTACCAACATCTGTCCTTCTGCATTCCTATCCTGGATACCAAACCTGCCCATCACTTCCTCCTCCCCTCTGTTGCCTGCACTAACATGTCCATTGAAGTCTGCCCCAATGATTACTCTTTCATCTTTGGGGGTATTCTGCATCACTTCATCTAACTCACTCCAGAATCTCTCCGCTTTTAGCTCACATCCTGCCTGTGGTGCATAAGCACTCATAACATTGAACATCATGCCTTCAATTCCTACCTTGAGACTCATCACTCTGTCTGACACTCTTTTGACTTCTCGAACATTCCTGGCAAACTCCTCCTTCAAGATGACTCCTACTCCATTTCTCTTCCCACCCACACCATGAAAAAACAGCTTAAACCCTGCTCCTATGCTTCTAGCCTTGCTACCTTTCCACCTGGTCTCCTGAACACACAGTATGTCCACCTTCCTCTGCATCATGTCAGCCAGTTCTCTACCTTTTCCTGTCATAGTTCCAACATTCAAAGTCCCTACTTTCAGTTCTAGACTCCTGCCTTTCCTCTTCTCTCTCCGCCTACGGACACGCCTCCCACCTCTCCTTCTTCGATGTCTTCGACCAACAGTAGTCCAATTTCCACCAGCACCCTGTTGGTTAACAGCACTGATGGCGGTCGTTGTGAACCCGGGCCTTGACTGATCCGGTATGAAATTTCTTGATATGACTTGCATGTTTTATTTGGCATTTGTTTTACGCCGGATGCCCTTCCTGACGCAACCCTCTGCATTTAGCCGGGCTTGGGACCGGCGTGAGGGAGAGACACTGGCTTGTGCCCCTCCCTCACGGCTGCATTCTGTGTGCTCCTACCTCCGCTTTTATAAGTCACCCTATGTTCCTGTTGCTTCTGGAAGAAAGTATTTATCACGACCATTTCCACCTTTTTAATCTCTCTACCTTTTCCTGTCGTAGTTCCAAAATTCAAAGTCCCTACTCTCAGTCCTAGACTCATGCCTTTCCTCTTCTCTCTCTGCCTTGGGACATGCCTATCTATCTATTTATCTCTCTCATATATATATATATATATATATATATATATATATATATATATATATATATATATATATATATATATATATATATATATATATATATATATATATATATATATATATATATATATATATATATATATATATATATTCATTGTAGTGTATTCATACTGCCAGCAAGAAAATCTGCAGTCCTTTTGAGTATTGGGTTGAGGGTTTTCTTTTAGATCTTCGCACTGACCAAAAATGGTCAGTGGAGATGAGACAGTCTTCAATAAATTGGAAACATAATTGACATTCACACTTCATGACCAGAGTATTATGTACCACACCAGTGGCCGCCAGTGTTGGAAGTCAGCCTGGCACATTGCATTTATGGGAGGTGATAATCCTCTTTTAGTAGTGTTTGTCAAAAGAGAGAACAAGGAGGTGTATGTAAAGAGAATACTGATGCAGCTACACATCGGAAGGGTGTACAAGAGGAAGGAAAGGCTCTGGTTGAGAAAATCCGAAAGGATCTGGGAACAATGTCCAAGAATTTCACAGATGAAGGGCAAGTGAGGAAGGTGAGCACATTCTCAGGATTTTTACAGTAGTTATCTCGGTGAATGTTAATTGGAGGCATGAAGGGTATCGTTGTTTCATGTGTTCCATCTTTTGGTAGATGTTCTTTGAGGAAAAGAGGACTTTATTTGAACTGAATCTTTATGCCTCTGAACACTATTCCTATTCCATAGAAACACACATGAACCTTCTCAGGCAAAAGATCCCAAAGTTGACTAGCTGTATGATGGGCAAGAGATAGTCCTCAAGGAGTTTGTGTTGATTCATAGAGAACGAGAACCTTCTCAGCACACAGAGGAGGAACCTCTCTGGTCCAAAGATGGTCCAACTTGACCGTCAGCCACAATGAACCACCTTTCAGAGCAATTTATTGGCCCTGAGGCTACATCAGTTCAGTTCATTTTCTGTAACCGCTTTATCCTAATTAGGGTCGCGGGGAGGCTGGTGCCCATCCCAGCCAACTCAGGGCGAGGGCAGAGTACACCCAGGACAGCTCGCCAGGCCATCGCAGGGCGGAAACACACTGGCGGCTTTTCAGCCTACTCTTGTCGAAAGCCAGCAATGGTTCTTTTACATGCCTCACACCATAGACAGTGAGAGACATGGCTGGCCTTATAACCTAGTTAGTTGCACTGGGGGGGACAGTGACAACCTTGTGGAGAGTGGGACTCAAACCCCCAACCTTTGGATCAGCGATCCGGCACCTTATACCACTAGACCACCACTGCCCGGCCTGAGGCTACATCTATTCTTAAATCCCTGAGAAAGAACAATCCTTTTTTGAATTCTTTTAAGACAAAAAGGTATGCTATACATTATTTAAAGTAATGTTATTTGCAGGAATGGCAATGATCTGTCGATTTCAGCTTTTATTTGTATTTATTTTGTGTTCTCTGGCGCCCTCTTGTGACTTGGATTACGAACTGCGTAATTTTGCACATTTTCGTCTTATGGTCGTGGTTCCATGTCTGTAATGTGAAATAATGGTCATTGGCTTTTCATTTATCAAAACATTTTATTAACACTTTCACAATAGTAATGCAGAAAAAGTACCTCTGGTTTTGGAGTAGGCTGCACTTCTAAAGAATGACTTCCCATGTTCTTTCTGTAACCGGTTATAGAAGCCAACCAGGTGTGTCAAGGATATTTTAAGCAAAACTGCCTCTTGCCAGTCCAACCCTGAAACCTTAACCCGGATCCGGTTCACTAATGGCAGAGCTCCCTGGCTGGGAGTCCCGCTTCTAAAAAATTTCAGATAGAAAAATATCAAACTTTAACTGAAAATTTAGCAGCGTGATTGTTGAAGTTTCCCGTTTAACAACAACCGCCATCAGTGCTGTTAACCAACAGGGTGCTGGTGGAAATTGGACTACTGTTGGTCGAAGACATCGGAGAAGGAGAGGCGGGAGGCGTGTCTGTAGGCAGAGAGAGAAGAGGAAAGGCATGATTCTCAGACTGAAAGTAGCGACGTTGAATGTTGGAACTATGACAGGAAAAGGTAGCGAGCTGGCTGACATGATGCAGAGGAGGAAGGTGGACATACTGTGTGTCCAGGAGACCAGGTGGAAAGATAGCAAGGCTCATCTTAGGAGCAGGGTTTAAGCTGTTTTTTCATGGTGTGGATGGGAAGAGAAATGGAGTAGGAGTCATCTTGAAGTAGGGGTTGGTCAGGAATGTTCTATAAGTGAAAAGAGTGTCAGACAGTGCTGAGTCTCAAGTTAGAAATTGAAGGCATGATGTTCAATGTTGTTAGTGCTTATGCCCCAGAGGCAGGATGTGAGCTAGAAGAGAAGGATAGATTCTGGAGTGAGTTAGATGAAGTGATGCAGAATAACCCGAGATGTGAAAGAGTGGTCATTGGTGCAGACTTCAATGGACATGTTGGTGCAGGAAACAGAGGGGACGAGGAAGTGATGGGCAGGATTGCTATCCAGGACAGGAACGCAGAAGGACAGACGTGACTTAAAAAAGCGGAGGTAGGAGCACATAGGTAGACTACATCTTGTGTAGGCCATGTAATTTGAAGGAAGTCAGTGACTGCAAAGTAGTATCGGGTGAGAGTGTTGCCAAACAGCATAGGATGG
Source organism: Plotosus lineatus (assembly GCA_024760905.1). NCBI lineage: Eukaryota > Metazoa > Chordata > Actinopteri > Siluriformes > Plotosidae > Plotosus > Plotosus lineatus. Next base: position 51,900,591 of record CM045736.1, read on the forward strand.
TGGTGTGCAGGATGATGCTGATGGTGAAGAAGGTGAAGAAGGCAAAGGCAGAGCAGAAGACAAGTGGTGAAAGCTGAAAAAGGAAGTGTGTCGTGTTGTCTTCAAGGAGGAGTTGAAACAGGCTTTGGGTGGTCAAGAAGATGACCGGACAACTACAGCTAATGCAATCAGGGAGACAGGTAGGAGAATACTTGGTGTGTTATCTGGATGGAGAGGAGATAAGGAGACTTGGTGGTGGAATAAGGAAGTGCAGGAGTATGTACAAAGGAAGAGGTTAGATAAGAAGTGGGACATAGAGAGGACTGAAGAGAGTAAACAGGAGTACAGGGAGACACAGCGTAAGGTGAAGGTAGCGGTGTCGAAGGCCAAACAGAGGGGGTATGATGACTTGTATGCTCGGTTGGAAAGTAAAGAGAGAGAAAATGATTTATACAGGTTGGCACAGCAGAGACATAGAGATGGGAAGGACGTGCAGCAAGTTAGAGTGATTAAGGACAGAGTGAGAAACGTGTTGACTGATGACAGAAGTGTGTTGGGAAGATGGAAAGAGTACTTTGAAAAGCTGATGAATGAGGAAAACGAGAGAGAGGAAAAAAAGAGTAGAAGAGGTGACTGTTGAGGACCAGGAAGTAGCAAAGATTAGTAAGGGTGAAGTGAGGAGGGCATTGAAGAGGATGAAGAATGGAAAGGCAGTTTGTCCTGATGACATACCGGTAGAGGTATGAAAGTTTCTTGGAGAGGTAGCAGTAGATTTCCTGACAAGAACATTCAACAAAGTCTTTGAGAGTGAGAGGATGCCAGAGGAATGGAGGAGAAGTGTGATGGTGCCCATTTTTAAGAACAAGGGAGACGTGCATAGTCGTGGCAACTGCAGAGGGATAAAGTTGAGCCATACGATGAAGTTATGGGAAAGAATTGTAGAAGCTAGGCTAAGGGTAGAGGTCAGCATTTGTGAACAACAGTTTGGTTTCATGCCAAGAAAGAGCACCACAGATGCAGTTTTTGCTTTGAGGGTGTTAATAGAGAAGTACAGAGAAGGTCAGAAGGAGCTGCATTGTGCCTTTGTGGGTCTGGAAAAAGTATATGACAGGGTGCTGAGAGAGGAACTGTGGTATTGCATGAGGAGGTCTGGAGTGGCAGAGAAGTATGTTAGAGTGGTGCAGGACATGTATAAGATATGTAAGACGGTGGTGAGGTGTGCTGTCGGTGTGACAGAAGACTTCGAGGTGGAGGTGGGACTGCATCAAGGGTCAGCTCTGAGCACCTTCTTGTTTGCTATATTGATGGACAGGCTGACAGACGAGGTTAGACAAGATTCCCATGGACCATGATGTTTTCAGATGACATTGTGATCTGCAGTGAGAGCAGAGAACAGGTGCAGAAAAATCTAGATAGGTGGAGGTATGCCCTGGAAAGAAGAGCAATGAAGGTTAGCGTCAGTAAGACAGAATACATGTGTATGAATGACAAAGACCCAACAGGAATGGTGAGGTTACAGGGGGCAGAGATAAAGAAGTTGTAGGCTTTTAAGTACTTAGGCTCAACAATCCAGAGCAGTGGAGAGTGTGGAAAAGGGGTGAAGAAGTGTGTGCAGGCAGGTTGGAATGGTCGGAGAAAAGTATCCGGTGTGATAGGAGGGTATCAGCAAGAATGAAAGGAAAAGTGTACAAGACGGTGATGAGGCCAGCGATGGATAGGAGTTTTGGAGACAAAGTCAGAGAGGCTAGATTGAGATGGTTTGGACATGTACAGAGGAGGGATAGTGAGTATATTGGTAGTAGGATGCTGAGGTTGGAACTACCAGGCAGAAGGCCTAGAGGAAGACCAAAGAGACGATTCATGGACGTGGTGAAGAAGGACATGAAGACAGTTGGTGTAAGAGAAAATGCAGAGGATAGGGTGAGATGGAGGCAGATGATTCGCTGTGGCGACCCCTGAAGGGAACAGCCGAAAGGAAAAGAAGAAGAAGATTGAAGTTTTCTGAATCATGGGCGGAATGTTTTTGGTGGATGAATCTACGTCAACAGCACGGATGATAGCCATTTACACCCTGAATTATTTTCTAGCGATTAAAAAAACAAAAAAAAAACATGCTTTTTTTGGACTTAGGTAATCTGGTTAAAGATAATATGTACTGAAAATATGAATTTTGCATTAATTATATTTCAAAAAATATGTGACTAATTAGTCACATCCAGTTTGAAAAATTGAATAAATATTAATAATAATGGGTGACAAACTCGTCACATCTGTAGGAAACGTGGAAATTTTGTAAAGTGAAAAGTAAAAGATTTTTTTTAATCACATATCCTTTATTACATTATCAATAATGTATCACAATATATCCCAACCTTGAAACAAATTCTCTTTTACAAAAATAACGGTATTAAATGAGCCTTAAGAATATTTTGGCATAGAAATACTAGCACAAATTGTAACTTATAAATGTATGTAAAATAAAATGGATCACATTGAAATAAAAAAACTTATAAAAAAATCCTTTGGTATGAAAATAAGGGTGTTCACGGTTCCTCGCTACTTTATCCTGCAACTACTCATGGTGAGTACTCATGGATTTGCTGTTCAGGCTCACGTTGCATTTTTTGCATTGAACATTTGTTCTTCCAGAACAGTTTTCTTTTTTGCATCTTTGCCTTTTTTCTGTAATTCGTGGATGATGCCCAACATCGTCTTTTTGAATGGCAACTGAAGGACGATGACAGTCCTGTTTAGGAGGTTTGCTTGGCTCTGTGCTAGAAGCAGGTTTTCCCCTCTTCTTCCCGCCCACTTTACCAGCCCTACCCAGCTCAAATGACAGAAGTTTGAATGATCGGCACAATCTAATGCATACTCAGTTAAGCAAAGAGTTGTAAAATGAATGAAAACCCGAATGCACAAATTGCAGAACAATTACAGATATTTATTATCTTTTAGCAGAATCCTAAGAGTGTATAGTTAATTTTATATTAATATTCATTAGGATTTGTACTTGCCCTTTGTATGCATCTCTTGAATAAAGTTGACTCACACAAAAGAAAGAACTCTCTGCTTTGCTGGGATTCACATCAGTGCAGGCTGTGTTCTAAATGAGTGCAACGGCACCCTTGCCCACTTGAAAGACCAGAAGTTTGTATAACCCACAGCAAGTACACTACTTTCACAAGCACACTACTTTCGGTATTGAGCGCCTCACATATTGTAAGCGTTGATTGGCTGTTTTAAGGTTCATGTAATTGACTTGGTATAAATGAGTGACTTATTTGAAATTAATGTAGATATTATTTGATATATTTGATATTATTTTACAATGTTATGTTTATAATAATTGATTTCGGGGTGTTTTATGAGATACGGTAATGGTATTTATGGATGTATAGTACAGTATGAGCATCACACGTCATACGTCACTGTAACAACTTACGTTCACTTTCAACTTACACTCGGCCGTCTGGAACCAGTTAAAAACGTAAGTCGGGGAGCATCATTACTTTCTGTAAGTGAAATACTGCCTTATTAAGCTTGTCCAGCGGCACGGTGGCGTAGTGGTTAGCACGTCCGCCTCACAGCAAGAAGGCCCGGGTTCGATTCCCGGCCTGGGCGTTTCTGTGTGGAGTTTGCATGTTCTCCCCGTGCTTGTGCGGGTTTCCTCTGGGTGCTCCAGTTTCCCCCGCAATCCAAAGACGTGCACTGTAGGTTAATTGGCCGTTCTAAATTGACCGTAGTTTCTCTCCTGCAGCGGCACTGGAACCCAGTCGTATCGGCACTTGCCTTTCCATTGGATCCTTCCGGTGGCGCCGAGACAGGGGGGGACTTGCTGCTTGGGTAACAGCCTCGGTTATAAACACACTTTCTTTCTACCTGTTTTAGAAAACACCACCTGCATCCACAAGAGACTTGCCAACAATTATTTGCTGATGTCATATTACTGTTGGTTCCATGGTGTAATGGGCAGCACTCTGGACTCTGAATCCAATGATCTGAGTTCAAATCGTGGTGGAGCCTGTGGTTTGTGAATTGAATAAAGCCAGTGTCAAGCTTTACAATGAGAAGTTCCCTTCAGGGGTGACCACAGTGAATCATCTGCCTCCATTTCACCCTATCTTCTTCTCTTACCCCAAATATCTTCATGTCCTCCTTCACCACATCCATAAATCTTCTCTTTGGTCTTCCTCTCGGCCTACTGCCTGGTATTTCCAACCTTAGCATCCTCCCACCAATATACTCACGATCCCTCCTCTGTACATGTCCAAACCATCTCAATCTCGCCTCTCTGACTTTGTCTCCAAAACCTCCTACATGTGCTGTCCTTCTGATGTACCCATTCCTGATCTTGGCCATCCTCTTTACTCCCAAAGAGAACCTCAACATTTTCATCTCTGCTACCTCCAGCTCTGCCTCCTGTCTTTTCCCCAGGGCCACTGTTTCTAAACCATACAACATCGCTGGCATCAACACCGTCTTGTACACTAACACTACACTACCATATGATCACACTACCATAGGCTAACCACTACAGTACCTTATGAAATAAAGCCAGTAAATAATTATGTAATCCTCATAATACAAATAATGATCTTCTTCTTTTCCTTTCGGCTGTTCCCTTCAGGGGTCGCCACAGCAAATGATCTGCCTCCATCTCTCCCTGTCCTCTGCATCTTCTACTCTTACTCCAACGACCTTCATGTCCGCCTTCACCGCATCCATAAATCTTCTCTTTGGTCTTCCTCTAGGCCTTTTGCCTGGTAGTTCCAACCTTAGCATCCTACGACCAATATACTCACTATCCCTCCTCTGTACATGTCCAAACCATCTCAATCTAGCCTCTCTGACTTTGTCTCCAAAACATCTAACATGTGCTGTCCCTCTGATGTATTCATTTCTGATCCTATCCATCCTCGTTACTCCCAAAGAGAACCTCAACATTTTCATCTCTGCTACCTCCAACTCTGACTCCTGTCTTTTCCCCAGGGCCACTGTCTCTAAACCATACAACATTGCTGGCCTCACCACCGTCTTGTACACTTTTCCCTTCATTCTTGCCGATACTCTCCTATCACACATCACACCGGATACTTTTCTCCATCCATTCCAACCTGCCTGCACGCGGCTCTTCACCTCTTTTTCACCCTCTCCATTGCTCTGGATTGTTGAGCCTAAGTTCTTAAAATTCTCCAGCTTCTTTATCTCTGCCCGCTGTAACCTCAAAGTTCCTCTTGGGTCCTTGTCGTTCACACACATGTATTCTGTCTTACTAAGACTAACCTTCAATCCCCTCCTTTCCAGAGCATACCTCCACCTCTCTAGATTTTCCTCCACTTGGTCTCTGCTCTCACTACAGATCACGATGTCATCTGCAAACATCATAGTCCATGGAGATTCTTGTCTAACCTCGTCTGTTAGCCTGTCCATCACCATAGCAAACAAGATTGGGCTGAGAGCTGACCCTTGATGCAGTCCCACCTCCACCTTGAACTCTTCTGTCACACCAACAGCACACCTCACCACTGTCTTACATCTCTCATACATGTCCTGCACCACTCTAACATACTTCTCTGTAACTCCAGACTTCCTCATACAATACCACAGTTCTTCTCTCGGCACCCTGTCATATGCTTTCTCCAGATCCACAAAGGCACAATGCAGCTCCCTCTGACCTTCTCTGTACTTCTCTATTAACATCCTCAAAGCAAACACTGCATCTGTGGTGCTCTTTCTTGGCATGAAACCAAACTGTTGTTCACAAATGCTGACCTCTGCCCTTACTCTAGCTTCCACTATTCTTTCCCATAGCTTCATTGTATGGCTCATCAACTTTATCCCTCTGTAGTTGCCACAACTCTGTACATCTCCCTTGTTCTTAAAAATGGGCACAAGCACACTTCTCCTCCATTCCTCTGGCATCTGCTCACTTTCTAAGACCTTGTTGAATATTCTTGTCAGAAAATCTACTGCTACCTCCCATAGACACTTCCATACCTCAACTGGTATGTCATCAGGGCCAACTGCCTTTCCACTCTTCATCCTCTTCAATGCCCTCCTCACTTCTCCCTTACTAATCTTTGCTACTTCCTGCTCCTCAACGGTCACCCCTTCTACTCTTTTTTCTCTCTCATTTTCTTCATTCATCAGCTCTTCAAAGTACTCTTTCCATCTTCCCAGCACACTTCTGTCATCAGTCAATACATTTCCCTCTCTGTTCTTTATCACTCTAACTTGCTGCATGTCTTTCCCATCTCTATTTCTCTGCTGTGCTAACCTGTATAGATCATTTTCTCCCTCCTTACTGTTCAACCTATCATACAAGTCATCATACGCCCTCTGTTTGGCCTTTGACACTGCTACCTTCGCCTTACGCTGTGTCTCCCTGTACTCCTGTTTACTCTCTTCGGTCCTGTCAATGTCCCACTTCTTCTTGGCTAACCTCTTCTTTTGTACACACTCCTGCACTTCCTCATTCCACCACCAAGTTTCCTTATCTACTTTCCTTCCAGAGGACACACCAAGTACGCTCCTACCGGTCTCCCTGATCACATTGGCTGTGGTTGTCCAGTCCTCTGGAAGCACTTCCTGACTACCCAAAGCCTGTTTCAACTCCTCCTTGAAGACAACACGACACTCTTCCTTTTTCAGCTTCCACCACTTTGTCTTCTGCTCTGCCTTTGCCCTTTTCACTTTTCTCACCATCAGTGTCATCCTGCACACCACCATCCTATGCTGTTTGGCAACACTCTCACCAACTACTACTTTGCAGTCACTGACTTCCTTCAAATTACATCGCCTGCACAAGATGTAGTCTACCTGTGTGCTCTTACCTCCGCTTTCATAAGTCACCCTATGCTTCTGTTTCTTCTTGAAGAAAGTATTCACCACAGCCATTTCCATCCTTTTTGCAAAATCGATCAACATCTGTCCTTCTGTGTTCCTGTCCTGGATACCAAACCTGCCCATCACTTCCTCGTCCCCTCTGTTGCCTGCACCAACATGTCCATTGAAGTCTGCTCCAATGACCACTCTTTCACCTCTGGGGGTATTCTGCATCACTTCATCTAAATCACTCCAGAATCTCTCCTTCTCTTCTAGCTTACATCCTGCCTGTGGGGCATAAGCACTAACAACATTGACCATCACGCCTTCAATTTCTAACTTGAGACTCATCACTCTGTCTGACACTCTTTTCACGTCTAGAACATTCCTGACAAACCCCTCCTTCAATATGACTCCTACTCCATTTCTCTTCCCATCCACACCATGATAAAACAGTTTAAACCCTGCTCCTAAGCTTCTAGCCTTTCTACCTTTCCACCTTGTCTCCTGAACACACAGTATGTCCACCTTCCTCCTCTGCATCATGTCAGCCAGCTCCCTATCTTTTCCTTGCATAGTTCCAACATTCAAAGTCCCTACTCTCAGTCCTAGGCTCACACCTTTCGCGAGCCCCCTCAGCAAGCACATGGAGGACCCGGAGGCTCCAGCAGGAGGTGAGTAGAAAGACGCAGGGCAGGCTTAGGAGGATACAGTGCAGAAAGATCAGCAGACCCACATGGCATCCAGCAAAGGGGCGAGGGGAGAAGCCCGGCAAAGTGGCACAGACAGCCAACGGAAGCAAGCATGTGGAGCCAGAGGTAAGCGGTGCATGGGACCAGGAATTTGGGCAAACATTGATGTCTGCCTGGATATCACTCAGCTGGAGCTCACTGGTGAACCCCAACAGTGGATTGGTCCTCTATGTAGTTCTTGGGGGTGCTCAGAGGTGGACAGCAAGCTAGAGCCAGAGCCTACCTGATGCCAACAGCTGTCATTATCAGAGGGGGAGGAAGAAGGAGAGGGGTGGGCACAAGTGTGTGCAAAAAGGTCGAAGCAAGTTGGGGGGGTAAAGGAGCTGAGCAACAACCAAAGAGTACTTGATGAACAGCCTAAAAGTGGGAACGTTAAAACTGTGAGGTATTAAAGGAGGGCAGTATTTGATTGTTTACATTTGAAAGACTTTCATGTATTGTTTTTGGAAGAATGTCATTTGAGTTCAGAGGCAGATGGGAATGAGTTTGCAGGGGGGGGTGGTTGAACTCTGGGGCATTCAGGGTGGGAGAAAGGAAGGGGATTAGGGCAGGATTCTTTTTAAAACTTTGATTGGGTGGTGGAATCCTGGGTGGTACCAGGGATGGTGTTGTGTGTGGATGGGAGGTGGAGAGGGAGGGGGATTAGGGCCATAGGGGTGTAGGTTCCTGCCAGGATCTTTCACGGATAGTGGCAGGAGTTTGCCTGTGTGACCTATACAATGCAATAGAGCATTCGTCACCAGGTCCCACATGGAAGAACAACACAGGGGAGTAGTTTTCGGCTGGACCACCTGTTAGTGGGGGAAATGGTAAAGGCACATGGGTGTATCCTGAAGCCCTTCTGGGCCTCTGATTACTGTCTGGTGGTGGTCAACTTCCAAGTAGATGGATTAAAAGGGATAGAGGACTTCAGAGGGACACAAGACTTTGTATTCTGTGGTTACTTCCGGCACCTCTATCCAGAGTAGTGGGCATCAAGGGTAATATACACAATCAGGCAGATTGGTGGGAGGACCTCAAGAAGAGTGTGGCCATGCTCTGTCACTGGTGGGGGTGGCAGCAAGTGAAACCGGAGAGAGACCTGGTGAGGGAATAGGCCAAGGACCTGACTGAAGCTTAGACCTGTGGCGGCTAGGATCGAATCAGCAAGGCAAGTGGGGCTCTGAGAGCCCATTATGAGGCAAAGGTGCCACCTGATTCAGGGCAGGAGGAAAGAGCATGAAGAAGATCAGTGGCCTTCAAGCTTTTTCACAGACCAGGTCAGGTCAGTGGAGGAGTTGATCATTGAGAGCCTCAGGGGGCACTAAGGCATTGAGAGATCAGAAAAAGGAATGTTGAGGTAGCTGAGGCTTTTCTACAGGGAGCTCTTTGAGGCTAAGCTCATGAGGCAGGATCTGGCAAAAGAGTTTCTGGAAGGGGTCAAGGGCCGGCTATGGGGAGGCAGTGCAGAAGCATTGGAGGGCTCAATCTCCTTAAAAGAGGTCAAGGCAGCCATGCTCTTGCTGAAGACTGGGGTAGTTCCCAGCGGCGATGGGCTCCCAGTCGAGTTCTACCGCACCTTCTGGTTAATGGTCAGCCCTGACCTAATGGGGGGGTGTACAGGGACGCGATAGTGGCTGGGTGGCTTCACCCCTCTGCAAGGGTAGGGAACTTCACCCTTTTTCACAATAAGAGAGACTGGGTAGAATTGGAGGCCAATCACTTTGTTGAAGATCATAACCAAACATCTGGTGCTGCGGTGCACCCAGACCTGTGGTGTGACCAAGTGCGTGAATTTAGTGCTAGTCCGGGACATATTGGCATGGGCAGAGCAACGCCGGGTGCCTTTGGCCATGTTATGTCTGGATCAGGCGAAGGTGTTTGATCAAGTGTTGCATGCCTTCCTGTTCCAGGTGTTGGAATGTATAGGCTGTGGACTGGAGTTCATGGCACTGGTGCACCTGTTATATAGGGGAGTGTTAAGCCAGGTCACGATCAAAGGGTTTCATTCTGGGTTGATCGAGCAGCAGGGTGGAGTGAGACAGGGGTGTCTACTCTCGCCTCTGTTGTACAGGGGTATGAAAAAGTATCTGAACCTTTTGGAATTTCTCACATTTCTGTATAAAATCACCATCAAATGTGATCTGATCTTTGTCAAAATCACACAGATGAAAAAACAGTGTCTGCTTTAACTAAAATCACCCAAACATTTATAGGTTTTCATATTTTATTGAGGATAGCATGCAAACAATGACAGAAGGGGGAGGAATAAGTAACTGAACCCTCTGCCTAAGGAGACTTAAAGAGCAATTGAAACCAATTTTTACCAAAACAATTTAAGTCAGGTGTGTGCCCAATCACTGATGAGTGGCTTAAAGCTGCCCTGCCCACTATAAAACACACACCTGGTAAGAATTGTCTTGATGAGAAGCATTGTCTGATGTGCACCATAGCTCACTCAAAAGAGCTGTCTGAAGACCTGCGATCAAGAATTGTTGATTTGTATAAAGCTGGGAAAGGATACAAAACCATCTCTACAAGTCTGGATGTTCATCAATCGACAGTCAGAGAAGCTGTCTACAAATGGAGAGAGTTTGGCACTGTTGCTTCTCTCCCAAGGAGTGGCCATCCACCAAAGATGACGCCAAGAGTTCAGCGCAGAATACTCAGAGAGGTAAAAAAAAACCCTAGAGTGTCTGCTAAAGACTGACATAAATCACTGGTACAGTCCAATGTCTCTGTGCACACATCAACTCTCTGTAAAACAATGGCCAAGAATGGTTTTCATGGAAGGACTCCAAGGAGGAAGCCACTGCTGTCTAAAAAAAATTTGTTGCTCGTTTAATGTTTGCAAAAAGGCACTTGGACACTCCACAGAAGTTTGGGCAAAATATTTTGTGGATTGATGAAACCAAAGTTGAATTGTTTGAGAGGAACTCACAATGTCATGGGTGGAGGAAAAATGGAACAGCTCACCAATATCAACATCTCCTCCCCACCATGAAGCATGTTGAAGCTAAAAAGAGGATGGATGCTGCAACAAGACAATGATCCAAAACACAGAAGTAAATCAACTTCAGAATGGTTTCAGAAGAAGAAAATACATGTTCTGGAGTGGCCAAGTCAAAGTCCAGACTTGAACCCCATTGAGATGCTGTGGCATGACCTCAAGACAGCGATTCATGCCAGACATCCCAGGAATCTGACTGAACTACAGCAGTTTTGTAAAGAAGAATGGGCCAAGATTAGTCCTGATTGATGTGCCAGACTGATCTGCAGCTACAGGAAGCGTCTGGTTGAAGTTATTGCTGCCAAAGGGGCAGCCACAAAATATTAAATGTGATGGTTCAGTTACTTATTCCTCCCCCTTCTGTCATTGTTTGCAGGCTATCCTCATTAAAATATGAAAGCCTATAAATGTTTGGATGGTTTTAGTTAAAGCAGACACTGTTTTTTCATCTATGTGATTTTCACAAAGATCAGATCACATTTGAAGGTGATTTTATGCAGAAATGTGAGAAATTCCAAAAGGTTCAGATACTTTTTCATACCACTGTATGTGTTAGACCTTGAGCCCCGAATAGAAGCTGTTAGGAGGGAGCCCACCTTCCAAGGGCTTCACTTTCCAGGACCGGTGGGTTCAGGCAGTAGTGCAAGCAGATGATGTGACCTTGTTTTTTGGCAACGACGGAGATTTCTGTGCAGTGGCGCGGGTGCTGGAGGTCTTCTCAGAGGCCTCAGGAGCCTGTGTCGGCCTAAGCAAGTCCATTGCTTTGTACGCTGAAGCATCGACTGGAAGGTCTGATGTACTGGAGGGGTTCTCTTTGAGGCCAGGTGGCCTTAAGGTCCTGGGAGTTACCTTCTGGAGGGAATGTAATGCCCAAAAGAACTGCAAAGTCACATTGGTACAGGTGGGGGAAAAATTGGAAAAATGGGGGGCGAGAGACATCTTCCCTTCTGGACATTTACGGATGGTAAACGTGGCCCTGCTCACCAGTCTAAATCCTCTCACCTATGTCTACCTATTTGCGAGGGGAGTGCGGATCAAAAGAGCAATCATCTCCATTATTTGGGGCGAGAGCAGGTCATTTGAGTGCATATGTGCATGGAGAAGGGGAGGAAGAGGGGTGGTATATTTCCCCTCAAGACCATGGCATTGTATATTGCCTTTGTGGCGAGGATGGTCAGACAGGTAGAAGACCATGCTGCAGGCCTTCTTGCAAGATTCTGGCTTGGCTTTACCTTGCAAGCAGTGGTCCCATGGAGCAGAACAAGGCCGGGGTCAACTGACCACTCCCTGCACTATTGTGTGGTAGCAGAGTTTGTGTGGGACCAGCTGTGGTGCCTAAAGGATGCTGCTCTACAGGTGGTGGAAAGAGGCACTTGCTGAACTAGTGGGGCATCTTTCAGTCAGAGAATGCCTGTATCATTACAACGAGAGCGGTACACTCCTGTGCCCATTCAGGTGCGGAGAGGAAGAAACTGTGTAGCATGCTTTGTGGTCATGTCCTCAGGCACTGTGGTACTGGAAAAGTATATCAGGATTGTTGGCCTCAAGTATGGTGCAAGGTTTGTACCGTAATCTCCTACTGGGTTAAGGCGCATGAACCCAGAGATGGTAAAGCTCATGTGTCAGGTCATCTTCATAGCAAAAGGCATCTTGTGGAGCAAAAGGTGTTAATGCCTTAGCGGCCTGGGAGCAAGGGGGTAGCTGGAGGGAGCCTTGGCAATCTTCAAGATCAGATGGGAGAGAGTGAGGAGGGGAGCAGGCAAAGAAGGCAGCGGAAGGGTGGGGGTAAATGAGGGGTCATCACAGGAGGTACAGCTGTGCAGCTACCCAAGTTTGGTCTGTAGAAGGTGGTGAGTTACTTATGTATTGTTGGTAGAATGGTTCCAAGACTCCAGGCTTTGGACTGGATAAATCCCATAAGCCCTTTAAAAATGATAAAAGTACACCAATTTTGTATGAAATGTGTTAAAAGAAAATTATTTATTAAACCATTGAAACATTTTATTAACATATTTATTGATTAAACCATTATTAAACATTTTTATTAACCATTTTTATCAACCAAACCAAACGATATTAAAATTAAACATTTTTATTAACCACACCAAAAGGTAGAGAGCTGGCTGACATGATGCAGAGGAGGAAGGTGGAGATAATGTGTGTTCAGAAGACCAGGTGGAAAGGTAGCGAGACTAGAAGCTTAGGAGCAGGGTTTAAGCTGTTTTTTCATGGTGTGGATGGGAAGAGAAATGGAGTAGGAGTCATCTTGAAGGAGGGGTTTGTCAGGAATGTTCGAGAAGTCAAAAGAGTGTCAGACAGAGTGATGAGTCTCAAGGTAGGAATTGAAGGCGTGACGTTCAATGTTAGTGCTTATGCCCCACAGGCAGGATGTGAGCGAGAAGAGAAAGAGAGACTCTGGAGTGAGTTAGATGAAGTGATGCAGAATACTCCAGAGGTGAGAGTGGTCATTGGAGCAGACTTCAATGGACATGTTGGTGCAGGCAACAGAGGAGATGAAGTAATGGGCAGGTTTGGTATCCAGGACAGAAACGCAGAAGGACAGATGTTGGTAGATTTTGTAAAAAGGATGGAAATGGCTGTGGTTAATACTTTCTTCTTGACTTATGAAAGTGGAGGAAGGAGCACACCGGTCGACTACATCTTGTGTAGGCGATGTAATTTGAAGGAAGTCCGTGACTGCAAAGTAGTAGTGGGTGAGAGTGTTGCCAAACAGCATAGGATGATGGTGTGCAGTATGACGCTGATGGTGAGGAAGATGAGGAAAACAAAGGCAGAGCAGAAGGCAAAGTGGTGAAAGCTGAAAAAGGAAGTGTCGTGTTGTCTTCAAGGAGGAGTTGAAACAGGCTTTGGGTGGTCAGGAAGTGCTTCCAGATGACTGGACAACTACAGCTAATGTGATCAGAGAGACAGGTAAAATAATACTTGGTGAGTCATCTGGAAGGAAAGGAGATAAGGAGACTTGGTGGTGGAATGAGGAAAAGCAGGAGTGTGTACAAAGGAAGGGGTTAGCTAAGAAGTGGGACATGGAGAGGTCTGAAGAGAGTAAACAGGAGTACAGGGAGACACAGTGCAAGGCAAAGGTAGCAGTGTCATAGGCCAAACAGAGGGCATATGATGACTTGTATGCTCAGTTGGAAAGTAGAGAGGGAGAAAATGATTATAACAGGTTGGCACAGCAGAGAAACAATGATGGGAAGGACGTGCAGCAAGTTAGAGTAATTAAGGACAGAGAGGGAAATGTATTGACTGATGACCGAAGTGTGCTGGGAAGATGGAAAGAGTACTTTGAAGAGCTGATGAATGAGGAAACTGAGAGAGAAAAAAGAGTAGAAGAGGTGACTGTTGAGGACCAGGAAGTAGCAAAGATTAGTAAGGGTGAAGTGAGGAGGGCATTGGAGAGGATGAAGAATGGAAAGGCAGTTGGCCCTGATGACATACCAGTGGAGGTATGGAAGTGTCTAGGAGAGATAGCAGTAGATTTCCTGACAAGAACATTCAACAAGGTCTTAGTGAGAGGATGCCAGAGGAATGGAGGAGAAGTGTGCTTGTGCCCATTTTTAAGAACAAGGGAGGCGTGCAGAGTTGTGGCAACTACAGAGGGATAAAGTTGATGAGCCATATGATGAAGTTATGGGAAAGAATAGTGGAAGCTAGACTATGGGCAGAGGTCAGCATTTGTGAACAACAGTTTGGTTTCATTCCAAGAAAGAGCACCACAGATGCAGTGTTTGCTTTGAGGATGTTAATAGAGAAGTACAGGGAAGGTCAGAAGGAGCTGCATTGTGCCTTTGTGGATCTGGAGAAAGCATATGACAAGGTGCCGAGAGAGAAACTGTGGTGTTGCATGAGGAAGTCTGGAGTGGCAGAGAAGTATGTTAGAGTGGTGCAGGACATGTATAAGATATGTAAGACGGTGGTGAGGTGTGGTGTCGGTGTGACAGAAGAGTTCAAGGTAGAAGTAGGACTGCATCAAGGGTCAGCTCTGAGCCCCTTCTTGTTTGCTATGGTGATGGACAGGCTGACAGACAAGGTTGGACAATATTCCCCATGGACTATGATGTTTGCAGATGACATTGTGATCTGCAGTGAGAGCAGAGAACAAGTGCAGGAAAATCTAGAGAGGTGGAGGTATGCCCTGGAAAGGAGGGGAATGAAGGTTAGTCTCAGTAAGACAGAATGCATGTGTATGAATATCAAGGACCCAACAGGAACGGTGAGGTTACAGGGAGCAGAGATCAGGAAGGTGGAGGATTTTAAGTATTTAGGCTCAACAATCCAGAGCAATGGAGAGTGTGGATAAGAGGTAAAGATGCGTGTGCAGGCTGGTTGGAATAGTTGGAGAAAAGTGTCCGGTGTGTTGTGTGATCGGAAGGTATCGGTAAGAATGAAAGCAAAATGGTACAAGACGGTGTTGAGGCCAGCGATGCTGTATGGTTTAGAAACAGTGGCCCTGGGGAAAAGACAGGAGGCAGAGCTGGAGGTAGCAGAGATGAAAATGTTGAGGTTCTCTTTGGGAGTAACGAGGATGGATGGGATCAGGAATGAGCACATCAGAGGGACAGCACATGTAAGATGTTTTGGAGACAAAGTCAGAGAGGGTAGCTTTGAGATGGTTTGGACATGTACAGAGGAGGGATAGTGAGTATATTGGTAGTCGGATGTTGAGGTTGGAACTACCGGGCAGAAGGCCTAGAGGAAGACCAACGAGACGATTCATGGACGTGGTTAGGAAGGATACGAAGGCAGTTGGTGTAAGAGAAGATGCAGAGGATAGGGTGAGATGGAGGCAGATGATTCACTGTGGCGACCTCTGAAGGGAACAGCCAAAAGGAAAAGAAGATTAACCAAACCAAACGATATTAAATATTTTTTTAACCAAACGATATTAAACACAAACATTTATGAAACACTTTTTGTCTGTTTGGGCTCACTTTTACCTTCGGCAGTGCTTGTTGAAGGACGTTTGGTGAAATATTGATACAACGACGTTTGCCTTTGGCGACTTTTCATAATGTTCCTAAAACGCACAAGGCAAACGTCGTCAAAGTTGAAGATTGCATGAGTCGTGAAAACTTTGTCTGGATGGTGTTTTTCCATGAAATCTGAGATGTAATGAAATTTCGCCAGCACATCTTTTATTAGTGCTGACAGAATGATTTCCGCCTCCTCATCCTCCTCTGTGCTGTACTCCTCGCGCATTGCCGAGTGTCGCATCGCCTTCAGCTCCTCCGTGGACAGTTCCTCTTGATGCTCTGCGACCAAGTCGTCAATGTCCTCCTTATCGATGTCCAACCCCATTGCCTTTCCCAGAGACACGATCTCGTCCATCTCAGGCTCAGGTTGAGGCTCGCCCTCCACCTCGAAGTCTCCCAGATCAGTGGCATGTGGCCACAACTTCGTCCACGCAGCATTAAGGGTCCGCGTGGTCACCCCCTGCCAAGCCATGCTGATCAATTTCAAGCACACCACGATGTTGAAGTGGTGCTTCCAAAACTCACGAAGGGTGAGCTGCGTATTCTCATTCATGTCAAAACACGTTTTAAAAAGAAATTTAGTGTAAAGTTTTTTGAAATTTGCAATGACTTGCTGGTCCATGGGTTGGAGCAGAGGGGTTGTGTTTGGAGGAAGGAACAGCATCATGATGAATGCAAATTCGTCCAGGATATCTTCTTCGAATCCAGGTGGGTGGGTGGGGGCATTATCAAGGATGAGCAGACACTTGAGGGGGAGGTTGTTCTCCTCGGGGAACTTCACGGATGGGCGAAACACCAAGTTCACCCAATCAAAAAAAATTGTCGGGTGACACAAGCCTTGGCGTTGGCCCTCCACATGACATTCAGTGTCTCCTTGAGAATTTTGTGAGCTTTGAAGGCTTGGAGGGGCTTAATCTTACAATCTCCGCTTGCGACGCTTGAAAATCCGGGGGTTGCTGGTTCGATGAACCCTCACCTCTACCCTCCTTCACGAGGTCACTAAATATGGCGGTTGCTTTTTCAGAGATTATTGCCTGCATGACTGGATCCCCAGCAATTTCTTTCTCCTTTATCCAAAGGAGTAAGAGCCTCTCCATCTTGTCGTTCAGTGATCTCCTTTTCTATATCACAGAGACCTTTCGAAGGGGTCGTCACCTTGAAACTTTCCTTCTGCTTCAGTATTGTCTCGATTGGAGAAGGGTTTCGGCCATACTCCTTTGCGATTTCGCTCAATCGCACCCCCCTCTTTCGTATTTTTTTATCTTCTGCTTCATTTCAATCGACAATGGAGCCCTCTTCTTCTCTGCTTCAGGATTCACTTTCTTAGGACCCATAATGGAATAAAATAAAACAGTTGGAAAACGGATAAAACGAACACTCAACAATAAAAACGACCCAACAGTCCTCTTCAACTCTTCTCACCCGTGTGGTGGAAAAAAAGGTATGGGTACAGTAAAAGGTACAGTACAGGTCCCTTCCTGACCAATGGGAGGCCATCGGGGTGGGGTTTTGGGAGATAGCCAATGAGAGAGCAACTTGCGCATGGCTTGAATTTTGATTGGCGTGTTTGAATTTTGAATGGTGGGTTTGAATTTTGATTGCCGTGTTGTAATTATAAATGGCGCCTTTCGTAAGAGGGGGTTGTTTTAGTATCCCGGGGACGGAAACTAAGAAAATGATCTTCGTAATCCGGGGATTTCGTAAGTAGGGGGCCGACTTATATAATATATAATTATAGCCTTTGACCAAATATTTCCATGGAGAGGAGCATTGGCGAGATCCATTGATTTTTGTAGGCTTTGTCAAGGCAAAGCTGTTTCTGTGATGTGATTCAACTGAGCGTGAGCTTGCACTGAGGCCTTCAAGTATCACTAGGTGGCACTGTATTTGTTTGTTCTTTCTTTCCTTTGAGGAGAAAAGATACAATTTGTTTTTCTGTTTGTAAATAAATGCTGTCTTGATGAGTAAACATACAACTTGTTTGCCTATAGGTAGGTAAATAAATAAAAAATAAATGTGTAATTTCTTCAACAACACAATAATGAGCTCTTTTGTCTGTGTGGCCATGAATGATTTTTCCTTCGTTCGTAAGGATACCACATTTATGGATATTACAAGCAAGGCCAAAATAAGTCACTGACATCAAATAAAATTAGTCAAAAAAAGAAAAACATGGGGAAAAAAACAAAACAGAAAAAAAAATCAAAATTTAAAACCTAAACCTTACAATGATGAGTATGTTATGGTGCTGACCCTTTTCTACTTCAGTAGAATCAAGACACTTTCACAAAAGCATATAGGCACATAAATAGCCTTAACCACGGGTTCATAAAACACTCAACTTGATCATTTGGATATACAGTCGGCCCTCAAATTACGAAGACCCCTGTGTATGAAACCCCTGATTACGAAAAACATTTTCATGAGTTTCCGTCCCTCTTACGAAAAGAAATTCAAAATTCAAACGCGCCAATCAAAATTTCACAGTTGCTCTCTCACTGGCTGTCTCTCAACACCCCGCCCCTGCTGGCCTCCCAGATAGAGACAGAAGGAAGCTTCACTCTTTAGTGTTTAGTTTAGTTTTTTAAGTTGTTTAAATTCAGTAAATGTTTAATAAATGTGGGCGCATTTGAGCTCATCTGGAATTCCGATCTTTCAAGGAATAAAATTAAAGTTGAGTTTGTCAAGCAGGAAATGCGCTTTGAATTCACGTGCGCACACGAGAGAGAGAGAATAATGCTTTAGTTTTTAGTATAGTTTTTTAAGTTTTTTAAATTCAGCCAATGGTCAAGCAGGGAATGCGCTTTGAATTCACGTCTTGTGGGCGTGGCCAACAGCGCGCATGCGAGAGAGAATAACGCTTTAGTTTTTAGTTTAGTTTTTAAAGTTGTTTTAATTCAGTAAATGGTCAAGCAGGGAATGCGCTTTGAATTCCACGTCTTGTGGGCGTGGCCCGCAAAGCTAGAATAAACGTGTGTGAGAGAGAGAGAGAGAGAGAGAGAGACAGACGTGTGTGTGTGTGTGTGTATGAGAGAGAGAGAGAGAGAGAGCGAGAGAGACAGGTGTGTGTGTGTATGTGTGTCAGAGAGAGAGAGGTGTGTGAGAGAGAGAGAGGTGTGTGTGTGTGTGTGTGTGAGAGAGAGAGAGAGAGAGAGGTGTGTGTGTTAATAAAAAATGTTTAATAATGGTTGAATTAATAAATATGTGAATAAAATGGTTTAATATGTTAATAAAATGTTTACACTGTTTAATAAATAATTTTATTTTACTTTTAACACATTTTATACAAAATTGGTGTACTTTTATAATTTTTAAAGGGCTTATGGGGTTTATCCAGTCCAAAGACTGGCGCCTTGGAACGAATTAGGTGTTTAACATGTACGATGCGACCCCTACTTACAAAATCCCTACTATATGAAAAGGGCTCTGGAACGGATATCAGCCGACTGTACTAAGTGTTCAAAGCACAACTCCAGTAAACAGTTTGATCCCAAGTTTATTACACCCAAACTAACATAAATACATTTACAATATTCACAATAAACAAAGGCTGATTTCAAAGGTAAGTGAGATGATTATTGAACTACTTTCTGATAAGGAATTCCACATTGACATCGTCGCCAAAAATATAATAACTAACAAGGTTGATGATATATTGTGCAATCAAAAGTCTAACTTAGACTCACAGGGGATTTTCAAAGGATGACTCGACAACGCTCCAATTCAGTTTCTGGGGTGAGATGGACGAGTCACACAAAATGGGTCAAAACTTTTGATACATGGACCAGCATCTAATACAAGGACATCCCTTACAAGGGACAATCTAACATATCTCAGTAATTTCTAAGGACAAAAACACATGAGTAGATATCTCTTGTCGACCGTGCTAAATCCTCTGTGAATGAATACATCTCAAAGGTTTACTATAATTCCAAAGTAGGATTTCACGCATTCAATTAATAAGAGATATAGAAAAAAAATAATAGCCTGGACTGCTAAATACCCGGTTCAAAATAGCGGTAAACAATACTCAACCCACCTAATCCATGTCCGTGAAATCTGTGTTCAGACATACAAAATCCCAGAATTTCAATATCTCCATGGAAAGAAGAAAGTCCTTTTCACCGATCAGTCAGTAGGTTACAGTTGCTTCATCAGCATTGAACTGCAATAACACATTCCCGTCTTCGGGCCGAAAGGGTCAGGAAACACCCAAGTTCATAAGTCTTCAGTGTACCATCTTGCCAGGCCAGTAGCAGATCTAGCTAGCACATCCTTACAGCATGAGTTACAGTCCAGTCCAGTGAGCCCAGCGAGTACTGCTCTGAAGAGCGCTTATGCTTAAATAGCATTAGAGCAGACGTCATTCAAAACATCCAACGTGATCTAGCTCTGGAATTTTTATGAATGAGGCAAATTTGTGTTTTCTCCAATACCTAAACTGTCTGTCGGCTTTTTCCCTTTTACTCCGGAGTCACCACAGTGAAGCATCTGATTCGGCAGAGGTTTTTACGTCGGATGCCCTTCCTGTCACAACCCTTTTTTAGCAAGGGACAGAAACACGCTGACGGCTTTGCAGCTACTCTTTACGAAAGTCAGCAATGGTTCTTTTACATGCCTCACACCATAGACAGTGAGAGACATGGCCCGCCTTTGATAACCCAGTTAGCCACACTGGGGGGGGACAGTGACAACCTTGTGGAGAGTGGGACTCAAACCCCCAACCTTTGGATCAGCGATCCAGCACCCTATACCACTAGACCACCACTGCCTCTCTCCAATACCTATAAATTAACATAGCACAATAGCCACAGGTCATAGCGGCATAAACGAAACATCAAAGTAAAGCTGATGACCTAAATAACACAATGAGGTCAATTATATTAACTAAAAACTTCACAACGAAGCACGAAAATTACAAGACCACGGCAAGACCGCCCAAAATGAGTGTTTCATGAACTTTGGGAATTCATGCTGATGCCAGAAATTATTCATTTGGGCTAGACTAAGTCAAGTTAGTTAGTACTGACCATAAACTGCCTGCTGATATACAATTTCACACAACAAAACAAAAGATTGATTCAATACAAAGCAAAAAGTTAAACTGACAAAAACAACTATTTGCATTACATAGCCAAGGCAATTCAAAATGGTTATAAAATCACCATGAACAAGGAACTTTACAGATCAGAGCTGGGGATATATTTCTGATTATACCCAGTTTCGTAACAGAGTACTACTACCAACATTGACCAAAATAATGAAAAACCCTGAAAAGCAAGAAGCAAATGAAATCAACAACATCTTCAAGATTGAATGAAAAACTGCCACGCAGTTCACCATATGTAGGCAAAATCGATCCTCTGTCTGAGCTTGGAAGAGAAGCTGAGTTCGGCCTGACGAGTACTTGGATGTGAAACCCCATGGGAACAAAAGATGGTTAGATTTTTGAATGAATGGATGTTTATTTACAACGGATACAAAAAAAATTGTGAATGAATTTTGAAAAGTTAGAAAAGAACTAATGTGGAGAAAGAAACCGTATTTACAGATATGACAAGCAATGGTCAAATAAAACACTGAAATGATCAAATGAAATGACTCAAGAAAAAAAAAAAGAAAAAAAACTTACTTCCACAAATAAAACCAGTGATCAGTCTGTCTTTCGGATTTTTCCCTTTTACTCAGGAGTCACCACAGCGAATCACCTGATTCACACGTTTGATTTGGCAGAGTTTTTTTTTTTTTTACGTCGGATGCCCTTCCTGTCACAACCCTTTTAGCAAGGGACAGAAACACACCGACAGCTTTGCAGCGACTCTTTACGAAAGTCAGCAATGGTTCTTTTACATGCCTCGCACCATAGACAGTGAGAGACATGGCCGGCCTTTGATAACCCAGTTAGCTGCACTTGGGGGGGGGGGGGGGGGGGCAGTGACAACCTTGTGGAGAGTGGGACTCAAACCCCCAACCTCTGGATCAGCGATCCCACACCCTATACCACTAGACCACCACTGCCCTTAAAACCAGTGATCAGTATGATGACTAATACTACCAGTATTATTAAAAAAAACGAGGGACCCTGAAAAGCAAGAAGCAAACAAAATGAAGAATGTTTTCAAAATGGAGAGTAAAAAGAACACCTTTTAACCCCACCCGAGAAAAACTTTCAAGAGGTCTTGACATTCGAATGAGGGAAGGCAGTCAGAAGGATTCTGAGACATTTTTCACACTGGATCGACATTTTGCCACGCAGCTCACTATAAATTGGCTGAGTTGATCTCCTGTCCTTGCTCATGGCCAGACCACACCGAGAAGGCCTGATCTTGTCTGATCTCGGAAGCGAAGCTGGGTTAGGCCTGGTTAGTACTTGGATGGGTGACCACTTAGGAATACCAGGTGCTGTAAGCTTTTTGAAAGAAATGGATGTTTATTTTCCAACCTGTCAAAAAATCCCCAAAATTGTGACGAAAAATTAAACAGGTCAAAAATAACTAAACAAAAATTCGGAGATGTTGGAAGGAAACCGTATTTACAGATAGTACAAGCAATAGTCCAACAAATATCTTAAATCATTAAACAAAATGACTGAAGAAAAGAAAATAAATGCAAAAAGGAATACCGAAACAGAAAAGGATAAAAATACTTTAAAAAAAAGAGTAAGCTGCAAAGCCGTCAGCGTGTTTCTGCCCTGCGATGGCCTGGCGAGCTGTCCAGGGTGGACTCTGCCCTCGCCTGAAGTTGGCTGGGATGGGCACCAGCCTCCCCGTGACCCAAATTAGGATTAAGCGGGTAGAGAAAATGAATGAATGAATGAATGAATAAATGATAGATATGACGTCTACAATGACCAATAGTGAACAAAATAAGAAGCAGAGACCATGACAAGAAACAACCAAATTAAATCGAGAATGTCTTTGAAATGGAGTGTAAAAGGAAGAATTGTTTTAATCCCACCCCAGTTAAGCGAAAAAGAATGGTCGACGTCTGAAAGAAAGAAAGCAGTCAGGAGGATTCTGAGATGTTTTTCACACTGGACCGGCATTTTGCCAAGCAGTTCACTATAAGTTGGCCGAGTTGATTTCCCATCCTTGCTTATGGCCATAACACCCTGAGAAGGCCCGATCTCATGTGATCTTGGAAGCGAAGCTGGGTTGGGCCTAGTTAGTACTTGGATGGGTGACCTCCTAGGAATACCTGGTGCTGTAAGCTTTTTGAACGGAATGGATGTTTATGTTCGAAAATGTGAAAAAAAAAACCCCAAAAATTGTGAATAAAAATTAAACAGGTCCAAAAAAAAAAAAAAAAAATTTGTAGATGTCGAAAGCAAACCAAATTTACAGATAGTACAAGCAATAGTCCAACAAATATCTTAAATCATTAAACAAAATGACTGACATTTTGCCACGCAGTTCACTATAAGTTTGCTGAGTAGATTTCCTGTCTTTCTTTACGGACATACCACCCTGAGAAGGCCTGATCTCAACTGATCACGGATGTGAAGCTGGGTTGGGCCTGGATAGTACTTAGACGGCTGACCCCCGAGCAGTCGCAGGTGCCGTAAGCTTTTTGAAAGGAATGCATGTTTATTTTCCAACCTGTCAAAAAATCCCCAAAATTGTGACTAAAAATTAAAGAGGTCAAAAGAGCCAAACAAAAATTCGTAGATGTCAAAAGGAAACCGTATTTACAGATAGTACAAGCAATAGTCCAACAAATATCTTAAATCATTAAACAAAATGACTGAAGAAAAGAAAATAAATGCAAAAAGGAATACCGAAACAGAAAAGGATAAAAATACTTTCTGAAAATCAAATTAATGAGAGGTATGATGTCTACTACGACCAAGAGTGAACAAAATAAGAAGTAGAGACCCTGAAAGGAGAGAAGCAAGTGAAATTGAGAAAGTTTTCCAAATGTAGTGTACAAGGAAGAATTGTTTTTAATCCCACCTCAGTTAAGCTAATAAGAATGGTCGACATCTGAATGAAGGAAAGCAGTCAGGAGGATTCGAAGATGTTTTTCACACTGGACCAACATTTTGCCACGCAGTTCACTATAAGTTGGCCGAGCGGATCTCCTTTCTTTGCTTACGGCCATACCACCCTTAGAAGGCCTGGTATCGTCTGATCTTGGAAGCGAAGCTAGGTTGGGCTTGGTTGGGTGACCCCCTAGGAATACCTGGTGCTGTAAGCTTTTTGAAAGGAATGAATTTTTATTTTCCAACCTCTCAGAAGAACCCCAAAATTGTGAATAAAAATGAAACCGGTAAAAAAAAAAAAAAAAAAAAAATTCGTAGATGTCAAAAGGAAACCGTACTAACAAATAGTACAAGTGATAGTCCAACAAATCACGGAAATCATTAAATAAAATGACTGAAGAAAAGAAAAGAAATGAAAAAATGAATACCAAAACAGAAAATGAAAACAAAATAACTCCTGAAAATAAATTTAGTGATAGGCATGACGTTGACGACGACCAAGAGCGAACAAAATAAGAAGCAGAGACCCTGAAAACAGAGAAGCAAGTGAAATCGAGAAAGTTTTGGAAATGGAGTGTAAAAGGAAGAATTGTTTTTAATCCCATCCCAGTCAAGTGAATAACAATGGTCGACGTCTGAATGAAGGAGGGCAGTCAGGAGGGTTGTGAGATGTTTTTCACACAGGACCGGCATGTTGCCACGCAGTTCACTATAAGTTGGCCGAGTGGATCTCCAGTCTTTGCTTGCGGCCATACCACCCTGAGAAGGCCTGATCTTGGAAGCGAAGCTGGGTTGGGCCTGGTTCTTACTTGGATGGGTGACCTCCAAGGAATACCAGGTGCTGTAAGCTTTTTGAACAGAGTTGATGTTCTAAAATATCAACAAAAAAACCCCCAAAATTGTGAATAAAAATGAAACAGGTCAAAAGAACCAAACAAAAATTCGTAGATGTCAAAAGGAAACCATGTTTACAGATAGTACAAGCAATAGTCCAACAAATCCCTTAAATCATCAAATAAAATGACTGAAGAAAAGAAAAGAAATGAAAAAAGGAAGACCGAAACAGAAAATGAAAACAAAATAATCCTGAAAATAAAATTAGTGATAGGTATGACGTCTACTACAACCAAGTGCGAACAAAATATGAAGCAGAGACCCTGAAATCAGAGAAGCAAGTGAAATCGAGAAAGTTTTGGAAATGGAGTGAACAAGGAAGAATTGTTTTTAATCCCACCCCAGTTAATCTAATATGAATGGTCGACATCTGAATGAAGGAAGGTAGTCAGGATGGTTCTGAGATGTTTTTCACACTGGACCGACATTTTGCCACGCAGTTCATGATAAGTTACCCAAGTGGCTCTCCTGTATTTTCTCACAGCCATACCACCCTGAGAAAGCTTGATCTCGGAAGTGAAGCTGGGTTGGGCCAGGTGAATACTTGGATGGGTGACCTCCTAGGAATACCAGGTGCTGTAAGCTTTTTGAACGGAATGGATGTTTACGTTCGAAAATGTCAAAAAAAAACCCCCAAAACTATGAATAAAAATTAAACAAGTCAAAAAAAACAAACAAAAATTTGTAGATGTCGAAAGCAAACCGTATTTACAGATAGTACAAGCAATAGTCCAACAAATTACTTAAATGATCAAATAAAATGACTGAAGAAAAGAAAAGAAATGAAAAAAGGAATACTGAAACAGAAAATGAAAACAAAATAACTCCTGAAAATAAAATTAGGGAGAGGTATGACATCTCCCACGACCAAGCGTGAACAAAATAAGAAGCAGGGACCCTGACAGGAGAGAAGCAAGTGAAATCGAGAAAGCTTTCGAAATTGAGTGTTCAAGGAAGAATTGTGTTTAATCCCACCCCAGTTAAGCTAATAAGAATGGTCAATGGCTGAATGAAGGAAGGCAGACAGGAGGGTTGTGAGATGTTTTTCACACTGGACCAGCATGTTGCCACGCAGTTCACTATAAGTTGGCCGAGTGGATCTCCAGTCATTGCTTACAGCCATACCACCCTGAGAAGGCCTGATCTCGGAAGAGAACCTGGGTTGGACCTGGTTTGGACTTGGATGTGTGACCTCCGAGGAATGCCAGGTGCCGTAAGCTTTTTGAACGGAATGGATGTTGATGTTCGAAAATATAAAAAAAAAAACTAAATTCTGAATAAAAATGAAACAGGTCAAAAGAACCAAAAAAAAATTCGTAGATGTCAAAAGGAAACCGTATTTACATATAGTAAAAGCAATAGTCCAACAAATCACTGAAATCATCAAATAAAATGACTGAAGAAAAGAAAAGAAATGAAAAAAGGAAGACTGAAACAGAAAATGAAAACAAAATAACTCCTGAAAATAAAGTTAATGATATGCATCACGTCTACTCCGACCAAGAGTGAACAAAATAAGAAGCAGAGACCCTGAAATCAGAGAAGCAAGTGAAATCAAGAAAGTTTTGGAAATGGAGTGGAAAAGAAAGAATTGTTTTTAATCCCACCCCAGTCAAGCGAATAAGAACAGTCAATGTCTAAATGAAGGAAGGCAGTCAGGAGGGTTCTGAGATGTTTTTCACACTGGACCGACATATTGCCACGTAGTTCACTATAAGTTGGCCGAGTGGGTCTCCAGTCATTGCTGACAGCCAGACCACCCTGAGAAGGCCCAATCTCGTCTGAACTCAGCAGCGACGCTGGGTTGGACCTGGTGAATACTTGGATGGGTGACCTCCAAGGAATACCTGGTGCTGGAAGCATTTTGAAAGGAACAGATGTTTATTTTCCAACCTGTCAGAAGAACCCCAAAATTGTGAATAAAAATTTGTCGATGTCGAAAGGAAACCGTATGAACAGATGAATGGAAGACCTCTAACTGCAAACACACCTTTTTCGACTGGATAAGCAGTGGTGACTTTTAATTATTCAAATTGGACTTTTTTGCTACATATAATAAATAATAATATATTCAGCTGAGTTTTCCTGTGTGCCAAAATAGTTTTTCACCCGTTTGTTGAACCAAGCAGACTGGAAACAATTATAATTTCTTGTTTTATTGCTGGAGGCCGAGGTAGCTCAGCTGGGAGAGTGTTTGACTGAAGGTCCCTGGTTCAAGCCCGGGTTTCGGCATTGTCCCCTCTGTTTTAAACCTACTTTCCTTCGACCTGTTTGACAAAAACACCCCCTGCATCCACATTTGACTGGCATTGTCGTCAAGTTCGAGACTTGCCAACAATTTTTGCTGACAAGGGATCAATGTTGGTTCCATGGTGTAATGGTCAGCACTCTGGACTTTGAATCCAGTGATCTGAGTTCAAATCTTGGTGAAACCTGTGGTTCCTGTCTTGATGAAGCCAGCGTCAAGCTTTACAATGAGCAGGCCAATGGAAACTCTTGGATCAAAAGGAGATGTCGAGCACAATTTGGAGGAGTGTTTTTGGCATTGGTTCTTTGCTCGTACTGTAAATTTCCACCATATCTATCGAGAATTCGTCCAGTGATTTAATGATTTAAAAATTTGACCATACAGCAGCTACACATTGGCTCGATCTCTTGGCATTGAATCCTGTGAATTGAATCACGTGCAATGAGACCTCAATGGAAAATGCAGTTGCACAGAGTTTCTGTGCTTCCGAGGCAGCTGGAGCACAGAATTCAGCTCAGATTTGCTGTATTCCACGATTCAAAATGGTCCGATGTCCAAGTTATTGGGAGACAATGACTGCGATTAAAGCTCAGACAAAGAAAAAAACCACCTTTCAATCTCACTGCTACCCTGGGGCACAAGGCAAAAAGCAACTGAGGTTGAAAGTTTCGAATGGAAGACCTCTCAGTCAAGTTAACTGCAAATACACCTTTTTTGACTGGATAAGCAGTGGTGACTTTTAATTATTCAAATTGGACTTTTTTGCTTTGTCCATGAAGCTGTTTAATTTGGGCATTATGTTCAGCAGAGTTTTCCTGTGTGCCAAAAATGTTTTCTACCCGTTTTTTGAACCAAGCAGACTGGAAACAATTATAATTTTTCGTTTGTTAAGTGGCGGCAGAAGTAGCTCAGCTGGGAGAGCGTTAGACTGAAGATCTGAAGGTCCCCTGTTCAAGCCCGGGTTTCGGCATTGTCCCTTCAATTTTAAACCTACTTTCCTTTGACCTGTTTTAGAAAACCAACCCTGCATCCACAAGAGACTTGTCAACAATTATTTGCTGGTGTCATATTACTGTTGGTTCCATGGTGTAATGGTCAGCACTCTGAATCCAGTGATCCAAGTTCAAATCTTGGTGGAGCCTGTAGTTTGTGAATCGAAGGAAGCCAGTGTCAAGCTGAACAATGTGAAGGCCAACCTCTTGGATCAAAAGGTGATGTTGAGGGGCATGTGGATGCGAGCTTTTGGCAGTCAGTCTTTGCTCTGGAAACTGGAAAATTCCACCAAATCTCTCAAGAATTCATCCAGTGATTTACAGATTTAAAAAATTTGACCAGACAGCAGCTACTCATTGGTTCGACCTCTTGGCATTGAATCCTGTCACGTGCAATGAGACCTCAATGGAAAATGCAGTTGCATCGAGTCTCTGTGCTTCCGAAGAACCGGGAGAACAGAATTTAAACAGATTTGTCGGAATGCACAATTCAAAATAGTCCGATGTCCAATTTATTTGGAGACAATGACTGCGATTAAAGCTCAGACAAAGACAAAAAACACCTTTTGCTATCACTGATACCCTCGGGCATGAGGCAAAAAGCAACTGAGGTTGAATGTGAAGAATGGAAGACTTCTCAGGCAAGGTAACTGCAAAAACACCCTATTCGACTGGAGAAGCAGTGGTGACTTTTATTACCAAATTAGACTTTTTTGCCTTGTCCATGAGGCTGTTCAATTTGGGCAATATATTCAGCTGAGTTTTCCTGTGTGCCAAAATAGTTTTTCACCCGTTTGTTGAACCAAGCAAACTGGAAACAAAATAGTCCGATGTCCAATTTATTTGGAGACAATGACTGCGATTAAAGCTCAGACAAAGACAAAAAACACCTTTTGCTATCACTGATACCATCGGGCACGAGGTAAAAAGCAACTGAGGTTGAAAGTTTAGAATGGAAGACCTCTCAGTCAAGTTCACTGCAAACACACCTTTTTCGACTGGATCAGCAGTGGTGACTTTTAATTATTCAAATTAGACTTTTTTTCCTTGTCCATGAGGCTGTTCAATTTGGGCAATATATTCAGCTGAGTTTTCCTGTGTGCCAAAATTGTTTTTCACCCGTTTGTTGAACCGGGCAAACTGGAAACAATTATAATTTCTTGTTTTATTGCTGGAGGCCGAAGTAGCTCAGCTGGGAGAGCGTTAGACTGAAGATCTGAAGGTCCCTGGTTCAAGCCCGGGTTTCGGCATTGTCCCCTCGGTGAAAAACACACTTTCTTTCTACCTGTTTGATAAAACACCCCCTGCATCCACAAGAGACTTGCCAACAATTATTTGCTGATGTCATATCACTTTTGGTTCCATGGTGTAATGGTCAGCACACTGGACTCTGAATCCAGTGATCTGAGTTCAAATCTCGGTGGAGCCTGTGGTTTGTGAATCGAATAAAGCCAGTGTCAAGCTTTATAATGAGAAGGCCAATGGAAGCTCTTGTATTAAAAGGTGACGTCGAGCGGCATCTGGATGAGAGCTTTTGGCATTCAGTCTTTGCTCGAACTGGAAAATTCCACCAAATCTCTCGAGAATTCATCCAGTGATTTACAGATTTAAAAAATTTGACCAAACAGCAGCTACACATTGGTTCAACCTCTTGGCATTGAATCCTGTCACGTGCAATGAGACCTCAATGGAAAATGCAGTTGCATCGAGTCTTTGTGCGTCCGAAGAACCGGGAGAACAGAATTTAAACAGATTTGTCGGAATGCACAATTCAAAATAGTCCGATGTCCAATTTATTTGGAGACAATGACTGCGATTAAAGCTCAGACAAAGACAAAAAACACCTTTTGCTATCACTGATACCCTCAGGCATGAGGTAAAAAGCAACTGAAGTTGAAAGTTTAGAATGGAAGACCTCTCAGTCAAGTTAACTGCAAACACACCTTTTTCGACTGGATCAGCAGTGGTGACTTTTAATTATTCAAATTAGACTTTTTTTCCTTGTCCATGAGGCTGTTCAATTTGGGCAATATATTCAGCTGAGTTTTCCTGTGTGCCAAAATTGTTTTTCACCCGTTTGTTGAACCGGGCAAACTGGAAACAATTATAATTTCTTGTTTTATTAGTGGAGGCCGAAGTAGCTCAGCTGGGAGAGTGTTAGACTGAAGATCTGAAGGTCCCTGGTTCAAGCCCGGGTTTCGGCATTGTCCCCTCGGTTATAAACATGCTTTCTTTCTACCTGTTTAAGAAAACCAGCCCTGCATCCACAAGAGACTTGCCAACAATTACTTGATGGAGTCATATTAATGTTGGTTCCATGGTGTAATGGTCAGCACTCTGAATCCAGTGATCCAAGTTCAAATCTTGGTGGAGCTTGTGGTCTGTGAATCAAATGAAGCCATTGTCAAGCTTTACAATGAGAAGGCCAATGGAAGCTCTTGGATCAAAAGGTGATGTCGAGGGGCATCTGGATGAGTGTTTTTGGCATTGATTCTTTGCTCGTACTGTAAATTTCCACCATATCTATCGAGAATTCGTCCAGTGATTTAATGATTTAAAAATTTGACCATACAGCAGCTACACATTGGCTCGATCTCTTGGCATTGAATCCTGTGAATTGAATCACGTGCAATGAGACCTCAATGGAAAATGCAGTTGCACAGAGTTTCTGTGCTTCCAAGGCAGCTGGAGCACAGAATTCAGCTCAGATTTGCTGTATTCCACGATTCAAAATGGTCCGATGTCCAAGTTATTGGGAGACAATGACTGCGATTAAAGCTCAGACAAAGACAAAAAACACCTTTTGCTCTCACTGCTTCCCTGGGGCATGAGGCAAAAAGCAACTGAGGTTGAAAGTTTAGAATGGAAGACCTCTCAGTCAAGTTAACTGCAAACACACCTTTTCGACTGGATCAGCAGTGGTGACTTTTAATTATTCAAATTAGACTTTTTTTCCTTGTCCATGAGGCTGTTCAATTTGGGCAATATATTCAGCTGAGTTTTCCTGTGTGCCAAAATTGTTTTTCACCCGTTTGTTGAACCGGGCAAACTGGAAACAATTATAATTTCTGGTTTTATTTTTGGAGGCCGAAGTAGCTCAGCTGGGAGAGCGTTAGACTGAAGATCTGAAGGTCCCTGGTTCAAGCCCGGGTTTCGGCATTGTCCCCTCGGTGAAAAACACACTTTCTTTCTACCTGTTTGATAAAACACCCCCTGCATCCACAAGAGACTTGCCAACAATTATTTGCTGATGTCATATCACTTTTGGTTCCATGGTATAATGGTCAGCACTCTGGACTCTGAATCCAGTGATCCGAGTTCCAATCTCGGTGGAGCCTGTGGTTTGTGAATCGAATAAAGCCAGTGTCAAGCTTTACAATGAGAGGGCCAATGGAAGCTCTTGGATCAAAAGGTGATGTCGAGCGGCATCTGGATGAGAGCTTTTGGCATTCAGTCTTTGCTCGAACTGGAAAATTCCACCAAATCTCTCGAGAATTCATCCAGTGATTTACAGATTTAAAAAATTTGACCAGACAGCAGCTACACATTGGTTCGACCTCTTGGCATTGAATCCTGTCACGTGCAATGAGACCTCAATGGAAAATGCAGTTGCATCAAGTCTTTGTGCTTCCGAAGAACCTGGAGAAGAGAATTTCAACAGAGTTGTCGTCATGCACAATTCAAAATAGTCCGATGTCCAATTTATTTGGAGACAATGACTGCGATTAAAGCTCAGACAAAGACAAAAAACACCTTTTGCTATCACTGATACCCTCGGGCATGAGGCAAAAAGCAACTGAGGTTGAACGTGAAGAATGGAAGACTTCTCAGGCAAGGTAACTGCAAAAACACCCCATTCGACTGGAGAAGCAGTGCTGACTTTTATTATCCAAATTAGACTTTTTTGCCTTGTCCATGAGGCTGTTCAATTTGGGCAATATATTCAGCTGAGTTTTCCTGTGTGCCAAAATTTTTTTCCACCCGTTTGTTGAACCAAGCAAACTGGAAACAATTATAATTTCTTGTTTTATTACTGGAGGCTGAAGTAGCTCAGCTGGGAGAGCGTTAGACTGAAGATCTGAAGGTCCCTGGTTCTAGCCCGGGTTTCGGCATTGTCCCCTCGGTTATAAACATGCTTTCTTTCTACCTGTTTGAGAAAAGCAACCCTGCATCCACAAGAGACTTGCCAACAATTATTTGCTAGTGTCATATTAATGTTGGTTCCATGGTGTGATGGTCAGCACTCTGGACTCTGAATCCAGTGATCTGAGTTCAAATCTTGGTGGAGCCTGTGGTTTGTGAATCGAATGAAGCCAGTGTCAAGCTTTACAATGAGAAGGCCAATGGAAGCTCTTGGATCAAAAGGTGATGTCGAGGGGCATCTGGATGAGTGTTTTTGGCATTGATTCTTTGCTCGTACTGTAAATTGCCACCATATCTATCGAGAATTCGTCCAGTGATTTAATGATTCAAAAATTTGACCATACAGCAGCTACACATTGGCTTGATCTCTTGGCATTGAATCCTGTGAATTGAATCACGTGCAATGAGACCTCAATGGAAAATGCAGTTGCACAGAGTTTCTGTGCTTCCGAGGCAGCTGGAGCACAGAATTTAGCTCAGATTTGCTGTATTCCACGATTCAAAATGGTCCGATGTCCAAGTTCTTGGGAGACAATGATTGCGATTAAAGCTCAGACAAAGAAAAAAAACACCTTTTGCTCTCACTGCTACCCTGGGGCATGAGGCAAAAAGCAACTGAGGTTGAAAGTTTCGAATGGAAGACCTCTCAGTCAAGTTAACTGCAAATACACCTTTTTCGACTGGATAAGCAGTGGTGACTTTTAATTATTCAAATTGGACTTTTTTGCTTTGTCCATGAAGCTGTTTAATTTGGGCATTATGTTCAGCAGAGTTTTCCTGTGTGCCAAAAATATTTCCATCGGTTTGTTGAACCAAGCAGACTGGAAACAATTATAATTTTTCGTTTGTTGAGTGGTGGCCGAAGTAGCTCATTTGGGAGAGCGTTAGACTGAAGATCTGAAGGTCCCTGATTCAAGCCCGGGTTTCGGCATTGTCCCCTCGGTGAAAAACACGCTTTCTTTCTACCTGTTTGATAAGATTCAGGAATTGTTTTTCACCCGTTTGTTGAACCAAGCAGACTGGAAACAATTATAATTTCTTGTTTTATTACTGGAGGCCGAAGTAGTTCAGCTGTGAGAGTGTTAGCCTGAAGATTTGATGGTCCCTGGTTCAAGCCTGGGTTTTGGCATTGTCCTCTCAGTTATAAACGCACTTTCTTTCTACCTGTTTGAGAAAACACCCCCTGCATCCACAACAGACTTGGCAACAATTATTTGTTGATGTCATATCACTGTTGGTTCCATGGTGTAATGGGAAGCACTCTGAATCCAGTGATCTGACTTCAAATCTCGTTGGAACCTGTGGATTTGATCTTTGTGAATCGAATAAAGCCCGTGTCAAGCTTTACAATGAGCAGGCTAATGGAAGCTCTTGCATCAAAACGTGATGTCAAGCATCATCTGGATGAGAGCTTTTGGCATTCAATCTTTGCTCGAACTGGAAATTCCACCAAATCTTTAGAGAATTTATCCAGTGATTTACAGATTTAAAAAATTTGACCAGACAGCAGCTACACATTGGTTCGACCTCTTGGCTTTGAATCCTGTCACCTGCAATGAGACATCAATGGAAAATGCAGTTGCATCGAGTCTCTGTGCTTCTGAGGAACCTGGAGAAGAGAATTTCAACAGAGTTGTCGTAATGCACAATTCAAAATAGTCCGATGTTCAATTTATTTGGAGACAATGACTGCGATCAAAGCTCAGACAAAGAAATAAAAAACGTTGCTCTCACTGCTGCTTTCGGATATGAGGCAAAAAGCAACTGAGGTTGAAAGTTTCACATGGAAGCTTTCTCAGGAAAGGGAACTTCAAACACACATCTTTCGACTGGATAAGCAGTGGTGACTATTTTTTATCCATATTAGACTATTTTTGCTTTGTACATGAGGCTGTTTAATTTGTGCATTAAATTCAGCTGAGTTTTTTCCTGTGTGGCAAGAATGTTTTCCACCCATTTGTTGAATCAAGAAGACAGGAAACAAGTATAATTTTTTCATTCTTGCTCGAGGCGTCCACAACTGATTTGCATTGTCGTGAAGTTCGGGACTTGGCAACAATTATTTGCTGAACTGGTGTCACTGTTGGTTCCATGGTGTAATGGTCAGCACTCTGGACTCTGAATCCAGTGATCTGAGTTCAAATCTTGGTGGCACCTGTGGTTCTTATCTTGGTGAATCCAATGAAGCCTGCATCAAGCATCATAATGAGCATGCCAGTGGAGGCTCTTGGATCGAAAGGTGATGTCAAGCAGCATCTGGATGAGTGTTTTTGGAATTGATACTTTGCTCGAACTGGAAATTTCCACCATCACGCTTGAGAATTAGTCCAATGATTTACAAGTTTAAAAATATGACCAGACAGCAGCTCGACATTGGCTCGACCACTTGGCATTGAATCCTGTCACGTGCAATGAGACCTCAATGGAAAATGCAGTTGCACCGAGTTTCTGTTCTTCTGAGGCAGCTGGAGCGCAGAATTTAGCTCAGATTTGCTGTATTCCACGATTCAAAATAGTCCGATGTCCATTTTATTTGGAGACAATGACTGCGATCAAAGCTCAGACAGAAAAAAACAACCGTTGCTCTCACTGCTGCTTTCAGGTCTGAGGCAAAAGCATCTGAGGTTGAAGGTTTCGCATGGAAGCCTTCTCAGCAAAGGGAACTTCAAACACATCTTTCGACTGGATAAGCAGTGGTCACTATTTTTCATCCATATTCGACTATTTTTGCTTTGTCCATGAGGCTGTTTAATTTGTGCATTAAATTCAGCTGAGTTTTTTCCTGTGTGGCAAGAATGTTTTTCACCCGTTTGTTGAATCAAGAAGACAGGAAACAATTATAAGTTTTTAATTCTTGCTCGAGGCCGAAGGAGCTCAGCTGGGAGAGTGCATTAGACTGACGGTCCCTGGTTCAAGCCTGGGTTTTCGCATTGTCCCCGATGTTCAAAAAATACTTTCATTGTTCCTGTTTTACAAAAACACCCATTGCATCCACCAGTGACTTGCATTGTCGTCAAGTTTGGGACTTGGCAACAATTATTTGCTGAAGTGGTGTCACTGTCGGTTCCATGGTGTAATGGTCAGCACTCTGGACTCTGAATGCAGTGATCCGAGTTTAAATCTTGGTGGCACCTGTGGTTCTTATCTTGGTGAATCCAATGAAGCCTGCATCAAGCATCCCAATGAGCATGCCAATGGAAGCTCTTGGATCGAAAGGTGATGTCAAGCAGCATCTGGATGAGTGTTTCTGGCATTGATACTTTGCTCGATCTGAAAATTGCCATCTCGTGCACAGCCATGAATGAATGAAAATACTGTCTTTAAAGCTTCAAAGTATGAAATGTGGATTAAGGGAACATTTAAAGGTGTGTTTCTAAGAGATCACTGTCATGAATTTGCAGGGGTTTTATTTTACAGCATAAAAACATTGGCCAATGATCAATTCACAGACAAAAAAAATCCCAAACAGTGGCATGAGGGTGAGAAATAACATGACTAAAGCTTAATCTGCATCTTCTTTCAGCTTTTCCGGGGTCGCAACAGTGAATCATCTGATTCACATACTGTGCTGTATTTAATTTCAGATGCCCTTCCTGACACAACCCTGAGCAACAGACAGAAACACACTGATGGCTGTGCAACTACTCTTTCCAAAAGTCAGCAAAAGTTCTTTTACACCACTCACAATAGACAGTGAGACATGGTCAGCCTGATAACCCAATTTGCTGCACCGGGAGGCACAGTGACCACCTTGCAGAGAGTGGGACACAAACCCCCAACCTTCAGATCAGCAAGCCAGCACCCTAGCACCCTTTACCACCAGGCCACCATTGCCACCAGTCTACATTTGCATGGATATCATTAAAACAAAGCTTTTTCTCTGTATATGTTCCCGAAAAAAATAAATCAAAGGTCCAAGCAAGGCTGTCGTCGGGCGTACACACGAGTATACGCCATATACTCACTTATTTCAGCAAACATGTAGCAACACACTTATTTTTCAAAAATATTGCTTTGTCATTTGTCTCGGCTGGTCATCATGTCACAATTGTGTTTCTGAGCTCTATCTATGATCATTCAGTGTTGAGGTATCATAAGAGCCATGCCACTATTGGGCAGTGCGGATTCTCGTTCGGCTGCCGAAGCAGCCTCATAGTCTTCTTCTTTTCCTTTCGGCTTTTCCCTTCAGGGGTCGCCACAGCAAATCATCCGCCTCCATCTCACCCTATCCTCTGCATCTTCTACTCTTACTCCAAATATCTTCATGTCCTCCTTCACCACATCCATAAATTTTCTCTTTGGTCTTCCTCTCGGCCTTCTGTCTGGTAGTTCCAACCTCAGCATCCTGCTCCCAATATACTCACTATTCCTCCTCTGTACATGCCCAAACCATCTCAATCTAGCCTCTCTGACTTTGTCTCCAAAATGTCTTACATGTGCTGTCCTTCTGATGTACTCATTTCTGATCCTATCCATCCTCGTTACTCCCAAAGAGAACCTCAACATTTTCATCTCTGCTACCTCCAGCTCTGCCTCCTGTCTTTGCCCCAGGGCCACTGTACACTTTTCCTTTCATTCTTGCAGATACCCTCCTATCACACATCACACCGGATACTTTTCTCAAACCACTCCAACCTGCCTGTATACATTTCTTCACCTCTTTTCCACACTCTCCATTGCTCTGGATTGTTGAGCCTAAGTACTTAAAATCCTCCACCTTCTTTATCTCTGCTCCCTGTAACCTCACCGTTCCTCTTGGGTCCTTGTTGTTCACACACATGTATTCTGTTTTCCTGATGCTAACCTTCACTCCTCTCCTTTCCAGGGCATACCGCCACCTCTCTAGATTTTCCTCCACTTGTTCTCTGCTCTCACTGCAGATCACAATGTCATCTGCAAACATCATAGTCCATGGAGATTCTTGTCTAACCTCGTCTGTCAGCCTGTCCATCACCATAGCAAAAAAGGGACTACTATCCTGTACAGAAAGAAAAACTAGTGTCTACAAGAGATAACCCAAAGGAATTCTGGAAAACACTAAAGCACACTGGCTCTATTCGAATTTGTGACTTCTCTAAAGATATTAATTGTGAAGACTGGTTTGCTCACTTTTCTCACCTCCTTAGAGAAAATTTTGATAATACCCTACATACATGATATGAACCCAGAAACTATACAAGAGGATTAAGAGCTGGAAACCCTGAATAATGACTTTACTGAAAATGAAGTTTTGTATCATATTGAGAAACTTTCCAATAATAAGTCACCAGGACCAGATGGTATTGCAATTGAATTTATTCAGGCTTCAAAGAATTATGTCAGCAAATATTTAAAAGTGTTGTTCAATAAGATTTTCCATGTAGGCACTTTTCCAGTTTTGTGGGGGAAAAGCATTATTTGTCCTGTTTATAAATCAGGTGTGAAAGGTAATCCCAGTAATTATAGAGGCGTATCTCTTATTGATTCCGTTTGTAAGATTTTTACTTCTATTCTCAATAGCAGGTTAAAGGTTTGGTGTGAGAATAAGAATATTATTCATGAATCTCAGGCACGTTTTAGGGCTAACTACTCTCCTATTGATCACATATTTTCACTCCAGGCCATGGTGCAGAAATATTCATGTAGGAAGAAAGGGAGGTTTTATTGTCTATTTTTGTAGATTTCTCCAAGGCCTTTGATACGGTTAATCATAACAGTTTATTGTGGAGTTTGCAGAAAGTTGGTATTTGTGGCAGATTTTATAACATTCTCGAATCAATGTATAGTAATCTATTACCTTGTGTTAGAACATCTCATGGTCTCTCTCAATATTTTGATTGTAGCACAGGCACAAGACAAGGGTGCATCCTTAGTCCCCAATTGGTCATAATTTTTATAAATCAACTCGTAGAGTGTATGGAACAGTTTGGTGGTCAAGGTTTATATATTTCTCCTGATGTTAGTAATTTGTATGCTCTGATGTTTGTGGATGATGTGTCATCAGTCTCGGATAGTGCTTTCCAGCTGCAGAAGAAAATTTATGGTTTAGAAAAATTTTATCAACTCACTGGAATGAAAGTGAATATTGCAAAAACAAAGGTTATGGTTTTTAGGAATAGTGGTCCTCTGAGATATTATGAAAAATGGTTTTTGTGTGGTCAGAGGCTCGAGGTTGTTTCTCATTACAGGTATTTGGGAATTGTGTTCACACCTAGGCTAGTTTGGACTAAGGCTCAGACTACTCTAGCCTCTCAAGCTAATAAAGCTCTTATGGCTAGCCATAGATATCAAAAGAGAGCAGGGGTTTTGGTTTTTGTAGATCTTTTTAAAATATTCGATGCTATGGTTAAACCTATATTATGTTATGGTTCAGAAATTTGGGGTACCACTTATTGTAAAATTATTGAGCAAATACAAATTGTCTGTCTTCCTTTCAGCTTTTTTCCTTTTACTCGGGAGTCACCACAGCGAATCATCTGATTCACACGTTTGATTTGGCAGAGGGTTTTTTTTTTTTTTTTTACATCGGATGCCCTTCCTGTCACAACCCTTTTTAGCAAGGGACAGAAACACGCTGACGACTTTGCAGCCTACTTTTTACAAAAGTCAGCAATGGTTCTTTTACATGCCTCTCACCATAGACAGTGACAGACATGGCCCACCTTTGATAACCCTGCACTGGGGGGGGACAGTGACAATCTTGTGGAGAGTGGGACTTGAACCCCCAACCTTTTGATCAGTGATCCAGCGCCCAATACCACTAGACCACCACTGCCCCTTACAAATAAAAACTTGTAAATATTTCTTGAAAGTTGGCAAAAATTGTTGTAATAATATGGTTTTAGGTGAATGTGGTAGGTTCCCCCTACAAATTACTTATATGACAAGGGCCGTTAAATTTTGGTGTCGACTTTTAAGATTACCTCACCAGTTCTATTTAATGTTGAAGGCATTAGATGAGTCTGGACGCACAACATGGGCATCGTATATTAAAAATATTTTGTTTAGACTGGGGTTTGGCTTCACTTGGGTATCAGAGGATATTGGTGATGCTGATATTTTTATTTCAGTTTTTAAGCAGAGGTTATCTGATAATCTCTTCCAAAATCGGCATTCATCACTACAAAACACATCCAAGTCCTCTAGTTATATACTGTTCAAGTCCCTTCTAAATGTTGAAACATGCATTAACTCAGATATAGCACCTTATTTGAGAATCTGTTTAGCAAATCTTTGATGTGGTACTTTCAAACTTTACACTGAGACTGGTAGATATAAAAATGTTCCTTATAATTTAAGATTTTGTCCTTGATGTGAGAAAAACAATATTTATGAAATTGAAGATGAAATCCATGTAATACTTTATTGTAAAGGCGACACGGGTATAAGAAATGCATTATTAAGTAAATATTTGAAGTACCCCTTATCACAACACAGTTTTATTAATATTATGTCATCAACTCGTGTTAATGCAATCCATAACCTATTCTTATTTCTTATCCATGTTAAGAAAATCAGAAATTCAACTGGTCTCCAACAATAGTTCATGCTTTAATTTATTCATTTTGTCTGTATTTTGGGCTAATGGCCTTTTATTGAATAAAATATCTGTCTGTAAAAACGAAGGGGCTCAGCACGGACCCTTGATGCAGTCCCACCTCTAACCTTGAACTCTTCTATCACACCGACAGCACACCTCACCACTGTTTTAGATCTCTCATACATGTCCTGCACCACTCTAACATACTTCTCTGCCACTCCAGACTTCCTCATGCAATACCACAGTTCCTCTCTCGGCACCCTGTCATATGCTTTCTCCAGATCCACAAAGGCACAATGCAGCTCACTCTGATCTTCTCTGTACTATACTTCTCTATTAACATCCTCAAAGCAAACACTGCATCTGTGGTGCTCTTTCTTGACATGAAACCAAACTGTTCTTCACAAATGCCGACCTCTGCCTTTCTAGCTTCCACTGTTCTTTCCCATAACTTCATCGTATGGCTCATCAACTTTATCCCTCTGTAGTTGCCACAACTCTGCACATCCCCTTTGTTCTTAAAAATGGGCACAAGCACACTTCTCCATTCCTCCAGCATCCTCTCACTCTCTAAGATCTTGTTGAATGTTCTTGTCAGAAAATCTACTGCTACCTCTCCTAGACACTTCCATAGCTCCACCGGCATGTCATCAGGACCAACTGCCTTTCCACTCTTCATCCACTTCAATGCCCTCCTCACTTCTCCCTGACTAATCTTTGCTACTGACTGGTCCTCAACAGTCACCTCTTCTACTCTTTTTTCTCTCTCATTTTCCTCATTCATCAGCTCTTCAAAGTACTCTTTCCATCTTCCCAGCACACTTCTGTCATCAGTCAATACATTTTCCACCCTGTCTTTAATCACTCTGACTTGCTGCACATCCTTCCCATCTCTAGTTCTCTACTGTGCCAACCTGTACAAATCATTTTCTCCCTCCTTATTGTCCAACCTAGCATACAAGTCATCATACGCCCTCACTTTGGCCTTTGACACTGCTACTTTTGCCTTATGCTGTGTCTCCCTGTACTCCTGTTTACTTTCTTTGGTCCTCTCTCTGTCCCATTTCTTCTTAGCTAACCTCTTCTTTTGTACACACTCCTGCACTTCCTCATTCCACCACCAAGTCTCCTTATCTACTGTCCTTCCAGAGGACACACCAAGTACTCTCCTACCTCTCTCCCTGATCTCATTAGCTGTAGTTGTCCAGTCATCTGGAAGCACTTCCTGACCACCCATAACCTGTTTCAACTCCTCCTTGAAGACAACACGACACTCTTCCTTTTTCAGCTTCCACCACTTTGTCTTCTGCTCTGCCTTTGCCTTCTTCACCTTTCTTACCATCAGCATCATCCTGCACACCACCATCCTATGCTGTTTGGCAACACTCTCAAGATCTGTCCTTCTGTGTTCCTATCCTGGATATCAAACCTGCCCATCACTTCCTCGTCACCTGTGTTGCCTGCACCAACATGTCCATTGAAGTCTGCA
>CM045736.1:51946395-51948895 GCA_024760905.1 Plotosus lineatus
ATAGATCAGTCTTCTTGTAAACTCATTCAGCTGCATTCACATGAATCCAACTGGCCTATTTTATTTTTCCTTTTGTTTTTCCAAAAAATATTTGGTGACAGGGCTACGGAATGCAAAATCAGTTCACTGTATTACACTTTATATTCATTCATTCATTTCCTAAGATCACAGGGAAGCTTCTATCTTAAAAAAAAAAAAAAAAAAAAAAAAAAAAAACCCACCAGACTTCACCTTACCTTTTTTTTTAAAGAACAAACTTGTTGGTAAACTTTACAGAAACAGAACAAATTTGGTTCAGATAATCTTCTGCTACTAACCAATTCTCTCACATTGGTAGGTTAATAATTACAATGGCCCAATAATACATAAAATTACTTCGATTATATTGGATTGTTATTTTCTAAATAAACATGGATAAATGGATAGGATAATAAATGAGTATATCAGAGGGACAGCCCACATAAGATGTTTTGGAGACAAAGTCAGAGAGGCTAGATTGAGATGGTTTGGACATGTACAGAGGAGGGATAGTGAGTATATTGGCAGTAGGATGCTGAGGTTGGAACTACCAGGCAGAAGGCCTCGAGGAAGACCAAAGAAGAGATTTATGGATGTGGTGAAGGAAGACATGAAGGTCGTTGGAGTCAGAAAAGAGGATGCGGAGGACAGGGTGAGGTGGAGGCGGATGATTTGCTGTGGCGACCCCTGAAGGGAGCAGCCGAAAGTAAAATAAGATTTACTAAATAAACAGACAGACAGACAGACAGACAAACTGCATGCATCAAAATACATCCTGGTTTTTCGTATAGTAACATTCAAAGAACATTTACTTCTAGTTTTGTCTAACTCCAGGTCCTCCAAAAGAATAAAAATTCTCTAAAAAAAAGCCTAAACGTAATTTTGTTTAAATTGTTCTCACATTGTTTTTATTGTTCTGTAGCTGTAATTCAATATAAAGGTTTAGTATCTCAGTAGTTTTTCTTTTTAGGAATAACTGGATTAAGAGAGAGCAGAAAAGAAACATTGTGATAAGTGTGTTAACTAATAATGGCTCGGTTCTTAGTAAGGGATTACTAATCCAAACTAATCACTATCATCAGACCTATGGCTGCACAGATCCACCATGCTAACAGGCTTTAGCATGCTCCAGTGTGCAAGAGAAAACACAAGAAGGAGGACACCTAAGCCTAGGGCTCTGTCTCTGATGAGGACACACATGGTAATTCTGTTAAATAAATCAAATCAACTTGGTGCCAGAAAAGCAACATTTCTATCTCCTTCCCACAGCTGTGGTTTATGAGATAGATTTTCACGCAAAGATGATCACTTTACTACTTTAAGCTCAGAATGACACAACTCAGAAGGCTGCTTGTCATGTTCCCATAACTCAGTAGTGAAATGAGAGAAACCAAACCGAAAAGCTTAAGTCCCACAGTAGGATGTTCCTGAGTGGGTGACCTGCTGTTTTTTATTATTATTCAATGGGCTAAATGGCTCAAAATGGGGAATTAATGTTTAGTTTCTGCTTTAAATCATCTTTGCAGGACTTGCCAACATAGCTACTACTATTTGAATTTGACTGAGATTCTTTAACCTCAGACATTATTTAACTGAGAATATGTCCACGGTGGCGGCCTGATTCGTACGTTCACCTCACAGCAAAAAGATTTGAGTTTGATTCCCAGCTTGGATGTTTATGTGTCGAGTTTGTATGTTCTCGATCCGGGTACTCCGACTTCCTCCCACAGTCCAAAAACATGCAGAGTAGCATGTTCTAATTAGCTGTTCCAAAATCACCGCCAGGTGAGTGTAAGCCATGTGATAGCCTGGTGAGCTGTATGGGGGTGTACTGCGCCCTTGCCCCGAGCTGGCTGAGATGAGCGTCGACCTCACTGCGCCCCTAATCAGGATCAAGTGGTTTAGAAAATAATAAGTGAATATCCAAGGTTTAATTTCGTTGCCACTCTCGTTTAGGCAATTTTTCCATTTACAAGTCTAATAAACACGTTTGTACAATAGACAGTCAGAAAAAAAAAACATTCTCAATTAACATCTTCATAAAGTTGTTCACTTTGTTATGTAAAACAGCTCAACATATTTCAAGATTTTATTTTTTAGATATGATTCGTAAGGGCTGCGCGGTTGCATAAAACAGCTGCCTGACAGCAAGAAGGTCATGGGTACGAGTCCCGAGCTTGAGTTCTTCTGTGTGAAGTTTGCATGTTCTTCTGTGCGTCCATGGGTTTCCTCCAAGCACTCCAGTTTACTTCCAAAAACGCAAAGACATGCACAATAGCGACCTGGCTGTTCTAAATTGCCCCTAGGTGTAAGTGTGAATGTGTTGGCTCTGCAATACACTGGCCAGCTTTTCGTGGTCTATCCCGCATTGACTTGGAATCAGCTGACCAGCCAACGCTAGGACAGTTAACTGTTACCAATTGCCTGGATGTCAGTGTGAATAAGGGCAGTGGTAGGGTGCTTTATTACTGATCCTATGGTC
>CM045736.1:51953895-52111395 GCA_024760905.1 Plotosus lineatus
AGCCTCTGAGAACTCCGCCTGGGCCTATTGTTAGCTGGGGTACGGTTAGCATTGAGCTCCCATGGCATATGAGCTCACGATAGAAGTTGTTGCGTGCTTCGTTGCCCGAAGCTGAAGCTGCTCATAGCTGGAGTAGGGTTGACCGATTATAGACGAGCATAGTGCAAAACATGAACAAACAAATAAAACAAATTAAAACGAAAAAGAAACAATTTGACTCTGAGAACTCCCTGACATTGCCCTCTAGGCAGCACCATCTTGGAGACGTCACTCCAAGTTCAATGTAAAAGGACATGGAGCGTAATAAAGTTTATCCTTTTGGTATCATTTGTTAAACATGCTCCAGAACATAAAATCTCACGCACAAACATTCTAAGAATTAACTTAGGTACTGTACTGGAATATTAATTGAAAAAGACTTTAAAACAAGTGCTTTACAACAATATATGCTGTACAATGTTTATATTTTATCATCAATAAAAATAAGAGTAAAAATTTAAAAGTTTTTCTTAATCATATGTCTATAGAATGTGTTTAAGAAGCATATTTTAGTGCATGTAATAGATACAGAGTATTTTACTTCTGGCTGCTCATTCGCGCATGTGACGTGATACATGGGGTTTTACTTCCGGGTACTGAACTCGCGGATTATCTCGATTCGCGTGAGGGCTTGGAACCGAACCCCTGCGAATGTCAAGGGCCTACTGTCTGTTGTTCTAGAACTTGAATATATATTTTTGCATTCACAGTGCCTTTCCAGATGTGCAAGCTGCCCATGCCACACACACTCATGCAACCCCATACCGTCACAGATGCAGGCTGATAACAACTCAGGATGTCCTTGTCCTCTTTAGTCTGATGACATAGCGTGCCAGTTTTCCATAAAGGACTTTGAATCGTGATTTGTCTGACCACAGAACAGTTTTCCACTTTGCCACACTCCATTTTAAATGGCCCCTGGCCCAGAGAAAACACCTTTGCTTCTGGGCCCTGAAATGGCTTCTTCTTTGTACTGTAGAGTTTCAGATGGCAACGGCGTATGGCACGGTGAATTGTGTTCACCGACAATGGTTTCTGTAAGTATTGCTGAGCCCATTCTGTGATTAGCAGTAAAAAAGGCAA
Source organism: Plotosus lineatus (assembly GCA_024760905.1). NCBI lineage: Eukaryota > Metazoa > Chordata > Actinopteri > Siluriformes > Plotosidae > Plotosus > Plotosus lineatus. The sequence continues at coordinate 51,955,018 of CM045736.1, forward strand.
ATAGGATGGTGGGTTACATAGCCAGGAGTATTGAGTATAGATCTAAAGATGTTGTCCTTCTCTTGTATAACACATTGGTTAGACCACATTTAGAGTATTGTGTACAGTTCTGGGGACCATACTTGAAAAAAGACATCGAGACTCTCGAAAAAGTTCAGAGAAGAGCAACAAAGCTAATTCGGGTATAAAAGGAATCCTATGAGGAGAGGCTGAGGATCCTAAACCTTTTCAGTCTTCAAAAAGGAGAATTAGAGGTGATCTGATTGAGGTCTTTAAGTATCTTAAGGGGATTAATAAAGTCAACTATGCCCGATTACTTAGGCCAAGTTCTGTAAGTAGAACTAGGGGTCATAAATGGAAGTTATTCAAGGGTAAATTTAGCACAAATATTAGGAAATATTTTTTCTCGCAGAGGGTAATTTCAGTGTGGAATAGATTGCCTAACCACGTTGTCGAAGCAGAAACCTTACAAGTCTTCAAAAGCAGACTTGATCTAGTGCTGGATACCATCTAGTCATGGTGCGTCTTTAAGGTTAGAGTCACTTTAGAATAGGACAATGGTGAGCTTAGTTGGGCTGAATGGCCTGTTCTCACCACTCATGTTATGTTATGTTATGTTATGTTATTTCCCTGACAGTGGCCTTCCTGTTTGTGGTGCAGTGCCATTTAAGGGCCCGAAGATTATAGGCATCCAGTATGGTTTTTCAGCCTTGAGCCTTATGCACAGAGAATTTTCCAGATTCTATGAATCTTTGGATGATGTTATGTACTGTAGATGATGATAACTTCAAACTCTTTGCAATTTTTTGCTGGGAAACACCTTTCTAATATTGCTTCATTATCTTTCTGCACAACATTGGGGGAATTGGTGATCCTCTACCCATCTTTGCTGCTGAGAGACACTGCCACTCTGAGAAGCGCTTTTTATACTCAGTCATGTTGGCAATGGACCTCATTAGAAGTAATTGGACCTCCAGCTGTTTGTTGTAAGTGCAATTGAACTTTCCAGTCTATTATTTCTACCTGTCCCAACTTAATTGAGATTTGTTGACACCATGAATTTTCAAATCAACATATTTTCCCCTTAAAATGATAAATTTTCTCAGTTTATACTTTTGACCTGTCATCTATGTTCTATTCGGAATAAAATAGTGAAATTTGGCACTTCCATATCATTGCATTCAGTTTTTCTTCACAATTTGTATAGTGTCCCAACTATTTTTGGAATCTGGTTTGTATTATTATTGTTAATGTACATGTATTATTATTATTATTCAGTTCAGTTCATTTTCTGTAACGGCTTAATCCTAACTTGGGTCGTGGGGAGGCTGGCGCCCATCCCAGCCAATCTGGGACGAGGGCAGAGTACACCCTGGACAGCTTGCCAGGCCATCGCATGGCGGAAACACGCTGACAGATTTGCAGTCTACTCTTGCAAAAGTCAGCAATGGTTCTTTTAAATGCCTTACACCATAAACAGTGAGAGACATGGCCGGCTTTTGATAACCCAGTTAGCTGCAATGGGGGATGACAATGACAGTGACAACCTTGTGGAGAGTGGGACTCAAACCCCCAACCTTTGGATGAGCAATCCAGCACCCTATCTCACTAGACCACCACTGCCCCATTATTGTTGCCATCATTAATATTACTATGAAATATTTATTGTTTTTACATGTTTATTTTTAATATATTAGGTCAATATGTATATGAGTTTGTGTCAGGTTATATGAGTTTGGGAGGGAGTTGGTACAGATTAATTGTTCAGTTCCGTTCATTTTCTGGAACCACTTAATCCCAATTAGGGTCGCGGGGAGGCTGGTGCTCATCCCAGCCAACATCGGGCGAGGGCAGAGTACACCCCGAACAGCTCGCCAGGCCATCGCAGGGCGGAAACACGCTGACGGCTTTACAGCCTACTCTTGTTGAGAGTCAGCAATGGTTCTTTTAGATAACCCAGTTAGCTGCACTGGGAGGGACAGTGACAACCTTGTGGAGAGTGGGTCTTGAACCCCCAACCTTTGGATCAGCGATCCAGCGCCCTATACCACAAGACCACCACTTCCCAGGAACAGATTAATTGGTTTTCTATTATTTCCTATGTGAATTTTTGTTTTATCTAATGATATTTTGACTTCTGAGCTTGCACTCGGAACAGATTAATTTCATAAGTCAAGGTACCTTCTGTACATTTGTTTTATTCATTGACATTAAAATAAGAAATACCACTTGATAAATAATCAAAGTCAACACTGCAATTATCCTTTCGGGGTTTGTGATCCAGTTCATGAACATGTTTCTTCTTCTTCTTTTCCTTTCGGCTTTTCCCTTCAGGGGTCGCCACAGCGAATCATCTGCCTCCATCTCACCCTATCCTTTGCATCTTCTTCTCTTACACCAACAACCTTCATGTCCTCCTTCACCACATCCATGAATCGTCTCTTTGGTCTTCCTCTAGGCCTTTTGCCTGGTAGTTCCAGCCTCAGCATCCTATTACCAATATACTCACTATCCCTCCTCTGTACATGTCCAAACCATCTCAATCTAGCCTCTCTGACTTTGTCTCCAAAACGTCTTACATGTGCTGTCCCTCTGATGTGCTCATTCCTAATCCTATCTATCCTCGTTACTCCCAAAGAGAACCTCAACATTTTCATCTAGTTCATGAACATGGTAACCACCATTATTACCAAGTTGAAAATCAATAAGAATTCTCACCTAAACCTATTCAACAGACATCAAACCATTTGTTTCCCTCAGCTCTATTAACCTGTGAACTAAGCAGCCATACTGAGCGTGAGTAGGCTCATTGAAGAGGCTCATTGTTTTTGCTCTTGCAGAGACTGTCAGAGTCATTGAGATGAAACAAATAATGAATCATTCCCACCTTTCTCTCGCCTTGACTGCTGAAAGTGGCGCAAGTCAATGACCTGGTATACTGAGCCATGTCTGGCTCCAATACATTCCTGATTTTGAGAATGTTACACAAGCTACAGTGTTTGAGGTCGAGTATGAACCTGATGTGGGAGAAAACATTTTTACAAAGACAAGTACTGTAAATTAAAAAAACAAAAAAAACCAAACTACATGTCAGACAGAATTAAAAGTAATTACTTATTGTTTTAGACGCAACAACAATTTTCTTTTTATGAAAGACTACTTTGTCAACAATACACCAAAGATGCTTTTAAATGGTTTTTTTTTTTGTGTGTGTCTGAGCTGACACTGGGTGAAGGCAGGGTACACCCCGAACAGCTTGCTAGACCATCACAGGGCCAGCACCCACAAAAAGACACAATTACACTTAGGGGCAATTTCAAACAACCAGGTAGTCTAATGCGCATGTCTTTGATTTGTGTGAGGAAACCAGAATACCCGGAGGAAAAGCCGCACCAGCACAACAGGCAAACTCCATTTAGAAATGCTTTAGCCTGGGTCCTGAACCCTTGTGCTGTGAGTCAGTTGCGACTACTTATTTTTTACTATAAGGCACTATTCAAATTTAGAACCACATTAGAATAAAACACATTATGAAAGTGTAGATGTGTGTTCAGTAAAAATGTTGCGAGTCCAAAATTTGGACAAAAAAGTAGCTCAAGGGAATTTAAAAGCGTGTTAAGGTTTTTTTGTGTCATTTTATCAAAACACTACCTTAAATGACCTACTAGATTCTTTTTCAACATCTTGATAGATCAATAAATACACAGATAGATAAATTGTATTTAATATTTATAAATATGTTAATTCAACCATTTTTCTTGGTGACAGGTCCAAATCAACCTTAAATCTGATCCTGTGTGCTTGATGTTTGCATGTTTAACAGCCTTTGAGGAGCTCGCTTGTAAAACCTGTTAAGTCAGGTTGGTCAGTTTTTAAGAAAACAGATATTATCAGTTTTGCTTCCTTTGTTACAATTTATAACACGAGTTAGCAGGTTTTGAAAGTGGAGCACTCAGTGTGACTTGCCCAAGACCCTGAAAAAGAGACTACAGTACAGTAATTGAAATACACCCCACAAAGGAAAAAAAACTGACTCAGCAGGTTTTTCAAGCTCAATCTGTTCTCTTCTGTGATTAGTCTGATTGCACCTTTTGCACACATCTGCAAATCATCTGTTTTTCCCGTTCCGCCTATGAAATCTTATCATTTACAAAAAACATCTGTTTTGGACAAAAAAGTTGACACTTCAAGCAAACTCTAAGTTGCTTTTTCTCTTTTCAACTAATGAAACATGATCATTTACATTGTTGGTTGAAAAAAAAAAAAAAGTATATCTGGTTGCAATTAAACTAAGCACTGAAACCTTTCTGCAAGAGATTTCCTTTCACTTTTCCCCCTTTTTCAGGGGTCGCCGCAGCCAATAATTCTCACATTTGATTAATTTTTACGTCGGATGTCCTTCCTGACACAACTTTTTAGCAAGGGACAGAAACACGCTGTCGGCTTTGCAGCCTGTCTTCCTTTCGGCTTTTTCCCTTTTACTCGGGAGTCGCCACAGTGAATCATCTGATTCACACGTTTGATTTGGCAGAGGTTTTTACGTCGGATGCCCTTCCTGTCACAACCCTTTTAGCAAGGGACAGAAACACGCTGACTTTGCAGCTACTCTTTACGAAAGTCAGCAATGGTTCTTTTACATGCCTCACACCATAGACAGTGAGAGACATGGCCCGCCTTTGATAACCCAGTCGCACTGGGGGGGGGGGGGCAGTGACAACCTTGTGGAGAGTGGGACTCGAACCCCCAACCTTTGGAGCAGCGATCCAGCGCCCTATACCACTAGACCACTAGACCACCACTGCCCTACAGCTGCAAAATAAGTTAAACCGAGTGTGCATTCAAAGTGTCTGGCACTATCAGACCACACCTTGTCCACCTGTATGGGTAATGTTAACCTCGTCAGAGTTTCTCCTGCACCACAAAGAATCATGCATGTACTGTACTGTATTTTCAAGATTGCTCTAAAACTAAGCTCCTTTCTCACACATATTCTGTAGGTGTGACTAATGCTTCATTACCCTACAGACTCATTGTTCTGTGACCTTCGTAGGTGGAACAATACAGCCTACTGGAACCATATCTACTCCCATTTTGGATATGGAAAGATTTTAAATCACTAAATATCAGAATTAATGCTGATTTATCAGATTCTATATATATATATATATATATATATATATATATATATATATATATATATATATATATATATATATATGTGTGTGTGTGTGTATATGTGTGTGTATATATGTATGTATATACACACACACATACACACACACACACATATATATATATATATATATATATATATATATATATATATATATATATATATATATATATATATATATATATATATAAACCAAAGAAAGAGATTTATTGATGTGGTGAAGGAAGACATAGGTCGGTGGAGTCAGAAAAGATGCAGAGGACAGGGTGAGATGGAGGCGTTTGATTTGCTGTGGGGGCCCCTGAAGGGGGCAGGCGAGAGGAAAAGAAGATATATATATATATATATATATATATATATATATATATATATATATATATATATATATATATATATATATATATATCGTAAAATAAAACAATTAGTTCTTTAAAGGTAAACATGCACTAGAAAAGGTGATATCATAAGAATAATTTAGTAAACAATCAAGTCAGAACAAATTTTCCAGTGATATCAGCATTTCAACACATGTATAATAACATATGTGATTAATTTAGTCCACCAACCACTTTATTTCTTTCTTTATTTTTTTTTTTTCAAGATGGCGCCGGGTGACCTGCAGCCAGTTACAGGAGCTCTTCAGTTTATTTTTCTTTTTTCTCTTTTCTATTGTATATAGGCGTGTTTCTTTATCTTTTTCAAATTTTCTTTTTCTTTCTTCAATCCTGCATCTGGAAAAACATACTTTCATGATGCTTTTGTTCTTCTGTGCACTTTTATTTTCACTTTTGGATCGGCGTCAGGAAACTCATTCACCGACGGCTCTGAGCAACGCAGGTCTTACACACGTGAGACCCTCCTCGGCCTGCGCGCCCCGCCCTCCTTCACTGCGGAAAAGCCCGTTGTTCCTTTGGAAATACGGAGGAAAAGGAGAGGCTGCAGGGGGACGAAAGCGCGGAGGACATGTGTTCCCTCTGTCATCATGGGAAATGTCCGCGCGATCGCCAACAAGGCGGAGGAGCTGGCGGCGCTGACCCGGCAGCAGAGGGAGTACCGGGACTGCAGCCTCATGTGTTTCTCAGAGGCGTGGCTGAATGAACTCACACGGACTCTGTGGTTTCTCTTAACGGATTTACACTCGGCGTGCAGATGGAGTGTAGCGGAGGCGGTAAGAAGAAGGAGGGGCGTGGCGGTCTATGTGAATGAGCGATGGTGCCACCCGGCAAGCGTGCCGTGAAGGAGCAGCTGTGCAGCGGGACCTAGAGCTGCTCGGCGTTAAGCGTCGCGGCCATATTATCTACGGGGAGTTTTCTGCGTGATTGTGTTTCGTGTACATTCGCCCTCGGCTGATGCGGCGACGCGTGTGGCGTCTACACAGCGCCGTTAATCAGACACAGACTTCGTCACCCCGCGCCATGATTCTGATAGCGGGGACTTTAACCACGCCCCTCTCTCCGCCTCTCTCCCGGCGTTCACGTAATCGTGAAGTGCGCCACAAGAACAATAAAACACTGGACTTACTGTATGCAAATGTGAAGGGCGCTTACAGCTCCTCCCCCTCCCCCACTGGGACGCTCAGACCACAACCTGGTCTACCTGCTCACCCAATACACACCCAGGGTGCGAAAGGAACCTGCACAGAAGAGGTCTGTGAAAGTGTGGACCGAGGAGACCAACGAGAGAGCTTAGGGACTGTTCCAGACCACAGACTGGAGCATGCTCTGTCACTCCTTTGGTGATGACATCGGCGGCCTCACACTGTATCACCGACTACATGAACTTCTGCGTGGACAGCACCGTGCCAACCACGGAGTGCGGTGCTTCTCCAACAACCACCCATGGGTCACCCCTGAGCTCAAAGTCCTCCTGAACCAGAAAAGAGGGCTTTCATCTCGAGAGGACAGAGAGAGCAGAAGAAGGTCCAGCGTGAGCTCCAGTGGAGGATCAGGAGGGCAAAGAAGGACTATGGGAAGAAGATGGAGGAAGCTGGCTCAGAACAACGTGGGAGCGTCTGGAGAGGACTAAAGACCATGTCTGGATTTGGGCAGAGTGTCAGAGGGACAGCTGATGGTGACCAGCGCTGGGCGGATGAACTAAACTGCTACTTCAACAGGTTTGATTCTCCCCCTCCCCTCTGCACCTCCCCATTCCCCTCCCTCTTCACACGTCTCCAGACCAGCTGACACCTCCCCCTTCCCAGGCCAACTTCACTTGACTGCTACAGCCCGACAGACACATCCCCTCCCTCTGCAGCCCACCCCAGCCCCCCTCTCCCTCACATCAGACCAGGTGAGGGAGACAGCTGAGCGACTAAATCAGAGAAATCTGAAGGACCTGATGGCATCAGTCCCAGGCTGCTGAGGACCTCGCCAGACCAGCTCTGTGTGGTACTATGCTACCTGTACAACCTGAGCCTCAGCCTGGAGAAGGTTCCAGTCCTCTGGAGAGACCTCCTGTGTGGTTCCGGTTCCCAAAACAGCACAAGCTTGAAGGAACCAGCCCACTACAGACCTGTCGCCTGACCTCCCACCTCATTAAGATCATGGAAGGCTCCTCCTTGAACACCTCCGGCTCTATGGTAGGCCCACCTAGACCGCTGCAGTTTGCCTACAGGCCCAACATCGGAGTAGAAGCGCCGTCATCTACCTTCTGCAGCGGGCACTCACCCTACCTGGAGATCGCCGGCAGCGCTGTGAGGTCATGTTCTTTGACTTCTCCAGCGCCTTCAACACCATCAGGCCAGCGCGCCTGCGGGGAAACTGGAGGCGTGGGAGTGGGCCGGGCATCTTGCTGCCTGGATTATTGACTACCTTACTAACCGTCCACGAATGTGCGGCTGCGTAGGCTGTAAGTCAAGGTGGTAGTCTGTAGCAGAGGCACCGCCAGAGACACCGTCCTCTCACCCTTCCTTTTTAACATCTATACCTCGGACTTCATATATAACACAAACAGCTGCCACCTCCAGAAGTTCTCGGACGACTCGCCATCGCGTGGGCCGTGTGTCAGAGAGAACGAGCTGGAGTACCCGGTCGGTCATCGTCGACTTCGTGGACTGGTGTGGCGCAACCACCTGTGCTTGAACACTAGGAAGGCGAAGGAGATGGTGGTCGACTTCAGGAGAAGCACTCAAACACACACACACACACATTTACTAGTGAACATCCAGGGACAGGACATTGAGACAGTGGACAGTTTCAAGTACCTGGGTGTTCACCTTAACCTAATAAACTGGACTGGTCCCACAACACCAGCGCCCTGTACAAGAAGGGCCAGAGTCGCCTCCACCTTCTGAGAGACTCAGGTCCTTCGGCATATCTGAACCTCTGCTCAGGACATTTTATGACTCTGTGGTAGCCTCTGCAATCCTCTCGCTGCCATCTGCTGGGCCCGGGCAGCACAGGCGGGACAGAAAGAGGCTGAACAAGCTGGTCAGGAGGGCCAGCTCTGTCCTCGGCTGCCCACTGGACTCTGTGGAGGAGGTGAGTGAGAGGAGGATGGTAGCAAAGCTCACATCCATCCTGTCCAACAGCTCTCACCCACTGCACCAGACTGTAGAGGAGCTAAGCAGCTCCTTCAGTGGGCGACTGAGGCATCCTCAGTGCAGGAAGGAGCGCTACCGCCCAGTCGTTCCATTCCCACCGCTGTCAGACTGTACAACGCCACTTTGTAACTGTCTGTGAAAATACGGTTATGTGCAATAAAAACCCCGTGCACTTTAATCAACCACATCTACCCCACTGACTGTGAACCATATCAACCCATCTACTCTGCACTCAGATACATTACACTTTAATATAGGCCAGTCTATAAAGTTGCTCCATTCTTTTCTTTTCTTTTATTGTTTAGTAATTTATACTATTTATGTATCTATTTATTTATTTATTTACTTATATAATATATATGTATGTGTGTATGTTCGTACTTGTATCTATTTTTGCACCCCCTACTGATAGTACCTCAAGAGCCTGTAACAGTGAATTTCTCCATTGTGAGATTAATAAAGCTGTATCTTATCTTATCTTATCTTATCTTATCTTATTACATGACATCCTCATTTTTATGACACAACAGTGCCTGGTACTGTCACTGAAGGTATTACATTACACACGTTCTGTGAGAAAGTCACATAATGCATACAGAGTGAGATGTTTAGTTAAATACCATAAAACCCATCATGGAATATGTGATGTACTGTATGGCCCTATTCCTCTTCTGTTATTACACAGGTGGTCCACAAGCAGAAGGAGGCTTTATGGGCGTGTTTTAGAGGACTAGTAGTACTAAGATGTAGGTATTTGAGAAAGTTATGCATGAAGACAGCCTTTAATGGAGGTGAGAAGTGGTGGGCTGAACTTTGACACTTCATCTATGTTTACACTTCCTGCAAGTTTACAGGCACCCGAGAGAAAGAAAAGAGAGAGGACCGGGTAAATGTGGCACTGACCACTGCAATAATCTATGGGAAAGCAGCATTTTTAACAATTTAATAAATTACATTGATATTTTTTTAATCATTTCAGTAGATGACCATTTCCGAGGCATAGATTATTTATAATACATTACTCATATATCCCTACTGTCACCATCATTGGGCTCTTGAGCAACGTCCTTAACCCTCAATAGGTCAGTTGTACAAAAATGATAAGTTGCTGGATAAGAGCATCTGCCAAATACTATACATGTAAATGTAAATGATATTTGGTATTTTATATATTTGTGTTTAAAACAGCTTCTCTGATGTAATATGATCCGGTTTTTTTATAATATCAGTGATTTAAATGATTAAATTTTACCATTAACACAAGTACAATAAAACAGTTTAATTATGCCTTTTATTGTATTCAGGGTCAACAATATTGGAACTGTGGTGTTTTACTGGCCCTCTGAAATTCGACATCAAAGGTTTGCATCCATGGAGATGTCCCATATACACAAGTTCCTGGGGGGAATGTGTTCATGCATTCTTAATAGGAGTATATTGAAGACATTACAGGGTGGAGGTTTCCCTGATTTTTTTTGTGGATTAATTTATTCATTTCCATCTTATGAAAAACTTTTGAAATGAAACCACAAATTTCTTCTTTTCCTAAAAATATGTTCAAATAATTTGGTTTTACTTTCACTTATTGCATATAACCAAGTATATGAAGATTCTTGTTTGTTATTAAATCATCAGTAGCCATCATTATTTTGTTGTAAATGTAAAAGTGACAGGTGGAGTGAGTGTTTCACAGCTCCAGAGTCCCTGGTTTAATCCCAGGCTGGAACAACTGTCTGTGCAGAATATCGCTAGTAGAATGGAATGGAATGGAAGTAGGATTTTCTCACGTTAGGTCTCTCTAATTCCACGTGACCTCCCAAAAATATTCACTGATTGTCAAAGATAAATCAATACTGAAAGTGTGTGTATTGTCGATTTGAAAACAGTCTTTAATATTCAAGAAATGTGAATTTATGAATCAGATTTCAATCTCATCAGAAAATATTGGCACAGCAAGACCAGTCGTTTTGTTTTTGCTAGACATCGAAGACTGGTTTGAGATCATAAATATGATGTGATAGATCAGAATTTCAGCAATTTCACTTGTTTTTTTTTTTTTTAGGGGTGTTTAGCCTTTAGTCTTTTCTTCATGAGTTAAAAGCTTTGCTCATGTGGATGAACATCCAGCGGTTAACTTGGCTGGTCCATTTTTTCATTATTTTATTTTTATTTTTATACATTGAAGCAAACTGTAGTGCAGAAATGTTGTAATCTTTGTTAATATAATATTTTTATTCAGTTCAGGTGATTTAACATGCAATTAAATTCAGCAGTTAATATTTGTGTCAAAATTCAGCTCGGGAAAAGCAATGGATTCTTGATACTGATTTCTGGTGGCACAAATGACAGATAATTCTATTCAGTTTCAGTGATCTGCTTTTCTTAAGTGACACGAAGAACTAAATTTTGGCCAGCATTTTAATATCTGAATTTTTGGCAGCTTGTATTTGTTTGCATAAAAATAGTGGGCTGAATATTACCAGCTAAAATTATGAATATGGTATTTTAACCACCAAATAGTCTGTACAATATCTGTTTTTAATTTTAAGTATTGGATTATTTTGGTTGAAATGTACATAAAAATATCAAGCATTATTAGTGCTCTCTGATTTATTCAAATCGTAACTGCAGTCCAGAAAAATGTAAGCTTTGCGATTGTGACATGTTTTTTTTTTCAGTTCATGTGATTAAACCCACTTTTTATACTGATTTGACTTGTGGCACTATTTTGTTTCCATACCCTTTTGACTTAATGGTCCACTCAAACCATGAGCATAGACACAACAGAAGTCTGGAATGCAAATGTTGGATTTTCAGATCTACTGCACCATCTGCTGGGAAAAAACAACATCTCACTTACATTGAAATCTTAACTCTACAGCTTAAAAAAAGTCCTTTACCGAGTCATAATTTAAATGTTTCTTTTAACATTATACCTTTTTGTCTAACAGTATTTTTTTTTAACTGGAAACATACTTGAATAAGAACTGAATAGGGTAGTAGTAGTAGTAACTGAATAGTAGTGGCCTGGTGGTAGGCTGCAGGATTACTGACACCACAGGCGGGTTCAAGAATCATTATTAACGATTTGTCACTGCTCTCCCCCAGTGCAGCTAACTGGGTTAGCAAGGGCTGTCCATGTCTCTCACCATCTATGGTGAGAGGTATGGAAAAGTACCATTGTTGTCTTTCATCAAGAGCAGGTTGCATACCACTGTGATGGCCTGGGGAGTTGTCCAGGGTGCTTAATTAGGATTAAGCAGTTTAGAAAATGATTTAATGATACTAATGTATAGGTGAAATATAATTCACATGGTTTCACATTCATATTCCCATTAATCAATTCCATCAGCTCCTTTCCCGCATTATCTTTGAACTGTAAAAAAGAATTTTAAGGAACGTAAGTGAACTAGATTGGACATAAAAAAAAAACAGTCAACGATTGCTTACTATCCAAAAACCAAAGTCACCCAAACTAGCTGTAGAGGGTTGCGACAGGAAGGGCATCCAGCATAAAACTTTTGCCAGAATACAAAATGCAAAACATAAAGACAAAGTTCATACCGGATCGGTTGAGGCCTAGGTTAACAACAACCGCCATCAGTGCTGTTAACCAACAGGGTGCAGATGCAGTGCTTGCTTTAAGGATGTTAATAGAGAAGGTCAGAGGGAGCTGCATTATGCCTTTGTGGATCTGGAGAAAGCATATGACAGGGTGCCGAGAGAGGAACTGTGGTATTGCATGAGGAAGTCTGGAGTGGCAGAGAAGTATGTTAGAGTGGTGCAGGACATGTAAGACAGTGGTGGGGTGTGCTGTCTGTGTGACAGAAGAGTTCAAGGTGGAGGTGGGACTGCATCAAGGGTCTGCGCTGAGCCCTTTCTTGTTTACTATGGTGATGGACAGGCTGACAGACAAGGTTAGACAAGAATCTCCATGGACTATGATGGTTGCAGATGACATTGTGATCTGTAGTGAGAGCAGAGAACAAGTGCAGGGAAATTTAGAGAGGTGGAGGTATGCCCTGGAAAGGAGAGGAATGAAGATTAGCTTCAGTAAAACAGAATCTGTGTGTGTGAATGACAAGGACCCAAGAGGAAAGATGATGTTACAGGGTTCAGAGATAAAGAAGGTGGAGGATTTTAAGTACTTAGGCTCAACAATCCAGAGCAATGGAGAGTGTGGAAAAGAGGTGAAGAAGCGTGTACAGGCAGGTTGGAATGGTTGGAGAAAAGTATCTGGTATGATGTGTGATAGGAACGTATTGGCGAGAATTAAAGGAAAAGTGTACAAGACGGTGATGAGGCCAGTTGTATGGTTTAGAAACAGTGGCCCTGGGGAAAAGACAGGAGGCAGAGCTGGAGGTAGCAGAGATGAAAATGTTGAGGTTCTCTTTGGGAGTAACAAGGATGGATAGAACCAGGAATGAGTACATCAGAGAGACAGCACATGTTTGAGGTTTTGGAGACAAAGTCAGCGAGGCTAGATTGAGATGGTTTGGACATGTACAGAGAAGGGATAGTTAGTATATTGGTTGTAGGATGCTGAGGTTGGAACTACCAGGCAGAAGGCTGAGAGGAAGACCAAAGAGAAGATTTATGGATGTGGTGAAGGAGGACATGAAGGTAGTTGGAGTAAGAGTAGAAGATGCAGAGGATAGGGTGAGATAGAGGTGGATGGTTTGCTGTGGCGACCCCTGAAAGGAAAAGTTGAAAGAAGAAGAAGAGGATTACAGTAAACTGACAATATCCAAAGATAAACCAGAAGAAAATGCAAAACAAACAATTTTGAACCAGTTTTGCCAGATGAAGAAAAAGGGTTTATTACAGTATTATTTTTTCTCGTGCTGTTATTATTCAGGAGTTTTTAAAACAATGGTAAATTATGAATACTGACAGTCAAAAGATTTCAGAAAATTTTGTGTTTGTTATTTATGGGGCTGGTGGCGTAGTAGTTAGGGTGATGCACTCATGATTGGGAGGTTATGAGTTCAAATCACACTGAGACCCTCACCGTGTTAAGACCTCTGGGCAAGGTCTCAACCACAAGTATGCCTCTGTTCACCCAGCAGTATAAATGGTTACCAGTAAAAAAAAAATATACTGGGAAGGTAACCTGCAATGGACTAGCATCCCATCCAGGAGGAGTTGAAGTCCTGGTCACTTCACACTCTGGAAACTGGGGATAAGCACCAGCCTGATGAGCCACTATGGCTCAGATGTAAAAACCCAACAGACTTTACCTACCTTACCTATTTATGAAAAAAGTTACTGAAACAATCTATATAAAATCTAATCAGAAAATACTTTGTCAGTTGTGCATAAGTAGCCAGTAGGATTGATTTTAAGAATATTCCACATGCACTTAATTTCAGAAATGGTGATGCCAATGTGAATGGACAATTATTGATACTAATACCACAGTGAATAATGTAATTGGGACCAGGAGGCTGAATGCCGTTGTGTGATTGGATAACAGGCAATACTTCCATATCAAATCACGCAATTTGAGAAAAGTTTCTCGGATTACCTTAGATTGCCTAAAAAAAAATTCACAAGTATTCCTATACAGACATTTGAAAAAGTTACCCATTTGATACATTTTGAGAACACAAGCCTTTCAGTCCAATCTCCAACATTTGTAAGCACCTCTAATATGGCATGGGTAGCTTTGAATGTTTGCTCCTACTGCAAACCTTTTCTGTAGAATTCAAAACTTAATAATTTCCACATAAAATGAATTCTATTGCATATAATTTTTCTTCTCAAAGCCCTGAAAATAGAATAAAATTCACAATGCACTTATTTTAAGAAGTTTTTACAAACAGTATGTCGGGTAAACCAGAGATTCCTCTCTGCAGTTTGTGAAGTATTATGCCATTTATGATGTACAAATGCATGGAGTAATGCTTTTTTAATTAGTATTGTAGGTTATATATTTAAATATTTACATTAGGCAAATACCATTATTCAGAGCAACATACATTCTTTTGTACATAACTAAGCAATCAAGAGTTAAGGACCTTGCTGATGGGCTCAACCGTGACAGCTTGGTGTTACTGGGTCTTGAACCTTCAAATTAATATTACAGTATTTCTAACTTCTTTCTATAGTAATAGCAGGAGCAACAGAATGCAATGATTTTGACAAATTTTACATAAATTAACTGCAATAAAATAAAATACCATGTATATTTCATCTTCAAGATGATAAACTTTATTGTCGTTTATACAATAAGTATACACTCACTCTGAATTTGATGGCTTGAAAAGAAGCTACAAAGAAAAAGGTTTTCATGGTAATGAATGTGCAGTCAATTCTTCTTCACCGAACAAGAGTGGGTAAGATATTACTCTTCCGCTCCACCTCAGTACAGTATTTCGCTGGAAGTCCAGCAGCCCTGAAATGTAATTTAAAAAAATGATAGAGAATGTCATTGATATGAGAAATAGAGATGCCCTACTGCTGACAAATTCTATCGAGTGGGATATGTTAAGGAATCCGGCATATTTGTCCAGCATATTTGACTTGTAGACCAATCCAAATCATTGGAGAACTGTAGGTCTTGAGCAAAGAAAACAGTCTAAAATTTTTCAAACAATTCAAATAAATCTTGTAACACAGGTAAGGTTTTAGGATCTATAATTGAAAAATATTTTTAGTATTTTATTTGCTCATTCAGTTTCCTGACAAATTGTTCTCTGAGGGTTCTTACAATCAACATTCAAATACCGGCATATTTAACAACTAGGGTGAGGAAACCAAAATACAACCATAATGAGAAAAGATAAATCCTTTACAGTGATGTACAACCCCAGCGATTACATTTAAGACAAGAAAATTAAATTGAGACATTATAGTACAGTAGATTTCAAACGTATTTATACCACCATGAAAGCCAGTTGTCTGGCAAGGTTCTGTCAAAATATATCAGGAATAATGTTGTGGATAAGCACACGCCAAGTGATGGATCCCTTGAACAGTAAAGTCCATAATCAAAAAGTTGAAAGTGTTTGGTATTGCTAGGACCCCATCTAGATCACGTTATCTCTCAAATTGGAAGGAAGAGTGAGGAGGAAATTGCTTAGAGAGGCATTAAGAAGCCGACAGCAGCTTTGAAACAGTTACAGGAATTTCTGGCAAATAATGGTTATTGTGTACATGTAACAACAATTTCACAGTGCTCCACAAAAAATGGCTTGTATGGGAGGATTGCAAGAAAAAAGCCACTTCAAGAAAGGCCAGATCAAGTCACCTGAAAGCCTCTGAGGTCAAATGGAAAAAGAGTGTTGTAGTCCAATGGCAAATCATATATCTAGTGGAAAACCAATACAGCTTCCCATCCAAAGAACACCATACCGACAATAAAGCTTGTAGAGAAGTATCCCAACAAATACTTTTACAATTTCAATGATTTTGTTTTTTAAATAATTATTTTTATTAACATGTCTCACATGTTTATAAGTGCCCTGCAATGGCCTGGCAAGCTGTCCAGAGTCTACCCCGCCCTTGTTCAAAGTCAGCTGTGATGGGCGCCAGCCTTGCAGTGACCCTACCTACTATTAAGAACTTCAGAAAATGAATGAATGAATGTTGATGAGCCACCCACAGATACTGCTTCTGTCTTGTACCAAGTTTATGGTTTGATTCATTATTATGATTCAGAAAAATAATGCAGCCGTGAGGGGGACACAAATAAGTGTCCGCCCTCACGCTGGTCCCAAGCCCGAATAAATGCAGAGGGTTGCGACAGGAAGGGCATCCGGCATAAAACTTTTGCCAGAGTACAGAATGCGAACCGTCAATACAAATTTCATACCAGATCGGTCGAAGCCCGGGTTAATGACCGCCATCAGTGCTGTTAACCAACAGGGTGCTGGTGGAAATTGGACGACTGTTGTTCGAAGAAGGAGAAGTCGAAGGAGAGGCGAGAGGCGTGTCCATAGGCAGAGAGAGAAGAGGAAAGGCATGAGTCTAGGACTGAGACTATGGACTTTGAAGTGTTGGAACTATGACAGGAAACGGTATAAAGCTGGCTGACATGATGCAGAGGAGGAAGGTGGACATACTGTGTGTCCAGGAGACCAGGTGGAAAGGTAGCAAGGCTAAACTTAGGAGCAGGATTTAAGCTGTTTTATCATGGTGTGGATGGGAAGAGAAATGGAGTAGGAATCATCTTGAAGGAGAGGTTTGTCAGGAAAGCTCGAGAAGTGAAAAGAGTGTCAGACAGAGTGATGAGTCTCAAGTAAGAAATTGAAGGTGTGATGTTCAATGTTGTGAGTGACAGCAGGTATGGAATCTTATATATTTACACACACACACACACACACACACACACGATATTTCTTCTTCTTCTTCTTTTCCTTTCGGCTGTTCCCTTCAGGGGTCACCACAGCAAATGATCTGCCTCCATCTCTCCCGATCCTCTGCATCTTCTACTCTTCCTCCAACAACCTTCATGTCCGCCTTCACCACATCCATAAATTTTCTCTTTGGTCTTCCTCTGGGCCTTCCGCCTGGTAGTTCCAACCTCAGCATCCTACTACCAATACACTCACTATCCCTCCTCTGTACATGACCAAACCATCTCAATCTAGCCTCTCTGACTTTGTCTCCAAAACATCTAACATGTGCTGTCCCTCTGATGTACTCATTTCTGATCCTATCCATCCTCGTTACTCCCAAAGAGAACCTCAACATTTTCATCTCTGCTACCTCCAACTCTGACTCCTGTCTTTTCCCCAGGGCCACTGTCTCTAAACCATACAACATTGCTGGCCTCATCACCGTCTTGTACACTTTTCCCTTCATTCTTGCCGATACTCTCCTATCACACATCACACCGGATACTTTTCTCCATCCATTCCAACCTGCCTGTATGCTCTTCTTCACCTCTTTTTCACACTCTCCATTGCTCAGGATTGTTGAGCCTAAGTACTTAAAATCCTCCACCTTCTTTATCTCTGCCCACTGTAACCTCACCGTTCCTGTTGGGTCCTTGTCGTTCACACACATGTATTCTGTCTTACTGAAACTAACCTTCAATCCCCTCCTTTCCAGGGCATACCTCCACCTCTCTAGATTTTCCTCCACTTGGTCTCTGCTCTCACTACAGATCACGATGTCATCTGCAAACATCATAGTCCATGGAGATTCTTGTCTAACCTCATCTGTTAGCCTGTCCATCACCATAGCAAACAAGAAGGGGCTGAGAGCTGACCCTTGATGCAGTCCCACCTCCACCTTGAACTCTTCTGTCACACCGACAGCACACCTCACCACTGTATTACATCTCTCATACATGTCCTGCACCACTCTAACATACTTCTCTGCCACTCCAGACTTCCTCATACAATACCACAGTTCTTCTCTCGGCACCCTGTCATATGCTTTCTCCAGACTTTCTGACCTTCTCTGTACTTCTCTATTAACATCCTCAAAGCAAACACTGCATCTGTGGTGCTCTTTCTTGGCATGACACCAAACTGTCATTCACAAATGCTGACCTCTGCCCTTACTCTAGCTTCCACTATTCTTTCCCATAACTTCATTGTATGGCTCATCAACTTTATCCCTCTGTAGTTGCCACAACTCTGTACATCTCCCTTGTTCTTAAAAATGGCACAAGCACACTTCTCCTCCATTCCTCCGGCATCTGTTCACTTTCTCAGACCTTGTTGAATATTCTTGTCAGAAAATCTACTGCTACCTCCCCTAGACACTTCCATACCTCAACTGGTATGTCATCAGGGCCAACTGCCTCTCCACTCTTCGTCCTCTTCAATGCCCTCCTCACTTCTCCCTTACTAATCTTTGCTACTTCCTGGTCCTAAACGGTCACCCCTTCTACTCTTTTTTCTCTCATTTTCCTCATTCATCAGCTCTTCAAGGTACTCTTTCCATCTTCCCAGCACACTTCTGTCATCAGTCAATACATTTCCCTCTCTGTCCTTTATCACTCTAACTTGCTGCAGGTCTTTCCTATCTCTATTTCTCTGCTGTGCTAACCTGTATAAATCATTTTCTCCCTCCTTACTGTCCAACCTATCATACAAGTCATCATATGCCCTCTGTTTGGGCTTTGACACTGCTACCTTCGCCTTACGCTGTGTCTCCCTGTACTATTGTTTACTCTCTTCGGTCCTCTCTGTGTCACACTTCTTCTTGGCTAACCTCTTCTTTGGTACACACTCCTGCACTTCCTCATTCCACCACCAAGTTTCCTTATCTACTTTCCTTCCAGAGGACACACCAAGTACTCTACCAGGCTCCCTGATCACATTGGCTGTGGTTGTCCAGTCATCTGGAAACACTTCCTGACATCCCAAAGCCTGTTTCAACTCCTCCTTGAAGACAACACGACACTCTTCCTTTTTCAGCTTCCACCACTTTGTCTTCTGCTCTGCCTTTGCCTTTTTCACCTTTCTCACCATCAGCGTCATCCTGCACACCACCATCCTATGCTGTTTGGCAACACTCACCCACTACTACTTTGCAGTCACTGACTTCCTTCAAATTACATCGCCTACACAAGATGTAGTCTACCTGTGTGCTCTTACCTCCGCTTTCATAAGTCACCCTATGCTCCTGTTTCTTCTTGAAGCAAGTATTCACCACAGCAATTTCCATCCTTTTTGCAAAATTGATCAACATCTGTCCTTCTGTGTTCCTGTCCTGGATACCAAACCTGCCCATCACTTCCTCGTCCCCTCTGTTGCCTGCATCAACATGTCCATTGAAGTCTGCCCCAATGACCACTCTTTCACCTCTGGGGGTACTCTGCATCACTTCATCTAACTCACTCCAGAATCTCTACTTCTCTTCTAGCTCACATCCTGCCTGTGGGACATAAGCACTAACAACATTGACCATCACGCCTTCAATTTCTAACTTGAGACTCATCACTCTGTCTGACACTCTTTTCACTTCTAGAACATTCCTGACAAACCCCTCCTTCAAGATGACTCCTACTCCATTTCTCTTCCCATCCACACTGTGATAAAACAACTTAAATCCTGCTCCTAAGCTTCTAGCCTTGCTACCTTTCCATCTGGTCTCCTGAACACACAGTATGTCTAGCTTCCTCCTCTGCATGTCATGTCAGCCAGCTCTCTACCTTTTCCATGCATAGTTCCAACATTCAAAGTCCCTACTCTCAGTTCTAGGCTCACGCATTTCCTCTTCTCTCTCTGCCTACGGACACGCCTCCCGCCTCTCCTTCTTTGACGTCTTCGACCAACAGTAGTCCGATTTCCATCAGCACCCTGTTGGTTGACAGCACTGATGGCGGTCGTTGTTAACCCGGGCCTCGACCGATCAGGTATGAATTTTGTTTTGACCATTTTCATTTTTAATGTGGCAGAAGTTTTACGCCGGATGCCCTTCCTGTCACAACCCTCTGCATTTATCCGGGCTTGGGACCGGCATAAGGGGGAGAGACACTGGTTAGTGCCCCCCCCCCCCCCCGCCTCATGGCTGCATTATTATATATATATATATATATATATATATATATATATATATATATATACACACACACACACATACATATATATATATATATATATATATATATGAGACGGAGAGTACCTCGCGCACTTGGAATGCACCGACAACATTATACTACTTGCCCACACACCGCAGCAACTAGAGTAGATGCTCAATGACATCAACACCAGCAAGCCAGTTGGGCTGAACATGCATCTCGGTAAAACCAAAGTGATGTTCAACAAACACGTCACCCCCGCAGTGGTCACAGTTGACGGTAAGACCATAGAGCAAGTAGACAGCTATGTATACCTCGGCAAAACCATCACACAAGACAGCGATCTCCTGGCAGAAATCAAGCATTGGATAACTCTTGGTTGGGCAGCATTTGGCGAGTTTGAGTCCATCATGAAAGGTAGAAAGGCCAGCATGAGAATCAAACGGAAGATACATGATGAATATATCCTCCGGCTCATGACATATGGAAGTGAAACATGGGCTCTCAACAACACAATGAATGAAATGCTCAGAGTGGCACAGAGGAAAACCTCATGCTGAATGTCTCTCTAAAGGATAGAAAGCCCAACACATGGATCAGAGAGCAAACAGGAGTGAGGGATATTGTGCACACCATCAACAACAGCAAGCACAGATGGGCAGGCCATGTGGCCCGATTCTCCGACAACCGTTGGACAAGCAGAGCAACAGAGTGGACGCCCCGGAGCTGGAAACGACCACGAGGACGACCAAAAACAAGATGACCTGACGACCTGACTCAATGCCTCAGGCACAACTGGCCAAGCCTCAAGACGATATATATATATATATATATATATATATATATATATATATATATATATATATATATATATATATATATATATATATAGACATAATGTGATCAATCAAAAACAGTGGCAAAAAAATCATATTGCTGAAGTTTTGAAATTTGTTTGGTTTAAAGAACCAGTATGTGACGCTATAAAATGTTTTTTGCTTTTAAAATGGCTTTTGCAATCTATATTCAAAATATCAGAGAGTTGTCTCTCTTGTCACTTCTCGGCCAGAGTCAAAGCTCGCATGGGCTGCTGATGACTTATTTGCCTGGCACAAAGGATTTCTAAACGGTAATAAGTGCAACCTTACCTAAAAAAAATTGCGCTTTGAACTTTGAATAAGGTAAATACAGTACAGTGATACCTCTGCTCACGAACATAATTGGTTCCCAGAAAGTGTGTGTGAGGCGAAAAGTTCGTCTTCCGAACATTTATTTCCCATAAGAAACCATTAAAATGAGAATAATCCGTTCCCAGGTCCCCATAAAACATAATTTTCTACTAAATAAGCCTTAAAACTACACAAAAATATACCTTATTTTATGTATAATAAATGTGCTATTGTATTGTAATTAAAGAAATAAACTGTACTGTATAATAAAGTCGTTTTATTTACCTTTGTGATGGTAGTTGATGGCTTGATGGAATGGAGTGGGAGGAGGAGAGAGGGCGGGACTTACCGTTTGGAAGGAGAGTTTGGAAACGCCTACTGTTTGGAAACACGCATAGCCACACACGCACCCTTAATAGCTTCCTTGTTCTTAAGGATGGTGGTAGACTTAGCGTACTGGTACTGGGACGCTGAGTCACACAAACGCACACCTCGTTCGTGTTTTTCAATGATCTCCGCCTGTGGTGGGGTCTTTTTCGGTCCCATAATAGCAAAAGTACACTCAATATGGTCCAAAATGTCTAGCAAACACAAACCACTTCCGCATTCAAAGAAAGGGGGTGACGAACTGTGACGCCATGAGCGTGCGTCAGCTTCTCGTGGCCGCCACCGTGGCGCTGTTCGACCGCGTGGTTTGGTTCGTCCGCCGAAAAGTAATTCGTCAGCCGAGACTATATTTTCGCGAATTTAAAGTTCTTGAGGCGAAAAGTTCGTGAGCTTAAGCGTTCGTCAGCCGAGGTTTGACTGTACTTATATTATTTCAAAAAGGCATTCTTTTACAAATGTAATAAAGAGTAAATATCAGGCCTCAAATCTTTTACCATGTGATATACTACAACAGACCACAGAATGTTGAGCAAGGGCATAGGCTTGTCTGATCATGGGGGTTGGGTGCAGGGTGTACATCTCGGTTGACCGGAACTCGAGTCCCAGGGGCTATAGGCCTAAGCCTTAAAGGGGAAATGAAACGCCGACTAAATAAGTGACATAAATATAAATAGACATAGACATGAAAAAATTATGATAAGTTGACCTTAGATGAAGTAGAAAATTAGCCAATTTAGTACTAATCTTAAAATCCTTCTTGACTGTTCGCTTTTGTCAAAGACATTTCCGATATTTACTTCATCTCTCATCATTGTAATATTTAGAAGGATGTTGAGGCTTTTAAGTTCAGGTCGAATCTCACATTATATCTGTTCTAGTTTACTTGCTGCTACAGCTTGATTTTTGGTTTACTCATTTGCTTTGCAGTTTTTGCATATTTGCCTGGTGGTTTGTTTCATAACCAGCAACCTGAGGTGTTCAATTGGTATTAGGTCATGTGCAGCTGGGCGAGATCCCACAGTCCCGGAAGAGACATTTCAAAGTAGTATGTACTGTCTGTAGCATTGCTGTCAGTTTTCTTATTCACTGATGGCAATTATGGTCATCTGTTGGTTTAGTACTTCAAAATGTTTGATTATTTACTAAATAGACCACAAAGAAAAAAAATACCTTCTTACTTTTAAATCTTCATACCGACTTTATTTGGCATGTTGTTCAACTGAGACATCAAACCCAAATAAACCCTCATTTCATTGCCAGGCAATTTTCCCCTATGTTTTAACACATCAGTGTATTGACCTGCATGGTTTCATACTATTATCTTGTTGGAAAATTCCAACTTGGTCTGCATGGGACTTAACAGGAATTGAGGACAAGCATTTCCATCTTCCCACATACAGTACATGCCATCATAAATTTTACAGAAACCATTAGAATTCTGCTAAGCTGTCAAAAATGTTTTGTCTAAAAATAATTTCAGAGTGGGCAGGATGGTAATGTAGTGGTTAGTATATCTGCCTCACATCAAGAAGTTCTGTGTTTGAGTTTTGCACTCGGCGAGGGTCCTCATGGAGGCCAAAGACATGCACATTAGGGTACTTAGCTTTTAAAAATTTCACCAAGGTATAGAGGTCAATGGTGCATGTTGTCCCTATGCTGATCTGGTAAGCTGTTCAGGATGTACTCTGCCTTCATCCAATGTCGGCTAAGGTAGGCTGAGGCCTACATGTAACCCTAATAGGAGTAAATGGTTTAGCAGATGAGTGAGTGAAGCAAATAGGATACTTCTGTTGGTATTTTTAAACCAAAATAATTGTAAATACACAGCAATACTGTGTAGCAACTTAATTGTATGAGGTCACTGACACAAACATGTACAGCCTATCTGCAAAACTCAATCAAATAATTAAAAAAAACTATATGCTCTATTGGCTGATTGTAAAATTGACCAGAAAGGCCAAAGAATCAACAGCATCCTGCTCTGGTGGACCTGGGCTCTCTAACAAATATCTTCTTATCATCAAGCAGACTGTTGAAAAGAGTCCTAGTTGTAAGGCATCTGATGTTGCTTAGAAACACTGCCCTCCATAATTATTGGCACCCCTTGTTATGATGTGTTCTTTAGGTTCTAATAAAGTCATTATATATGTAATAATAGAGACCATAATGAAAAAGAGGAAACTCCAACCTTTAGTTCAAGTGCATATATTCAGTGCAAACCCCCCACATTAAGGAATAATTCTTTTACATCAAATCATGTGCACCACAATTATTAGCACCCCTGATGCTAATACTTTGTACAATTACCTTTTGCCAACAAAACAGCACCTAATCTTCTTCTATAATGTTTCACAAGATGGAAGAATACAGAAAGGGGGATCTTCAACCATTCCTCTCTGCACAATCTCTCTCAATCATCCAACAACCTGGGTCCTCTCCTCTGCACTCTCCTCTTCAGCTAACTCCACAGGTTTTCAATGGAGGTGAGATCTGGGACCTGAGATGGCCATGGGAGGAGCTTGATTCTGTGTCTGGTGAACCATTTCTGTGAAGATTTGGCCATATGTTTATGGTCATTATCTTGCTGAAAGACCCAGTAATGACCCATCTTCAGCTTTTTGGTGGAGGCCACCAGATTTTGATTTAAAATGTCCTGGTATTTCAAAGCATTCATGACACCATGCACCCTAGCAAGGTTCCAAGCGCCTCTGGAACAGAAACAGGCCACAGCATCACCGATCCTCCCCCATACTTCACAGTGGGCATGAGGTGCTTTTCATCATACTCATCTTTTCTCTTCTGCCAGACCCACTTTGTTGCCAAAAAGCTCTATCTTGGCCTCATCTTACCATCGCACAAGGTCCCAGTTGAAGTCCTAGTATTGCTTAGCGTACTCCAAATGTTTGCATTTTTGATTGTGTGGAAAGGTTTTTTCATGCCCCCAAACAGCTTGTTGGAGACTTTGTGACCTGAAGATGCTACTATTTGTTGCAATTCTTTAACAGTGAGCTTTACAGAACATTTTATTCCTCTTACCATCTTCCTCACGATGTGTGGTGGCAAAGTAACCTTGCAACCTCTTACAGGCTCGTTTACCACAGTTCTAGTTGTTTTAAAGTTGTTAAATCTTAAACAGTGGTGCCATTAATTATAGAGGGCTGTGTAAATCTTTCAAAAATTGTGGTTTATTCACTATTGATAGTCTGTTGGGTTTTTACACCCGAGCCTCGTGGCTCATCAGGCCAGTGCTTATCCCTGGTTTCCATAGCGTGAAGCAACCAGGAGTTCAACTCTCCTTGGATGGGATACTTGTCCATTGCAGGTTACCTTCCCAGTATATTTTTACTGGTACCCATTTATACTGCTAGGTGAACACTTGTGGTTGAGACCTTGCCCAGGGGTCTTAGCACAGTGAGGGTCTCAGTGGGATTTGAACTCACAACCTCCCAATCAAGAGCGCAGCACCCTAACCACTACACCACCAGCCCCACATTGACTATTGATATCTCACTGTAATTACTGTGGTTTTTTGACTCACCTTAGCTCTTTGAGCTTTCTCTGTTTAATCTCATCCAGACGTGCTCGACGGATACGCGATTCTTCATCCCGCTTCTCTCCTTCACGGAACAGTTCTCTCCTCTGAGCAATGGCCTGAGCCTCCCGTTCCTGAATCTGCTGCCGGACTCCATCAGCATGATGCAAGACCTGTTGTTGATGCTGCTCTTCCTTCTCCTTCTCCCTTGTGATCAGCTCCTGCTGGACCCTGAAGGGCAAAAAAGAAAGGCTAAAGAATCCTCACTCTGCACAAGTCAAATTTAGCGACACTTTTATATACTCCAATACTGATACACAGTGAGGAAATGCTGATAAGAATTCATATTTCAATTACTCAGACTGTGGCTTCCCAAAAGACAGACTGCATCAGAAGTACTTTAAGCCTGTGAATGATACACTCTGCCGTTCTACCAAGATCTACACTGCAACATGATCTAATGGAGAAAGATAGCACTGAGAACTTCACCTAAGGACCCTCTGAAATTCTGCCCTCTCACGTCCAGCTTCAGTGGACAGCATGCGTTCTTTATGAGCGATCTGGTGTAGACGAGCCGCCTTCAGTTTCTCTTCCTCCTCCAGCCTTTTCTTTGCCTGTTCTTTCTCTTTCCTTCTCCATTCCCTTTCAGCAGCTTCCTGATTCCTACGAGCCCTGAGTGCATCCTGGGAGATGACAGTAAAAAGAACAAAAAATTCTATATAATTATTCACATGCACATGGAGAACATTATTTAATTATGGACTAGTATACTGTACATATATGCATGGAAAATGTAATTTTATTCAGCACATAACTTCTTTGACAATTACAGTGGAACCTTGTCTAACGAGTGTCACTTAAAAAGATTTTTCCATGATACAAGCTTCGATCCCACCAAAAACCTGCTCCAACAAACGAGCAAAAATTCACTTTATGAGCTCTCCTCAAAATGGCTTTTCCGGGCCGATTAGCCTTGTATTCTTCCACGCTCCGAGAATGCCTTGTGCAGTGCTTGTCAATAATTTTCTGTGACGCCCTCTCTAGGAAGAAAAAAAAAAAATTCACGACCTCCAGCGCAACTATAAATAGTGTTTACTGAACTTCATATTGTTTGCTTGGTGCTTTTTCCCCCACACCATAGAGCAACAATGAGAGTGTCACTGCCAACTACTGTCGTGGATGCACAATTACACTTAATTCTAGCACAGTATGGGAAAAAAAAGCATGTTCCCCAGGGTCATATGCACCTCCCCCTGGCATCACACCATGCACCCCAAGGGGGGCACGCCCCACTATTTGAGAACCACTGGCCTTGTGGGAGCTCACCATGAGCCTTTCCTCACTGGCATTCGTAGCATGCACATGCACAAAATTGTCCTCTTCTTCTGTTACGCACCATCACCACCTCCTGCTTGCCCATGTGACATCTTCGTCGCAGTGGATGATTGGAAGGGTTAGTTGACTTACTGTTTATTCTTGTTTTATTATTATTAATTATTAATTATTTGTAATTTCTATGTACATGTATTATTATTGTGAAATATTTATTGTTTTTACATGTTCATCTTTAATATATTAGGTCAAATATATACGTGTTTTTGGCAGGTTATATGAGTTTGGGAGGGGGTTGGAATGGATTAATTGGTTTTCTGTTATTTCTTATGGGAATAATTGTTTCATCTAACAAACTTTTTGCATGCAAATAATATAAGTGCCATCAAAAATGTGCCCTTTTATGATAGATACATATATTACAGTTGTACATGCAATTCATCCCATAAGTATTTAAAGTGTCAGAATTTCTGTCGTTTTCTTTTCTGTACACCACCACACTGAATCTGGAATGAAGCTGACAGGATGTGATCGAAGTGCACACTTTCAGCTGTGATTTAAGGATTTTAATAATTTGTTTTTAAAAGGCTTATATGTAATTGGGCCAATGATGGAAAATGGGGGATAATGTATAAAATTGACTATAATGTCCAAGAAAGTTATGTAGTAATTGTGTTAAACCCCTAAATTAAATCTAAAAGTCTTCATAATATATATATATATATAAATACACTGGTACCTCACCTTACGTAATTAATTCGTTACAGAAGTGGTTTTGTCACCAGATTTTTTCATTTTTTCATAAGTTGAGTGGCATTTTATATGAAAAAGGCCTGATTCGTTCCAAGGCCCCCAATACTGCCCCCTAAACACTTTGAAAATTATAAAAGTATACCTTTTAAGGCCTCCTTCTGCTTCAATATCGTACTGATGGTAGACAGGTTTCGGCCATATTCCTTGGCGATATCACTCAACCGCATGCCATGAGCCGCTTCTTCTTTTCACTCGCACCGGGAATCACTATCACTGGGAATCACATGCACGCGCGTGTGCGTGTCTGTGTGTGCACGCACGCGTGTGTTGACCATGTCTTCTTAGCAGAGTTATAATATTACAAATGTTTATGCAAGGTTAAAAGCCTGAGCCAAAAAATAAAGTTGCAATGAGCACAATGAAAAACTCACGAAACAACAGTAACTCTGTCCTTTATGCGTGTTAGAACTCTGTGACGAACAATGGGTCAAAGGCACACGAAAAGCATCATGGGTATCATGGAGATGCAGCTCCCTCCTAGCCAATGGGAGGCCAGTAGGGTGGAATGTTGTGAGATAGCCAATGGGAGACCAGCAGGGTGGGATGTTGAGAGAAAGCCAATGGGTGAGCAACTCACGCATTGTTTGAATTTTTGATATATATATATATATATATATATATATATATATATATATATATATATATATATATATATATATATATATATAAAAGAACACTGAGTATGATCCGTTCTGTTAAACATACCACACTGTAGTTTTCAAAGGGGGGAGGTATTGCATTGCATTATATCATAGGTCGGCAACCCATGGCTCAACTGCAAAAGGAAAATGCCGCTTATTTACTCACATCGGACGCACTCCGGGCTTCCATCA
Source organism: Plotosus lineatus (assembly GCA_024760905.1). Lineage (NCBI taxonomy): Eukaryota > Metazoa > Chordata > Actinopteri > Siluriformes > Plotosidae > Plotosus > Plotosus lineatus. The sequence goes on from CM045736.1 coordinate 51,983,280, forward strand.
GTAGCTAACCCAGCTTTCACCTGAATGATTTGAGAATCTGCCTAAGGCAGAGTCCTGCAACAGTTGGGTACCCACAGGTACCCAGTGGGTAACCTTTTTAAAATGCTCTTTTAGGGTTGAAAATTACATAGATGAAAATTAACAGTCGCGAGTGTGGGCAGATATTTATTTGGTGTGGGCAGGGTGATTTTGTGTGTGTGTGTTTTTGATCTGCTGTGTTGGTGGATTTCCAAATTCTTGTGCTCATGGCAAGGAGTGCTCTCACAATCAGCCAGCAGCAGACCAGCGAGCAAGAGAGATTTTCCCACCGCCGAGGTTTGTAATCCAGGAACAGAATTCACAGCTGAAGTAAGAGGCGGTGGATGAGATTTGTGATGCGCTCCACCGAAAGTAGGTGCTTGTCGCAAATGAGCTTGTGAGACGAATCACGGCTTATCTGGACTTTCGATCTTTCAAGTGAGCAAGTGCACTTTGAATACTTATTTAGTACACATCTGGCTACAGCCCATCCCTCGCTTCGTGGGATGGATATGCTTTTTCTTTATAAAAATACAAGAAGGACTTGAACACATTCATTCATTTTCTGAACCGCTTAATCCTAATTAGGGTCACAGGGAGGCGGGCAATTTTTTTTTAATCAAAATTTTTTTGTTGCAAACAGAATTGTAATTTCATTGCCTCTGCAGTCGTTTAAATCAATGCAACACATTGTTGTTTTATATTAACATGAAGAGAAACGGGGGCAAACTTTATATGCAGTGTTATTTGATTATAAATGTCAAAAAAAAGGATTTGTGGCTCCCAGTGTTTTCTTTAATGTGGAAAATGGGTCCAAATGGCTCTTTGAATGGCAAAGGTCGTCGACTCCTGAACTAGAAGTATCCAGATTACTAAGGCAGATCCATTCTGATGATGACCTTGTTTCATACAACATTCAGCTTCTTAGCACTTCGGCAGCAAAATGTTTTCCTTCCTGAATCATATCAAGCAGTTCTACTTTTTCATGCAGCGTCATTATCCTTTTCTGGTGCTTCTGCACCTTACCAGAAGCCTGAGAAGGTGTGCAGCGTTTGGGTGGTATGATGGAGCTTAACTGTAACTAAAAACACACACACACTAAAAAAGGACAGGTACAAAGTGTGTGCAAATGAGGAAAAACGGGTGTTACATCAGCTCAACCAATCAACAGAAAGGAGAACAGCCATTCGCTGAATTTGAATGACGTGACAGTTGTTCGACAATCCGCAAATATGAAAAACTGGGAAAGCAAAACCGCGAAAAGTTAAGGGCCGACTATATATAGAAATATACTAGTATATACTATATATACATATGACTTGTATGATAGGTTGGACAGTAAGGAGGGAGAAAATGATCTATACAGGTTGGCACAGCAGAGAACTAGAGATGGGAAGGACGTGCAGCAAGTTAGATTGATAAAGGACAGAGAGGGAAATGTATTGACTGATGACAGAAGTGTGCTGGGAAGATGGAAAGAGTACTTTGAAGAGCTGATGAATGAGGAAAATGAGAGAGAAAAAAGAGTAGAAGAGGTGACCATTGAGGACCAGGAAGTAGCAAAGATCAGTAAGGGTGAAGTGAGGAGGGCATTGAAGAGGATGAAGAATGGAAAGGCAGTTGGTCCTGATGATATACCTGTGGGGGTATGGAAGTGTCTATGAGAGATAGCAGTAGCTTTTCTGACAAGAATATTCAACAAGGTCCTAGAGAGTGAGCAGATGCCGGAGGAGTGGAGGAGAAGTGTGCTGGTGCCCATTTTTAAGAACAAGGGAGACGTGCAGAGTTGCGGCAACTACAGAGAGATAAAGTTGATGAGCCATACGATGAAGTTATGGGAAAGAATAGTGGAAGCTAGACTAAGGGCAGAGGTCAGCATTTGTGAACAACAGTTTGGTTTCATGCCAAGAAAGAGCGCCACAGATGCAGTGTTTGCTTTGAGGATGTTAATAGAGAAGTACAGAGACGGTCAGAGGGAACTGCATTGTGCCTTTGTGGATCTGGAAAAAGCATATGACAGGGTGCAAAGAGAAGAACTGTGGTATTGCATGAGGAAGTCTGGAGTGGCAGAGAAGTATGTTAGAGTGGTGCAGGACATGTATGAGAGGTGTAAGACAGTGGTGAGGTGTGCTGTCGGTGTGACCGACGAATTCAAGGTGGAGGTGGGACTGCATCAAGGGTCAGCTCTGAGCCCCTTCTTGTTTGCTATGGTGAGTGTGGAAAAGAGGTGAAGGAGCGTGTGCAGGCAGGCTGGAATGGTTGGAGAAAAGCGTCCAGTGTTATGTGTGATAGGAGAGTGTCAGCAAGAATGAAAGGAAAAGTGTACAAGACGGTGGTGAGGCCAGCGATGTTGTATGGCTTAGAAACAGTGGCGCTGAGGAAAAGGCAGGAGGCAGAGCTGGAGGTAGCGGAGATGAAAATGTTGAGATTCTCTCTGGGAGTAACGAGGATGGATAGGATCAGAAATGAGTATATCAGAGGGACAGCCCATGTAAGATGTTTTGGAGACAAAGTCAGAGAGGCTAGATTGAGATGGTTTGGACATGTACAGAGGAGGGATAGTAAGCATATTGGCAGTAGGATGCTGAGGTTGGAACTACCAGGCAGAAGGCCTAGAGGAAAACCAAAGAAGAGATTTATGGATGTGGTAAAGGAAGATATGAAGGTCGTTGGAGTCAAAAAAGAAGATGCAGAGGACAGGGTGAGATGGAGATGGATGATTTGCTGTGGCGACCCGTGAAGGGAGCAGCCGAAAGGAAAAGAAGAAAAAGAACAAGATATACTATATATACAAATACTGAATACTGTACTTCATTTCAAATACATTTGGTGGTGTACAGAGTCATAATTACAAAAAACACTCCCTGGAATTACTGATAGACCTAAGTGTATGGGGGGAATCTATTTTGTGGTACAAAAATTGTTATTTTAAAAAAATTGTACTAAATGTTAATTTGGCTTGCTGTCCCTCTAATAGGAGTATTCTTTTTCAGTCGAATGATGAAATCATCAATTTGCATTGACAAGTCTTTGGAACACATATTAAGAGTCCCCATTAGACTGATAGTAATCAAAGGCATGCATGTTATAGTTAAGAGTACCTAAGAGTTAAGTATTTATGTCCATAATCTCAAGTCAAAAGTACAGTACTAGCTTTCCCTTCATACCCAAAAGTATATACCCATCTAACTGAAAGTTATGAATTCTCCTTTACCTGCTCAGCTTTATGGTCTTTGTCTCGTTCCTGGAGCGCCCTAAGTCGTGCCACTTCTTTCTCCTTCTCTTTCTTTATTCGTTTCTGATCTGCCTCATACTCAGCCTCTCGCTCCTGAAAAAAAAAAAGAAAACAAACAACACCTTGAATTTTACATTCTGGTTTGCCAAAATACCTGAATCTGTCTCTGATTTTTTACAGTCTCCTTGAAATTAAATAATAATAATAATAATAAATCATTCACATTTAAAAGTTTGATAAGTACAAAGGTTCTTCTTTTTTCTCCTGAGGCTAACCTGTAACATGGAAAAAGTAAGCAGACTTTGGCATTTAGGACATCGCCAAGTCCATAAATTACAATGAGGTGTTCCACATTACTGTGGTGACCTGGCAAGCTGTCCAGGGTATACCCTGCCCTTGCCCACACTGAGCCGAGATGGGTGTTGATTTCCCCCAACTGTAATTAGCATTCGGTGGTTCAGAAAATGACCACATGTTAGAGGTTAGGTACCATTGTTTTGAGTCATATGTAGATGAAACCCCTCTCATTTAAACCTGACATCTAAGGTCTGGTGCTCTCAGTTAAGTGTGTGGTGATGCCAAGATCTAGAGATCCCTTGGGCCAACAAAATGCTATGGGTACCTAAGGGTCTGGCATTTGGATTAAAAAATCCTTTAAATTATTTAAAAAGCAGTACTTCCAGTGTAAGGAAAATCATGGTGCGTAGAGTTGTCTACATCTTTTGTAGATTTCAAACAATAGTCAGCTTGCCCTGAAATGGCTTCAAAGGCATGTTACGGGGAATATGCTTTGCGGCCGTCTCCTGTTTGCATGTGAAAAGGCTCATGCCATCTATGACACATGGTGGTGGAAATGTTATGATTTCGGGTTGCTTTGCCTCATATTGAACATGCCTGAATATACTGTGAGGCCACTGGCAAAGCTATCAACAGGATTCCACTAACAAAAAAAACACTTTGGTGGCCTTATCAACACCCAGATTTTAATCCCACATGAAATATTTTGGATATTTGTGAAGGGCAGTACATGCATGAAAACCATAAAACACTGTGTGAACATATAACACAGCAAGTGAAAGATGGGTAAAAAAAAATTCAGTACGCCAATGTCAGAGACTGGTGGACAATCATGTGAAATACCCACAAGAAGTAATTCCTGCTAAATGGAGCAATGTGAACTTCAGTATGGGATAATGCCACATTCATTACTTTCTGAATCGCTCAATCCTAAAGGGCCATGGGGAGGCTGGCACCTATTTCAGCTAATCTGGGCAAGAGCAGAGTACACCATGAACTTTTCGCCAGGTCATCACAGGCAGAAACATGCTGACGACAATGCAACCTACACTTTTCAAAGGTCAGCGGTAGCTCTTTTACATGCCTCTCACTATAGACATTGAAAGAAATGGTCAGCTTTTAATAACCCAGTTAGCTGCACTGGGTGGACAGCAGTGACATCTCGGAGATAGTTGGTCTTGAACCCCTGACCTCTGGATCAATAATCCTCCACCCTACCAGTTGGCCTCCGCTGCCTCGAATATTACATCTCGGGACTATATGAACTAATAATTAATAAAAACAAAATGATCAAGCCCTTTGTTTATGATCAATTTTCTTTAAAAAGCCAAGAATATAAAATATATTAGTGGAAGCAATAAAGGCAAAGGATGGTAAAGTTATTACAGAATATTTAGATCACATTTCAAAATTTAGATGATCACCGCCATCATCTTTGGTTTTACTGATGACAATGTGATAAAACATTTGTTATATCTTACTTCAGCAAATCCCTAATTAATATACATCACATTTCATCTTTTAAATTTTTGTCCAGTTGGTATGCAAACTTCTGTATCATTAGCAATCCTCAAACACCCCTGCAGTTAAAATGTGTAGAGACGGTGACCAGTTTCTTGCGTGTGTATTCCAGAGCACGAATGTCAGCCAGCCTCTCCTCTTCTTTCCTGCGTTCCTTGGCAAGAAGACTTTCTTCATTGAGTTTCAGAATTTCCATCTGAAGCCTCTTTTGCTCTGCTCTTCTCTTTTCCATAGCCTAGAGTCAAAATCCCAGACACAAATATTTAGACCCAGCCACACACTCATGACAATAATAACATCACAATTTCATCCGTGTATTCATTTTCTGAACTGCTTAATCCTAATTAGCGTCATGGGGAGACTGGCACCAATCTCGGCCAACTCTGGACAAGGGCAGAGTAAACCCTGGAGAGCTTGCCAGGCCATCACAGGGCTATATATGCAAGATTCTTGGACTTTTCAGGATTGTCAAGATTCATCATTTTGAGATCTAATAGTTTGAAATGAGAGTATATATATATATACACACACACACACACACACACACACACACACACACACACACACACACACATAGTGGTGGGGCAGTGGTGGCCTAGTGGTATAGGGCACTGGATCACTGATCCTAAGGTTGGGAGTTCGAGTCCCACCCTCCACAAGGTTGTCACTGTCCCCCCAGTACATTTAACTTGGTTATCAAAGGTCGGCCATGTCTCTCACTGCTATGGTGTGAGGTTCATGTAAAAGAACCATTGTTGACTTTCGTAAAGAGGAGCTGCAAAGCCGTTTAGCGTGTTTCTGTCCTTCGCTAAAGTGTTGTGTCAGGAAGGGCATCCGACGTAAAAACCTATGCCAAATCAAATGTGCGAATCAGATGATTCACTGTGGCGACCCCTGAAAAAGGGAAAAAGCCAAAAGAAGAAGAATATATATACACATGAATAAATAAATAAACAAATAATAAAACCGACCCACGTATTGTTTTATTATAATTTTAGTAAATAATATCAGTTCATTCAGTTCATTTTCTGTAACCGCTTAATCCTAATTAGGGTCACGGGGAGGCTGGCGCCCATCCCAGCCAACTTCGGGCGAGGGCAGAGTACACCCTGGACAGCTCGCCAGGCCATCGCAGGGCGGAAACACGCCGACGGCTTTGCAGCCTACTCTTGTCGAAAGTCAGCAATGGTTCTTTTACATGCCTCACACCATAGACAGTGAGAGACATGGCCGGCCTTTGATAAACCAGTTAGCTGCACTGGGGTTAGTAAATAATATTTCAACCAATATTGATTAAAATATCAACCAGAATATTTTACAGTAGAACAACCGAGAAATTTGATTTTGTGGACGCAGTGCTGTGCCTTATGCATTAACTTCAAGACAGCACAATGTTTACAGCGCTTTCTCTCCAAACTTAATATTATTTTAACACATAAACATTTTTGCTAAATTCTGACCCTATGAACCTTAATTGTATTAATTGTAGATTGAGATATTCTAAGAAAACTGACTTCAGCTTTTGACCAAATACTATTGATATGTTTTGGCGCTTCCCCTTTCATCCTTCAAATATTTTGGTCTGAGTTGATTCTGATCCCATACCGCCAACTCTTCCATTTGCATCCTCTCCAGGTTCTGCAGCATCTGCTGCCCTTCCTGTTCCTTCAGCTCATCCTGCAGCAGGTTTGCCTCGTGACGCTCCTCAATCTGTTTCATGATGCACATCTTCCCTCTGTAACAAAGACACATCCCCCACATGTTCAGTACCATAAACAAGCATTGAGATATTTGAGAAGAGACACATTAACAGCCCGCACTGAATCCTCTGATTTTTGCGTTGTTCATCAATCTGTTCCTGAACTTCCAGAGCCCGGCGACGATCCACCTCCATCAGGGCATCTAGCCTACGCTCCTCCTGCTCCAACTCAGTCAGAATCAGCTTCTTCTCCTCAATCTGGGCATCCCTCACTGCATGGCACTGCGCCTCCAGAATCAGCTGTACAGTTATGTTATCAGATGTGTGAACACTCACCAGAGTAATGTAGAGACACACACACACACACACACACACACACACACACACACACACACACACACACACGAAACACAATTAGGGAGCAAGAGCACCTCATTAAGTCTTTTAACTTCATCTTCTTGTTCTATCCTCAAGGTATTTGCTCTCTGCAGTAAATATTGAGCATGCTCCCTAGCCTCAGTTTCCAGCTTGCTCAGGGCTTGGTTCTTCTGACGGGACAGATCTGCTTGTTGCATGATCACCTTCCTCTCCTCAGCAGCATTCTAATATAGAAATAGAAACAATGAGTGCATATCAGTGATATGCGTGTGAGTATATCAGAGGGACAGCCCACGTAAGATGTTTTGGAGACAAAGTCAGAGAGGCTAGATTGAGATGGTTTGGACATGTACAGAGGAGGGATAGTGAGTATATTGGCAGTAGGATGCTGAGGTTGGAACTACCAGGCAGAAGGCCTCGTGGAAGACCAAAGAAGAGATTTATGGATGTGGTGAAGGAAGACATGAAGGTCGTTGGAGTCAGAAAAGAAGATACGGAGGACAGGGTGAGGTGGAGGCGGATGATTTGCTGTGGCGACCCCTGAAGGGAGCAGCCGAAAGTAAAAGAAGAAGAAACAATGAGTGCATAGACCGTCAGTGCAGCTAACTGGGTTATCAAAGGCCAGCCATGTCTCTCACTGTCTATGGCGAGAGGTTCATGTGAAAGAACCACTGCTGAGAGTAACAAGAGTAGCTGAATAACCGTCAGCATGTTTCTGTCCTGCAATGGCATGGCGAGCTGTCCAGGGTGTACTCTGCCCTCGCCCGAGTCAGCTGAGATGGGCGCCAGCCTCCCCGTGACCCTAATTAGGATTAAGCAGTTCAGAAAATGAATGAGTGGCTTTATCTAGAGCTAGTGCCATAAATATTTGGACAGTGTAACAGTTTTATTCATTTTGTTTCTGGACACAAGTGCAAGCAGTAACTATTTCACCATCTTCTTTTTTTTCCTTTCAGCTTTTTCCCTTTTCCAGGGGTCACCACAACAAATCATCTGATTCACATGTTTGATTTGGCATAGGTTTTTATGTCGGATGCCGTCCTGACACAACCCTTTAGCAAGAGGGCAGAAACACGCTGATGGCTATGCAGCTCCTCTTTATGAAGGTCAGCAATGCGTCTTTTACATCAACCTCTCACCATAGACAGTGAGAGACGTGGCCAGCCTTTGATAACATAGTTAGCTGCACTGGGGGAGGATTTGGGCAGTGACAACCTTGTGGAGAGTGGGACTCGAACCCCCAACCATAGGATCAGTGATCCAGCACCTTAACCACGAGGCCACCACTGCCCGTAACTATTTCACCATATTATTATTTATTTTGTTTCTTGTATTCTCCGATAGAGGTGAACATTCTCTGAAAGGCAATTGGAAGATCATTTTTATTCTACCCATCTTATTAAAGTAGTTTTTGAATGTTCATCAGTTCATTTTCTGTACCCACTTAATCCTAACTTGGGTCACGGGGAGGCTGGCGCCCATCCCAGCCAACTCTTGTCTAAAGTCAGCAATGGTTCTTTTCCATGCCTCACACCATAGACAGTGGGAGACATGGCCAGCCTTTGATAACCCAGTTAGCTGCACTGGGGGGGGGGGGGGGGCAGTGACAACCTTGTGCAGAGTGGGACTCGAACCCCCAACCTTTGGATCAGCAATCCGGCGCCTTATACCACTAAACCACCACTGCCCGTTCTTGAATGTTTATTAATCAAATGTTTAAGTAAATTATTAAAACATTCTCAGTTATCATAGTAGTGCAGTGAAAACTAGCACAAACTGACAACCAGTACACACTTGTAAACATTAAAATCAGTATTTTGGGGCTGTTTATCTTTCTTTTTGCTCATATATCACAAATAATACAATCTGCCAGTGTCGAGTGATAATGTTTTAATAAATAATTCAAATATCCTCGTATACTGTATTTGAAAATCACAAGTTGTTGGTAAAAATGTTCATCCGACTGACGACTGGTCAGACTGAAATAAACAGGATTAAAATCAGATGCAACATGATTAAGATGAAATTTGTAAGAATTAGGATTAAATGCATGCTTAGAAAGCAGTGATTTTTCATTGTTTCTAAACTATTTACAGCTGTGGGTCTATGCTGTACTGAATTCTCTTTATGTCCGGGTGAAAAAGTTGAGACCCCAATTGTTGCTGAGCAAACCACACTCTTATTATTTCACAAGGGCTCAGATGACCGTAACAGAAAAAGCACAAGGTCACAGATCATAGAGGCCATCCTTTGCATATAAGTATATGCATCTTTGAACCTACTGATGATATCATGATGTGATATGTGGTATTTTCCTGCATAATTTGTCCACACTCCACAAAGAAACGTTTTCATTTTTTTGCATGAAGTGCTCAGGTGTGTGAAATTACACACATTACTGGCTATTGCTTTGCTTGAAAAACCATCAACTACTTATTAAGTATCAATACGTTCTGTATTCTTCAGCAGTGCTTTGTTGTATAATGACAATAGACTGTGTACTTATCATACAAACTATCTGGTCAGATTATTACCAGACTTTGAGTTTGCCATTTAAAGCAAAACACTGATGTTCCTAATTCCCAGAATACAAACTGTGAAGTGCCAAATCTACATTTTGGACACGATGAAACAGCCATTGGGACAGTTGCGTGCCAAATCACTGAATCTTATCCCTTATCAAAGAAACTGAGGCCTTTGTGTTCCTGAGACACATTCTCTGATACGTTTGATTGTACCAGACAACGATTTCATCAGCTATATTGAAACTGTGCCTCAACTGTTTATTTGAAAATATTTTATCACATTAGACAAAACGTATTCAAAACATACTTTCTGCTCACCATGGTCTCTTCCTGGGCTTTATTCTGGGTCTCCAGTGCTGCATCCCTTTCCTCTTTCGTAAGCACGTGAGACTTACCCATGAGGCGTGCCACTTCAGTAGGGGGGAGAATGACGGACTGCCCAGACGGGTCCTTATTGGGAATTCTAATTAAAAAAGAATAAGTCATATTTCTGTCACATACCATGTCTCTGAAGACCTGACACAGTTAATAGGGAAATGAATAGGACCCCGCTAAGCTATACCGCTCGTGCAGTATTTACCTGACGTCCCTGATGAGGTCCTTGGTGATGATACGGATTGTGTCATGGTTTTGTGCTTTGGTGGCTGGAGCAGAGTGAGACTGGTTTCTGTAGTCATGTCTAGCAAGATTTTTGACTTCTGATCCAGACTACTTGGAAAAAAAAAAACAATAATATACAATAACTTCTTCTTCTTTTCCTTTCGGCTGTTCCCTTCAGGGGTCGCCACAGCAAATGATCTGCCTCCATCTCTCCCTATCCTCTGCATCTTCTACTCTTACTCCAACGACCTTCATGTCCGCCTTCACCGCATCCATAAATCTTCTCTTTGGTCTTCCTCTGGGCCTTTTGCCTGGTAGTTCCAACCTCAGCATCCTACGACCAATATACTCACTATCCCTCCTCTGTACATGTCCAAACCATCTCAATCTAGCCTCTCTGACTTTGTCTCCAAAACATCTAACATGTGCTGTCCCTCTGATGTACTCATTTCTGATCCTATCCATCCTCGTTACTCCCAAAGAGAACCTCAACATTTTCATCTCTGCTACCTCCAACTCTGACTCCTGTCTTTTCCCCAGGGCCACTGTCTCTAAACCATACCAAAAAAAATAAATAACTAATGAAAAAATGTCATGTAGTCCTCAACATGCCGTGACTGCAACTGAACTCACCTGTTTGACTGTTCCAAAAAGAGCTTCATCAACTTGAGAAGTCAGAGAACGTGTCCGGTAGCGGCGAGAATGAGCACTGGTGCTGGACTGCCGTGTAGACAATGATATCCTGTTCTGAGACTATAAAGATCATCGCCATAATATTAAATCCCGTTTCATAGATAAAGAATACTTGTTACAGATTCGGAGGAGTTCCGTAATCAATATTAGCAATAATGTTAGTGTACACTTGATAATTCATCTCCTTACTGCACCTCGACCTTCTGGGATAGACCTGACTCCCCTCTCCCATCGGTCAACTTCAATTACTATCAGGTCGAAAAACAGCTGAAATGAAAAGACTCCACTCAGACAAGGCAGCAGGACCGGACAGGGTGAACCCCCATGTCCTTAAAGCCTGTGTCTTTCAGCTCTCTGGAGTTTTACATTGCATCTTCACGATGAGCCTGAGTCTACAGCGGGTCTCAGTGTGATGGAAGACGCCATGCCTCGTTCCTGTAGCAACGATCCTACGTTCCAGTGGCCCCCAGGATTACAGACTTGCGGCACTGACTTAACATGTCATAAAGACCCTCGAAAGAGTGGATCTACTCCGATTAATGGTTAAACAACACATGAACCAGCTTCAATTTGCCTACAGCATCATCATTCACTCGAGGACACCATCTTCTTTATACCTGCTGAACCATGTCTACACTCTTCTGCATCAACCGGCAAGTACTGTAAGGGACATGTTTTTTACTTTTCCAGTGCATTCAGTGCCATCACGCCGACTCTGCTGGATGAGAAGCTGATGGCGATGCAAGTGGATGCCTCTATTATGTCCTGAATTGTGAGCTACCTGACCAGAAGACCTGTGGCACCATGTGTCAGACACGGTGGTCAGCAACACCAGAGGAGATGAGATGGAATATCGCGCTGTGGTTGATTCCTTTGTCACACGATGCGAGCCGAGTCATCTGTTTAATGATCCGAATCATCAGCTTAATGTGACAAAGATCAAGGAACTGATTGTGAATTTTAGAAGATTCTGTTTCCATCCAGGGCGAGCGACAATGCAGAAATGGTAGCGGATTACAAATACCTCAGAGTTCTTAAAAAAAAAAAGGTAAAGTCCTTTCGGATTTTTATACCCGAGCCATAGTCACTCATCAGGCCGATGCTTAGCCCCGGTTTCCATAGTGTGAAGCAATTAGGAGTACAACTCCTCCTGGATGGGATGCTAGTCCATCACAGGTTACCTTCCCAGTATATTTTTACTGGTACCCATTGATACTGCTGGGCGAACAGAGATACACTTGTGGTTAAGACCTTGCCCAGGGGTCACCTCAGAGTTCATATTGAAGATAAATTGGACTGGGTTATGAACACTACCGCACTTTACAATAAGGGCCAGACCTGACTCTAGTTTTCGCTGCTTAAGATGTTCTATGAGTCTGTTGTGACCAGTGCTGTTCTCTATGCTGTTGCATGCTGGGGCAGCAGGCTGAGGATTACTGTATAGATGCAAACAGACTGAACAAACTGAGCCACAAGTCCAGTAACTTTGTTGGGATGGAATGGGACTCTCTGATGATATTGTAGGAGTGGCGAATGCTGTCCAAAATCAAGACAATACTGAACAATACCTCCCATCCACTTCACAGCCTGAGATCAGTCACAGGAGCACATTCAGTGAGCAACTGATATGACCTAAATGCTCTACTGAATGACACAGGAAATTATTTCTACCTGTGGTCATTAAACTGGAAAACTCTTCGATATAACAACATTTGATTTGATTTGAAGTACTGTACTAATCATGTCAGGGAAATTATTTTCTCTGCATTTAACCCATCCAAAGTGAGCACACACACACACACTCACAATCTTGGAACAGTGTTCTGCCACACATTGGGGCCGCCCAGGGAGCAATTTGGTGTTCGGTGAATTACTCATTGCCACTTCAGAAATGAATGTGGATGAAGGGAAGGTGTAGATCCCTGCCCCACCACCACATATTTTTCCTGATGGTGCGGGAATCGAACCAGCAACCTTTCAATCCCAAAATCTGCTTCTCTAAACTTTAGGCTTACCGCTGCCCCAAAGGTCAATCACTGTAGACAGCGAGAACATGCACTGTTACACACCCTCATTTTGCATCGTATTCACATCCTACTGTTTATCATACTGATAATACTCTACATATCACTCATTGACAGGATTCATTCTGTATCTGTTTATATAGATATTATCCTCATTCATTCATTTTCTGTAACCACTTAATCTTAAATAGGGTCACGGGGGAGGCTGGCACCCGTTCTAACCGACTCCAGGTGAGGGCAGAGTCCACGCTGGACAGCTCACCAGGCCATCACAGAGCAGCTACTCTTGTTGAAAGTCAGAAATGTTTTTTTTTTTATATGAACCTCACATCATAGACAGTGAGAGACATGGCCAGTCTTTGATAACCCAGTAGCAGCACTTGGAGAACAGTGACAACCTTGTGGAGATTGGGGCTTGAACCCCCAAACTTAGAATCAGTGATCCAGCGTCCTTTACCACCAGGCCACCACTGCCCATATGGATATTAGTAACTTCTAATTTTAGACTTATATATATGAATATATTATCTCTCCACATCCAATCATGAGGAATGGACATCGATCCCCAAAGCTTGAAATGATGCTAATACAGGGATTGGTGATCATGGCTGTGATCACAATGATATACCGTATGGTTTGCCAAGCCACCTACGGGCAATTTGGAACTGCTAATTAACCTAGTTTTTACGTCGGATGCCCTTCTTGACACAATCCTTTAGCAAGGGATAGAAACACGCTGACGGCTTTGCAGCCTACTCCTTACAAAAGTCAGCAATGGTTCTTTTACATGCCTCACACCATAGACAATGAGAAACATGGCCTGCCTTTGATAACCCAGTTAGCTGTACTGGGGGGGACAGTGACAACCTTGTGGGGACTCGAACCCCCAACCTTAGGATCAGCAATCCTGCACCCTATGCACTAGACCATAACTGCCATATATATATATATATATATATATATATGAACTAGGAAGAAGGAGGGGCACATTCAGTCTGTCATTTGTAAACAATGGACGCAGTGTCATTACGTCAGTGTACTACGTAGGTACGTCTAGACTCAAAATTTGACTTTTTTTTTTTAATGTAAAATCGAAAAAACTAAAACAGATGAACATAAATCGGGGAGTTTCTGTATATGCTTGGTGCATAAGCATTTCAGGTACACGATGTACATGTAGCTTATACTATGCTTGTATAAACTACGCATTTTAAACATTTTTGAGATGTCAGTAGACACACTTAAAGCATTTCTTTGGGTTGAGAAAAAGTGTGTGTGGGAGGGTTCAGCCAATCAGACACCCCCCCCCCCCCCAGTTCCGCAGCCCCTCCTGGCCCTACAGTGATCTATTGGGGGTGGGGGGATAAGAATAAAGTGGTTCTAATTTTCTTGTTGTTGCTGTTGTTCTTCTTCTTCCTCTTCTTTTTCTTCTTCTTCTTCTTCTTCTTCTTCTTCTTCCTCTTATTATTATTATTATTACATAAAATAATCCCAGTGAGTGGCAGTTCTTGGCAGCTCAAGCTAAAGAAAGGTTGAGGTAACTAATAACCACTCTTTACATCCACAGCGAGTGGCAGTGTATCTCAGAATGCTTTAAAAAGACACAAGTTGAGGCAACGGGGTCCGACAGCAGGTGTTTCATTCCTTTCAGTGAAAACAGGAATTTGGGGCTCCAGTGAGCATCGAGGTTGAGATTGGACATCTAAACATTGTTTTTGCAGCTTGATTCATCTCCATGCAGTTTTAGTGAAGGTATATTGACGTGTATCTTCAGTATACTCTGCATTGTGCTGCTGCCACATGATTGACGTGTTTTACCAGTGTTTTGCTTTAATGTGATCCTTATGTTTGTGAAGAAGGAGTCAGTGTGCACGATGAGATTTAAATGATTATTTACGTTTCATTTTTAAAATGTAAGGAATAAAATATTTTAAAAATAGGAAATACCCTATAAATATAGATATTTAATTATGATGTTCTTCCTTTAGTGTGGAAGATCTGTGACTGTGAGTCTGGAGGTGACTGATTAGGCCGATCTGGGTCAGGAAGGTTCTCCCACATGGGCCACATGTGGATGGGTGCTGCAGTGGAGGTGGAGGTAGCTGAGCCTTTCACATGGTGCATCTTTTCTTGCCTGCAAGTGAGCCAGTGGTGAGCCCGTGGTGAGCTTTGCTTCATCAGGCTGAGCAGTCAACAGCAAGTGACTCCCAGGTGTTGAGGCAGATGTTGAAGCTTTTGAGGGACACCTAGAGACAGTCGTTGAAGTAGATTTTTTGGCCTCAGACTGAGCATTTGGTCTGACTCAGATCCCCGTATAGCAGTGTTTTTGCAGTCAGGTGGCTGGTGTTTGTATGATGTGATGGACCATCTGGTTTGGGCTTTCTGGAGGAAAGTATGGATGCTGGGAATGCCAGGCTGTTTTTGTTGCATTTTATGAGAAACACTGTAGTTTTAGGGGTGAAGCTCCCTTCTGCTTTCAAAACAACACAATAAATACTTTACTGCAGCCATAAGATACTAAAAACATTCTCTTGAGTTTCTGGCCCATGTTGGCATGAATGCATCACACACTATTAGGGTTGTGGAGAGTTTGGAGCCAATCTCAGCTAACACTGGGCGAAGGAAGAGCCCACCCTGAGATTTGTCAGTTTGAGAGATGGTGCATTATCATGCTGGAAGTAGCCATTAGAAGATGGGGACATTGCAGTCAGATGCCTGTATCATGGTCAGTAACAGCGCTCAAGTCAGCTGTGGTGTTCAAGCACTGGTTGCTTAACAAGCTCAACAACACTTTACACCATAACATCACCACTATGTTAACCTGCACTCTTGACACCCAAGGCTGTTCTGATCCATGGATTCATGCGGTTAGTGCCAAATTCTGTGGGTCTGCTCAGAAATCAAGACTCATCCCAGCCGGATATTTTTATTTTTTCAATCATTGTGTAGTTTTGAACAGCTTGTACATAATGTAGAATATTTTCTGTTTTCAGCTGACAGAGGTGGAACCCAACATGTCTGTTGCTATTGCAACCAACTTTCATTTTTTGCACCATTTTGAATATACTTTACGTTTTGTAAATATAGCAGATAAATAGTTAAATAATTAAACCCTCACGTCTGATCATAAGATTGTATTTTATGCTCCAACATGACGTATGATGTGAACATTATTCAAAACTGACTGCATGATCTGGTGCATTGCAATTTTATAATTTTGATAATCAATTACAGTATATTCTCAGACTTCAATAAACTAGGGGTTTTTTTACACACACACACACACACACACACACACACACACACACTTTTTCCAACTCACCATTCTTCTTTGCAGATGTTAGCAAACTAGAAAATACATATTACAGCAATCAGTGGTTTGTTGTTCTGTTACTATAGAAACTATTACCATAGTTTCACAGAAATGACTGGAGAGCTTATTGAACTACATTAGCTAGATGCGCCTCAGCAAAGAAATGGAGTCCCAGGCGCCAAGTCTCCGCCATCTTGGAGGTTGCTCAATAACATTGAAAAGTAATAATAATAATAATAATAATAATAATAATAATAATAATAGGGTGACACCCCCCAGTGCAGCTAACTGGGTTATCAAAGGCCGGTCATGTCTCTCACTGTCTAACATGTGAGGTTCATGTAAAAGAACTATTGCCAATTTTTGACAAGAGTAGCTGCATAGCCGTTAGCGTGTTTTATTCATTTATTTATTTATTCAGTTTTCTTTTAGCAGGGTAGCCCTTTCACCTCACTCGGAACTGCTCTGCCAAGGGGCCCTGCATCACGTGCAATTTTTTGCTATTGCCTTCTGCACGATGCGAACCTACGGGCAATTTAGAACTGCCAATTAACCTACTGTGCATGTCTTTGGACGCCGGGAGGAAACCGGAGCACCCGGAGGAAACCCACACAAGCACGGGGAGAACATGCAAACTCCACACAGAAACGCCCAAGCCGGGAATCGAACCCAGGCCTTCTTGCTGTGAGGCAGACGTGCTAAACGTGCTAACCTGGCGAGCCATCCAGGGTGTACTGTACTCTGGTGTCGGCTGGGATGGGCACCAGCCTTCCTGGGACCCTAATTAGGATTAAACGGCTACAGAAAATGAATGAGGATAATAGGGTGACACAGTGGTCTGGCTTTGCGTCCATGTTTGGTGTTTCTATTTGGAGTTTGCATGTTCTTCCCATGCTTGCATCGGTTTCCTCCAGGTACTCCCACTTCCTCCCACAGACCAAAAACTTAGACTAACTGGCTGTTCCAAATTGCACCAAGGTGTGAGTGTGAATGGTTGTGTGAGTGTTGGCCTGGCGAGCTGCACAGGGTGTACCTGCCCTCATCTAGAGTGTGTTGAGATGGGCATCAGCCTCCCTGCAATCCTAATTAGGATTAAGGGGTTTAGGGAACGAATTAATTATTATTATTATTATTATTATTATTATTATTATTAATAATAATAGTAATAATAATAATAATAACTGTTTGATAAATTGAAAATAAAAATAATTCATTAATTATTTCATAAAATAAATAAATATTAAATACACAGCAAATGCACTTGAATAAATAGTTTAATAACTAATATTATTTATATATGAATAAAAAATCATTCACAATAAATACATTAATACATAAAACAGAGAAATATTTTATAAATATATTATTAAACTAATTATTATGATTGATTCAAAAATAATAAATACAAATAGTTATTACAAACTAAATATATAAAGCAAACATCAATCACAAATGTAAATAATATACAATTCATAAATGTTACACAGATTGCTAACGTACAAACAAATCAATCGTTAAAAATAAATAATTTTACTGAATTTACTCAGAAAACATAAAAACAGTTTAGTGTTATATAAATGATTAATGCACTAAATAATAAAATAAGCAGTAAAAATAAATCATGAATAATAAACTTAATTTGTAAATATATTCAGTAATAAATACCGACTCATAATATGCTGTGATGAACCAGAAATACCCAATAAAATACAAAACAAACAAATAGCCACTCGGTTGAATTCTAAATGATGCATGAATCAAACTCATCCATTCATTTTCTGAACCACTTAATCCTAATTAGGGTCGCAGGGAGGCTGACGCCCATCTCAACAAACTCTGGGCACGGGTGGGTTACATCCTGGACAGCTCGCCAGGGCCTCGCAGGGCCAACATTCACACTCTCAGTCCCACTCATATCTATGGGCGATTTGAACAGCCAATTAACCTCCTGTGCATGTTTTTGGACGGTGGGAGGAAACCGGAATACCCAGAGAAAACCCACACAAGCACAGGGAGAACATGTAAACTCCACCCAGAAACACCTGAGCTGGGAATCAAACCCAGGTGGACATACTAACCACGACACCACAGTCTAATCCATTATTATTATTATTATTATTTTGATATATAGTACTGTATCAATCCCACAAGGGAAATTTTTGCCTTTAACCCATCCAAAGTGAGCACGGACACACACGGACACACACACACACACACACACACACACACACACACACACTATTTGGTGTTATTGCACATATCTATGTAAGTGTATAAATCATCATTTTCTATTACTGCTTAATCTTAATTAGGATCATGGGGAGGTTGGCGTCCATCCCAGCCAACTCAGAGCTGTTTCAGAGCGAGGGCAGAGTGCACCATGGACACTTCACTCGGCTCTCACAGGGCAGAAACATGCTGACATGTTTCTTGTTGAAAGTCAGTAATGGTTCTTTTACATGAACCTCTCACCACAGACAGTGATAGACATGGCCAGCCTTTGATAACCCAGTTAGCTGCACTGGGGGGGGGGGGGACAGTGACAACTTATGGAGAATGGTGCTTGAACCCCCAACCTGAGGATCAGGTGAAAGGAAATTAGGATTTCTTTCTTTGACATTGTTCTTTGCACGCCTCACACTTCCAAGATGGCGTCAGCTTGCGTTTAACCTATCCAAGAAGCGTGCTCTTTTATTATGGGATATCTATGGTCATATCGATGGACCTGGATGCTATTACTGTAGTCCGTCTTATTATTAATTGAATGTGATTTATGCAGTTATAAGTCCAGTTGAAAAGTCTGCCTGCAAGCTTCAAAGCTTCGTTTTGCTATTAGTACTATAAAGTGTTTATATATAGTGTCATGTGAATAGTTTATTTACACTGGAGGATCCAGGAATTAACTATTGGGGTGCACAAGGGTAAGTAATTTTTTGCAACTTTCATGCAAATACAGTATAACAACATGCGTTCCAGATTACCTTTATTTTTAAGAGATGCTCATGACATTTTTGCAGAAGAAAAGAAAAAACAAAACAAGGTAGGGATGGCAGCAAAGAAAATTCGGAAAAGATAAAATGAGGCATCCGCCCCCAGTTCCACTTATGATCTAAGACTGACTTTTGATTTAAGCTTTGGTTTAAGGTTGATTGAAGATTAAAGTTTGATTTAAGACCGGCTTTGTCTGTATTTTCACAGGAGATATGAGAGTCCAGTCTGGGACAGCATGGTGCGTATTATACACATTCCCGATGTGCGCCGCCAGGGGGCAGCAGAGCATTCTGAGCTGACTAAACGTTGATGACGTGAAAACAAGGCATGTGCAGTCCTTCTCGTACAATGAGGGGGATCAGCCCAGGCGGGAAGGGGCCGAACGACGACTCGGACACTTGGGATCGCAGGTGTCCCCACTGTTCCAGACTAGGCGCCTCCAGCCTGGGCTTGCGCAGCCACCTCCGGAAACACAGATGGAAAGTCGACATACGACCAGATCGCTTTACGAGTGGTCTATCGGAACCAAAATCTGAAACACATTCTATAGAAAGTCTTCTGTTGGGGGTTCAAGTCCCACTCTCCACAAGGTTGTCACTGTCCCCCCCAGTGCAGCTAACTGGGTTATCAAAGGCAGGCCATGTTTCTCACTGTCTATGGTGAGAGGTTCATGTAAAAGAACCATTGCTGACTTTCGTAAAGAGTAGCTGCAAAGTCGTCAGCGTGTTTCTGTCCCTTGCTAAAAAAGGGTTGTGACAGGAAGGGCATCCGACGTAAAAACCTCTGCCAAATCAAACGTGCGAATCAGATGATTCGCTGTGGCAACTCCCGAGTAGAAGGGAAAAAGCCGAAAGGAAGACAGACATTCTATAGAAAGTCTTCCTCATTAATACGGTATTAATGTAGTAAAATGTATTAATGAGTCAGAAAAACTTTTCCATTTTTACTGTTATATTTATCGATGATACACATTATACAGCATTTACTGTTGTTAGGCCTCCGTCAGTCGTTGCCGACTACGGATTTCGCGCATCGGAGAGTCAGATTTTTATTGGCACTTCCGACTGTGGCTGGCAAGACCAATGCGGGAGTGGAAATCACGAGTGCATCTGGAGCAGATGTAGTTTGATGGTATGGCTGGAGTGCAAGCCTTCTGCTTGCCTCTTTTCTCTGGGAGTGGCGTGGATCTTGTCTTCTCCAATCTTGAGTTGTTTCTGGAGAGTAATGCGCCATTTGCTGCGGTCAGCTGCTACCTTTTCCCAGTTCTCTGTGTTGATGTTCAGGGCTTTCATGTCACGCTTGCAGACATCTTTGTATCACACGTGAGGCCGGCCAACACTTCTCTTGCTTGAGGCTAGTTCACCGTAGAGGAGGTCCTTTGGAATACGTCCTTCTTCCATCCTACGCACATGACCAAGCCATCGGAGTCTGCGTTGTCTAAGTAGTGTGAACATGGTGGAGAGTCCTGCACGCTCAAGAACTTGGGCGTTGGAAACTTTGTCACTCCAATGAATGCCAAGAATTCGACGAAGCAAGCGCATGTGAATGTTGTTAAGTTTGCGCTCCTGTCGGGAGTATGTTGTCCATGTTTCGCTGCCATAGAAGAGAGTGCTGACGATGCAGGCATTGTACACTGTCATTTTTGTTGGAGTTGTCAGCTTTGAGTTCTCCCAGACGCAGGTGGTGAGGCATCCCAGTGTTGTAGCAGCCTTGCCGATGTGCTTGTTGATTTTGGCATCGAGCGACAGGTTGTCACTGATGGTGGATCCCAGGTATATAAACTGGTGCACGACTTCGAGCTGATAATCGTCGATGTGAATGAGAGGTGCAGTTTCCATACCCTGACACAGCACGTTGGTCTTTTTCAGGCTGATCGTCAGTCCGAAGTCTTTGCAGGCCTGGGAGAACCTGTCCATGAGGCATTGAAGTTCATGCTCAGTGTGTGAAGTCACAAAAACATCATCAGTAAAAAGCATATCTCTAACAATTTTCTCCCTCACTTTTGTTTTCGCTTTCAGTCGAGCGAGGTTGAAAAGTCAATCATCAGATCTTGTTCGTAGATGGCAGTTCCAAAAGCATGCTTTAGAAGCATGGCAAAAAAGATTCCAAAGAGGGTAGGAGCAAGAACGCATCCCTGCTTCCCTCCACTCTTGATGTCAAATGAGTTGGACATACTGCCTTCATACTGGATTGTTGCCTTCATGCCATCGTGAAAGAATCTGATGAGGCTGTGAAGTTTAGGAGGGCAACCAATCTTTGGAAGGATGATGAAAAGTCCTTCCCTGCTGACGAGGTCAAAGGCCTTGGTCAGGTCTATGAAGGCTATATATAGTGGCTTGTGTTGTTCTCTACATTTCTCCTGAAGTTGGCGCAAGGAGAATATCATGTCCACGGTTGAGCACTTGGATCGGAAACCACACTGGGACTCGGAGTAGATGCGCTATGCAAGTTTTTGAAAGCGTACAAGCAAGACACGGGCGTAAAGTTTTCCCACAATGCTCAGGAGAGCGATACCTCTGTAGTTGTTGCAATCACTCCTTTTGCCCTTGTTCTTATAGAGGGTGACAATCTTAGCATCTCTCATGTCTTGTGGCACAGCTCCCTCTCTCCAACATTGGCATAGGACGTCATGAAGAGATTATAGAAAGGTGTCTTTACAGCACTTTATTAAGTGGGGTGGTATGCCATCGGCACCAGGTGCTTTTCCGCTGGCTAGGCTATCAATTGCTTTACAGAGCTCGGCAAAAGTTGGTTTAGCATCTAGCTCCTCCATGATGGGTAGAGATTCGATGGCATCGAGGGCTGCAGCGGCAACTTTGTCTGAAAGAAGGAGTTGGTCACGCACAGTCCATTGTAGGAGCAAAACTCCAGGAGGCGCTGGATCTTGCCATTATTGCCATCATTGATCTTGCCAACTCCGTGGTGTCCTAGACAGGAAGGCCAGGAATCGTGATCGGCACCCACACGAGCGTTAAAGTCTCCCAGGATGATGACATGTTCCTTTGGAGGTATGTTCGACATGATGTTGTTCATGCTTGCATAAAACTCATCCTTAGCTGCTGTTGAAGATGTAAGAGTGGGAGCATAGGCGCTGACAAGGGTGACGAAGCCTTCAGAAGTATGGAGACGTTCGGATCCCTTGTCTCCTGGTTCAACCATCTTCAACAGGGTGTTCCTGACTGCAAATCCAACTCCATGCTCTCTTCGGTGCTCAGCACTCTTCCCTTGCCAGAAGAAGGTGTAGTCTTTCTCCTTGAGTGTTTCTGTGTCGGCAAGGCGGGTTTCCTGCAGCGCAGCGATGTCTACATTTAGTCTTGATAGCTCGTTGTTGATGATGGCTGTCTTTCTTGCATCACTGATTGCATGTAAATCTTGGGAAAGTCCAGGTGTCATCGTTCGGACGTTCCAGCTTCCTAGTTTTAGGACTGGGGGCCTATTTTCTTTTTCGTTAGTTGTTTTGCCTGGTGCGGGTCTTGCAGTCTGCTTGTCGGTTTTTGTCCTGATCCCCGAGCACCCAATGAGGAAGGCAGACTGTGGCGGGATAACCCCTTATTGACTGGGAGCTGCCCAACTTGAGGCGGGTGGTAGCTATCCAGTGAAATCTGAAGATCTCTCCCACCGTCAGAAGCAACCCCTGGCGCCACGCTCTTCGCCAATCGAGCACTGCGGCTTATAACCGGTATCTGCTGCTTCCCGTGTTGATTCCACGCTGTGAAGCGTAGCTAGAGTGACCTCTCCAGGGCGCAAGCCAGGGCAAAAATGTTTTGGAGGAAGAGCTGTTGCCCATGTGGCAGATCCCCCCTCTCCACATTGTTGATGGATCCAAAGGAACAGCAGAAGCTGGTACAAATTGGCACCAACAGTGTTGCAGGAGATGCCGGAACGTTTCTGATGTCTGAAGCGGACCGCTTTAGGGACTCCATCTCCGGATTTTTCC
Organism: Plotosus lineatus; assembly: GCA_024760905.1. Classification (NCBI taxonomy): domain Eukaryota; kingdom Metazoa; phylum Chordata; class Actinopteri; order Siluriformes; family Plotosidae; genus Plotosus; species Plotosus lineatus. The sequence continues at coordinate 52,006,511 of CM045736.1, forward strand.
TCAGGGTTTACTCCCAAAGCCTTCCTCTCAAGTGAGTGATCCACAAGGCAGGAGAGGGTTAAAGTCAGAGTTTTCCATCTCCTAGATGAGTTGCTTTACAGGGCTAACGGGTCTCATCTACCCATCCCATGCGGCAGGTAGTACTGGGTTACATGTTACCAATAGCAGGGATAATCCTGACCTGACTTGACCAGTCCTGACTTGATATACTGTTGTAAAGCACTAGTATTAAAGCCTTTTTCCATTATTATTACAGTACAGTACCTAATTTAATGTTTAGAATGTTTGCGCGTGAGATTTTATATTCTGTAGCATGTTTAACAAATGATACCAAAAGGATAAACTTTATTACGCTTCATGTCCTTTTACATTGAACTTGGAGTGACGTCTCCAAGATGGCGCTGCCTAGAGGGCGACGTCGCGGAGTTCTCAGAGTCAAATTGTTTCTTTGTTCGTTTTAATTTGTTTTATTTGTTATTTTGTTTGTTCTTGTTTTGCACTATGCTCGTCTATGACCAGTTGACCCTACTACAGCTATGAGATCGGAGTGTTCAACTCCTATCCTGAGCTAATATGCTATGGTAGCTCAATGCTAGCCGCGCCCCAGCTAACAATAATCCCAGGCGGAGTTCTCAGAGTCATGTTGTTTCTTTTGATTTGTTTTATTTGTTGTGTTGTTTGTTCATGTTTTGCATTATGCTCGTCTATGACTGGTCAACCCTACTACAGCTATGACATCGGAGGTTTGTGAAGTTTAGCACCTTCCTATCCTGAGCTAATATGCTATGGTAGTTCAATGCCAGCCGACCCTGGCTAACAATAAGCCCAGGCGGGAAGTGACCGAATGACGAGTCCGGCGCTTGGGATTGCAGAGGATGAAGGCCGTGTACCCGGCTGGTGCAATCGCCTCATCAGGTGTACTCTCCTCGAGCCATGTTTCACAGAAACACAGCATGGAACAGTCCTGTAGATCCCTCTGGGCTGCAATCTGAGCATGAAACTTGTCCATCTTGTGTCGCAGGGACTGAACATTTTCAAGCAGTTTGACCGGAAGTGCTAACCTTCCACTTCTAACCAAGCGCTGGAGACTCTGAGAACTCCTCCTGGGCTTATTGTTAGCCGGGGTGTGGCTAGCATTGATCTCTTCTTCTTTTCCTTTCGGCTGTTCCCTTCAGGGGTCGCCACAGCAAACCATCCGCCTCCATCTCACCCTGTCCTTTGCATCTTCTTCTCTTACTCCAATGACCTTCATGTCCTCCTGAACCACATCCATAAATCTCTTTTTTGGTCTTCCTCTAGGCCTTCTGCCTGGTAGTTCCAACCTCAGCATCCTACAACCAATATACTCACTATCCCTTCTCTGTACATGTCCAAACCATCCCAATCTAGCCTCTCTGACTTTGTCTCCAAAACATCTTACATGGGCTGTCCCTCTGATGTACTCATTTCTAATCCTATCCATCCTCGTTACTACCAGAGAGAACCTCAACATTTTCATCTCTGCTACCTCCAGCTCTGCCTCCTGCCTTTTCCTCAGCGCCACTGTTTCTAAGCCATACAACATCGTTGGCACTACACTTTTCCTTTCATTCTTGCCGATACCTTCCTATCACACATCATACCGGACACTTTTCTCCAACCATTCCAACCAGCCTGCACACGCTTCTTCACCTCTTTTCCACACTCTTCATTGCTCTGAACTATTGAGCCTAAGTACTTAAAATCCTCCACCTTCATTATCTCTGCTCCCTGTAACATCACCGTTCCTCCTGGGTCTTTCTCATTCACACACATGTATTCTGATTTTCTGAGGCTAACCTTCATTCCTCTCCTTTCCAGGGCATACCTCCACCTCTCTAGATTTTCCTGCACTTGTTCTCTGCTCTCACTACAGATCACAATGTCATCTGCAAACATCATAGTCCATGGAGATTCTTGCCTAACCTCGTCTGTCAGCCTGTCCATCACCATCGCAAACAAGAAGGGGCTCAGAGCTGATCCTTGATGCAGTCCCACCTCCACCTTGAATTCGTCGGTCACGCCGACAGCACACCTCACCACTGTCTTACAGCTCTCATACATGTCCTGCACCACTCTAACATACTTCTCTGCCACTCCAGACTTCCTCATGCAATATCACAGTTCTTCTCTTGGCACCGTATCATATGCTTTTTCCAGATCCACAAAAGCACAATGCAGTTCCCTCTGACCTTCTTTGTACTTCTCTATTAACATCCTCAAAGCAAACATTACATCTGTGGTGCTCTTTCTTGGCATGAAACCAAACTGTTGCTCACAAATGCTGACCTCTGCCCTTAGTCTATCTTCCACTATTCTTTCCCATAATTTCATCGTATGGCTCATCAACTTTATCTCTCTGTAGTTGCCACAACTCTGCACGTCTCCCTTGTTCTTAAAAATGGGCACCAGCACACTTCTTCTCCATTCCTCCGGCATCTGCTCACTCTCTAAGACCTTGTTGAATGTTCTTGTCAGAAAATCTACTGCTACCTCTCCTAGACACTTCCATACCTCCACAGATATATCATCAGGACCAACTGCCTTTCCATTCTTCATCCTCTTCAGTGCCCTCCTCACCTCACCCTTACTAATCATTGCTACTTCCTGCTCCTCAATGGTCACCTCTTCTACTCTTTTTTTCTCTCTCTCATTTTCCTCATTCATCAGCTCTTCATAGTACTCTTTCCATCTTCCCAGCACACTTCTGTCATCAGTCAATACATTTCCCTCTCTGTCCTTTATCAATCTAACTTGCTGCATGTCCTTCCCATCTCTATTTCCCTGCTGTGCCAACCTGTATAAATCATTTTCTCCCTCTTTACTTTCCAACCGAGCAATCAAGTCATCATACGTCCTCTGTTTGGCCTTAGCCACTGCTACTTTCGCCTTACGCTGTGTCTCCCTGTACTCCTGTTTACTCTCTTTGGTCCTCTCAATGTCCCACTTCTTCTTAGCTAACCTCTTCCTTTGTACACACTCCTGCACTTCCTCATTCCACCACCAAGTCTCCTTATCTACTTTCGTTCTAGAGGACACACCAAGTACTCTCCTACCTGTGTCCCTGATCACATTTGCTGTGGTTGTCCAGTCATCTGGAAACACCTCCTGACCACCCAAAGCCTGTTTCAACTCCTCCTTGAAGACAACACGACACTCTTCCTTTTTCAACTTCCACCACTTTGTCTTCTGCTCTGCTGTTGCCTTCTTCACCTTCCTCACCATCAGCGTCATCCTGCACACCACCATCCTATGCTGTTTGGCAACACTCTCATCCACTACTACTTTGCAGTCACTGACTTCCTTCAAATTACATCGCCTACACAAGATATAGTCAACCTGTGTGTTCCTGCCTCCGCTTCTATAAGTCACCATATGCTCCTGTTTCTTCTTGAAGAAAGTATTCACCACAGCCATTTCCATCCTTTTTGCAAAATCTATCAACATCTGTCCTTTTGTGTTCTTGTACTGGATACCAAACCTGCCCATCACTTCCTCGTCCCCTCTGTTGCCTGCACCAACATGTCCATTGAAGTCTGCACCAATGACCACACTTTCACCTCTGGGGGTATTCTACATCACTTCATCTAAGTCACTCCAGAATCTCTCCTTCTCTTCTGGCTCACGTCCTGTCTGTGGGGCATAAGCACTAACAACATTGACCATCACGCTGATGACTCCTACTCCATTTCTCTTCCCATCCACACCATGATAAAACAGCTTAAACCCTGCACCTAAGCTTTGCTACCTTTCCACCTGGTCTCCTGAACACACAGTATGTCCACCTTCCTCCTCTGCATCATGTCAGCCAGCTCTCTAGCTTTTCCTTGCATAGTTCCAACATTCAAAGTCCCTACTCTCAGTCCTAGACTCGTGCTTTTCCTCTTCTCTCTCTGCCTACGGACACGCCTCACGCCTCTCCTTCTTTGACGTCATCGACCAACAGTAGTCAAATTTCCACCAGCACCCTGTTGGCCAACAGCACTGATGGCGGTAGTTGTTAACCCGGGCCTCGACCGATCCGGTATGAGATTTGTGTTTATGGTTTGCATTTTGCCCTTCCTGTCACAACCCTCTGCATTTCTCCAGGCTTGGGACCAGCATAAGGGGGAGAGACACCGGTTAGTGCACCCCCCCCCCCTTCATGGCTGCAGTGCAGCTAGCATTGAGCTACTACAGCATATTAGCTCAGGATTGGAATTGAAGACTCCGATCTCATAGCTGTAGTAGGGTCGATCGGTCATAGACGGCCATAGTACAAAACATGAACAAACAAAACAACAAATAAAACAAATTAAAACGAACAAAGAAACAATTTGACTCTGAGAACTCCATGACATCGCCCTCTAGGCAGCGCCATCTTGGAGATATCACTTCAAGATGTCACTCCAAGTTCAATGTTAAAGGATCTTCTTCTTCTTCTTCTTTTACTTTCGGCTGCTCCCTTCAGGGGTCGCCACAGCAAATCATCCGCCTCCACCTCACCCTGTCCTCCGCATCTTCTTTTCTGACTCCAACAACCTTCATGTCTTCCTTCACCACATCCATAAATCTCTTCTTCGGTCTTCCTCGAGGCCTTTTGCCTGGTAGTTCCAACCTCAGCATCCTACTGCCAATATACTCACTATCCCTCCTCTGTACATGTCCAAACCATTTCAATCTAGCCTCTCTGACTTTGTCTCCAAAACATCTTACGTGGGCTGTCCCTCTGATATACTCATTTCTGATCCTATCCATCCTCGTTACTCCCAGGAGAACCTCAACATTTTCATCTCCGCTACCTCCAGCTCTGCCTCCTGCCTTTTCCTCAGCGCCACTGTTTCTAGGCCATACAACATCGCTGGCCTCACCACCATCTTGTACACTTTTCCCTTCATTCTTGCTGACACTCTCCTATCGCACATCACACCGGATACTATTCTCCAACCATTCCAGCCTGCCTGCACACGCTTCTTCACCTCTTTTCCACACTCTCCATTGCTCTGGATTGTTGAGCCTAAGTACTTAAAATCCTCCACCTTCGTTATCTCTGCTCCCTGTAACATCACCGTTCCTCCTGGGTCCTTCTCATTCACACACATGTATTCTGATTTTCTGAGGCTAACCTTCATTCCTCTCCTTTCCAGGGCATACCTCCACCTCTCGAGATTTTCCTGCACTTGTTCTCTGCTCTCACTACAGATCACGATGTCATCTGCAAACATCATAGTCCATGGAGATTCTTGTCTCACCTCGTCTGTCAGCCTGTCCATCACCATAGCAAACAAGAAGGGGCTCAGAGCTGACCCTTGATGCAGTCCCACCTCAACCTTGAATTCGTCGGTCACACCGACAGCACACCTCACCACTGTCTTACATCTCTCATACATGTCCTGCACCACTCTAACATACTTCTCTGCCACTCCAGACTTCCTCATGCAATACCACAGTTCTTCTCTTGGCACCCTGTCATATGCTTTTTCCAGATCCACAAAGGCACAATGTAGCTCCCTATGACCTTCTCTGTACTTCTCTATTAACATCCTCAAGGCAAACATTGCATCTGTGGTGCTCTTTCTTGGCATGAAACCAAACTGTTGTTCACAAATGCTGACCTCTGCCCTTAGTCTAGCTTTCACTATTCTTTCCCATAACTTCATCGTATGGCTCATCAACTTTATCCCTCTGTAGTTGCTGCAACTCTGCACGTCTCCCTTGTTCTTAAAAATGGGCACCAGCACACTTCTCCTCCACTCCTCCGGCATCTGCTCACTCTCTAGTACCGTGTTGAATGTTCTTGTCAGAAAATCTACTGCTACCTCTCCTAGACACTTCCATACCTCCACAGGTATATCATCAGGACCAACTGCCTTTCCATTCTTCATCCTCTTCAATGCCCTTCTCACTTCACCCTTACTGATCTTTGCTACATCCTGCCCCTCAATGGTTACCTCTTCTACTCTTTTTTCTCTCTCATTTTCCTCATTCATCAGCTCTTCAAAGTACTCTTTCCATCTTCCCAGCACACTTCTGTCATCAGTCAATAGAGTTCCCTCTCTGTCCTTTATCAATCTAACTTGCTGCACGTCCTTTCCATCTCTATTTCTCTGCTGTGCCAACCTGTATAGATCATTTTCTCCCTCTTTACTATCCAACCTATCATACAAGTCATCATATGCCCTCTGTTTGGCCTTAGCCACTGCTACTTTCGCCTTACGCTGTGTCTCCCTGTACTCCTGTTTGCTCTCTTCAGTCCTCTCAATGTCCCACTTCTTCTTGGCTAACCTCTTCCTTTGTACACACTCCTGCACTTCCTCATTCCACCACCAAGTCTCCTTATCTACTTTCCTTCCAGAGGACACACCAAGTACTCTCCTACCTGTGTCCCTGATCACATTTGCTGTGGTTGTCCAGTCATTTGGAAGCACTTCCTGGCCACCCAAAGCCTGTTTCAACTCCTCCTTGAAGACAACACGACACTCTTCCTTTTTCAGCTTCCACCACCTTGTCTTCTGCTCTGCCTTTGCCTTTTCACCTTTCTCACCATCAGAGTCATCCTGCACACCACCATCCTATGCTGTTTGGCAACACTCTCACCCACGATGACTTTGCAGTCACTGACTTCCTTCAAATTACATCGCCTACACAAGATGTAGTCTACCTGTGTGCTCCTACCTCCGCTTTTATAAGTCACCCTATGCTCCTGTTTCTTCTCGAAGAAAGTATTCACCACAGCCATTTCCATCCTTTTTGCAAAATCTATCAACATCTGTCCTTCATGCGTTCCTGTCCTGGATACCAAACCTGCCCATCACTTCCTCGTCCCCTCTGTTTCCTGCACCAACATGTCCATTGAAGTCTGCACCAATGACCACTCTTTCACCTCTGGTGGTACTCTGCATCACTTCATCTAAATCACTCCAGAATCTCTCCTTCTCTTCTAGCTCACATCCTGCCTGTGGGGCATAAGCACTAACAACATTGAGCATTACACCTTCAATTTCTAACTTGAGACTCATCACTCTGTCTGACACTCTTTTCACTTTTAGAACATTCCTGACAAACTCCTCCTTCAAGATGACTCCGACTCCATTTCTCTTCCCATCCACACCGTGATAAAATAGCTTAAACCCTGCTCCTAAGCTTTTAGCTTTGCTACCTTTCCACCTGGTCTCCTGAACACACAGTATGTCCACCTTCCTCCTCTGCATCATGTCAACCAGCTCTCTACCTTTTCTGTGCATAGTTCCAACATTCAAAGTCCCCACTCTCAGTCCTAGACTCATGCCTTTCCTCTTCTCTCTCTGCCTACGGACACGCCTTCCACCTCTCCTTCTTCGACGTCTTCGACCAACAGTAGTCCAATTTCCATCAGCACCCTGTTGATTGACAGCACTGATGGCGGTCGTTGTTAACCCGGGCCTCGACCGATCCGGTATGGAGGTAATACTTTTGATTTGCATTTTAAGTAATTGGCATTGGTTTTACGTCAGATGCCCTTCCTGACACAACCCTCTGCATTTCTCCGGGCTTGGGACCGGCATGAGGGGGAGAGACACTGGTTAGTGCCCCCCCACCTCATGGCTGCATTCAAGTTCAATGTTAAAGGATATGAAGCGTAATAAAGTTTATCCTTTTGGTATCGTTTGTTAAACATGCTATAGAACTTAACTATAATATATATATATATATATATATATATAGATATATATATATATATATATATATATATATATATATATATATATATATAATGAGGCTTTGTGTGTTCAAGCGATAGCAGTAGTTATTTACAGAATAAAAGTACATTTAAAATCATTGTACTGTGTTGTTTTTATTGTGTCATGAATCTGTACCCGGAACATCATGCACTTATCCAAAAATATCAGCAAGACTATGGTTTTACAAAGAATAAAGAACACTTGTGAAAAGATATTTCTTTCTGACTGTGTGCACTGTTTTCATAGCTGATAGTCCAATAAGAACTGCTGTTAGCAACTTCCGTATCCATTTGATTCACTAGTAGGCCCGTGCAGGTCTTAACCGACATCAAATCATCTGTGACTTGATTTACAACAACTAATTTTCACAAACTAGGTGATAAAGGAGTGCACGTTGATGTAGCGGTTTGCTCTCTTACCTAACAGGAAGAAGGTCCTTGGTTTCTGCTCCATGGATGGCAAGGGCATTTCTGTGTGGAGTTTGCATATTCTCCCTATGTCTGTGTGGGTTTCCTCTGAGTGTTTTGGTTTGTGAATGGTTATGTTGACCCTGCGATGGACTGGTGAGGTGGTCGGGCATACCCAACTTTTCTCCAAGTCAATTGAGATGGGCTCCCGCTTCCGTGTGACCCGAAAGAGGATAAACAGTACAGAAAATGAATGAATATGCAGTCTGTGTTTTATCTTAAGATCTTTTTTGGTGTACCATCTTGAAAGATGCTGCCAGTTTGTCTTAACATTACACTGACATTTGGTAACAGTCAACTATGTTTGGTAATGTGCTCATCACTTATACCCCTATCATTGGCATTTCTGGCTTGCATATCAGGATAAGTGGCAGTAAGATCCAAGCGTCATAGCAATGCCATTTTACCTAGTCAATACTCTTGGGTGTGCCAGTGTATTTTGTTTTTTTAAGTTCATACCTAAAACTGATTTTTATTGCTGTTTTTGCCACTGCTGCACTAAGGTCAAGTGACACATGCAAAAAAATATAGCCTGGATCAGAGGCCAGTAGTAGGTCTTTTGCCGCCTTGTGCAATGATGCAGCTGAAATCCTGATTTTGTTGTGTTATTCCTACATAAACAAAACTGCTGTATCACAACTTTTTTATCTTGTAGATAAAAGGGATGTTCAATATTGTTTTATAGGTAAACAGTTAAGGGGTGTATTTCGATTAAATTTGAGAATTATGTTGCTCTAGTAGCACTAGAACAGTGGTTCTTAACCTGGGTTCGATCGAACCCTAGGGGTTTGGTGAGTCAGTCTCAGGGGTTCGGCGGAGGTCAAGACAAACACCCGACTCGTATTCATGATGACACACCCCACTTGGCCATCACTACATTGCTCAGCCAATCTGTGCTGCAGGAAATTTGGTGTGCTCAGTAGTCGAACTGTGACTATCAGGATGGTGCGTCGTGTGATTTCTTTCTTAATGTTTTAATCCATACTCTGTTGAGCAAAAAAAGAAAGTGGTCGGACGAATATGTACAACATGGATTCGTATATAACGGAATGTGATGCTATTCAGCGTCCTATCTGCATGATTTGCAAAGTAGGATCAACCCACTGCTGACTGACGCATAGGTACATGTATGTGTATATAATATCAATAAATACATACAGTATTCAATGCTATAAATGCTTATAATAACAATTAAACATTCACAAATAATGCATAAGATGTAAATCAAACATAAATACACACACACATATAGACACGCACACGCACACAGATGAACGTGCACGCACTCAGATGCGCACCTCATATAAAAATGTAAGTAGTTTTGATTGGGGAGTTCATGCATTGTATTGGTTTTGTTCTTTAAACACAGTGATGTTAATGCACAGTTCATTTTGGTGCCCCAGTAAAAACATATACCTCTGTCTTTAATTTGAAAAAAAAAAAATCATATTTTATTTTTCAATAAAGAAGGGGTCGGTGAATAAGCATATGAAATTGGTAGGGTTCAGTACCTCCAACAAGGTTAAGAACCACTGCACCAGAATGATGAATGATGCTTACTAACAAGACAGAATTACTTGTGCTTGGAAATTTAAAAACAGACAATTAACCTAATGTCTTTGGACTGTCGGAGGAAGCTGGAGTACCCAGAGGAAACCCAAGAACGGGGAGAACATGCTCCATGCTGAGACACTCAACCCAAGGATTCGCATGTCTAACCTTCTGGCTGTGAGGTATATGTGCTAACCACAAGACCAACATACTAATTAGATTTATGTAATGTGGCTATTCTAATCGGTGTATTAACAAGTTCCAATTAGCAAGAGTCCTTACTAGAATCAGAAGATATGAGCAGTTCACAATGGTCTTATCAACACTGCAGTGGCTCCCAGTTAAATTTCGAATTGATTATAAAATTTAATTATTTTAACCTATAAAGCACAGTCATGCGCTACATTATCCTTGTGAACTCCTCTTTCTTTATGATTCACCATACCCACTTAAATCAAAAGGTGCAGGCAACTTATTCACACCTCAACTTATGGAAACTATAGCAGTAGGCAGGGTGTTCTCTTACAAAGCCGTTACAGTCATAGAACAGCCTTCCAGCTAATGTTCGGGACTCAGACAGTCTCTCATTTTAAAACTAAGCCGAAAATATGCTTGTTCATTCAAGCATTTTGTTAAAAGCCTTTTATTAGGTAAAGAAGCAAATCTGGAGCTTCTAAGACACAGGTGTCAAATTCAAGGCCCGCGGGCCAAATCTGGCCCTCCAACTCATTTTATGTGGCCCATATGAGTTTTCAAGGATTATGATTACTGTGCATCCTTTGCATCAACTATTACCATGAAACCTAATTCATCATCCTTTCCATCCATTATCAATTCCACTAGGTGGCAGCAACAGCCTTTTTCAAGTAAAAAGCATGACTCATAACTCAACAAAGGTTGCATGCTTGCTTATTTTGCTGATAATTTTTATTAGAAAATGTGAGTAAGGAGGAAAAGAGGGCACATTTCGAAACATATCATTTTGCGATGGACTTCATGGTTGATTTTTCGAAAAGATGTTCAGTGATTTATTCAGGCCTCGACCAACTTTAAATTTAGTGTAGTGGCCCTCAGTTAAAATGAGTTTGACAACCCTGTTCTAAGAAGAGTTCTGCCAAACTATAATATCTGGATGCTGTCACTCCCTCACTCTGACATACTCACTTAGGTCCCTTGATGGTGGCGTGGCTGATTTCTAAGGTCCTAGGGTAACCTCATGTCTGTCTTCCTTCTACAGTGGTATGAAAAAGTATCTGAACCTTTTGGAATTTCTCACATTTCTGCATAAAATCACCATCAAATGTGATCTGATCTTTGTCAAAATCACACAGATGAAAAAACAGTGTCTGCTTTAACTAAATCCATCCAAACATTTATAGGTTTTCATATTTTAATGAGGATAGCATGCAAATAATGACAGAAGGGGGAGTAATAAGTAACTGAACCATCACATTTAATATTTTGTGCCCCCCCCCCTCTTGGCAGCAATAACTTCAACCAGACGCTTCCTGTAGAAATTCCAAAAGGTTCAGATACTTTTTCATACCACTTTAGTTCTAGTTCTTTTATTTTAATTATGTTGTCATGCATGGACTTCTCATCTTAGAAGCCCCTGATGATGTCCCATACAGACCTAAATATACAATCAGAAACTGTGAAAATGACTTTTTACTGCTGGTGATATACAGTATACTAGTACTCTTTTACTAAAATGATTTAGGACTACCATTACCATTGGAACTACCAGACAGAAGGCCGAGAAGAAGACCAAAGAGAAGACTATGGATGTGGTAAAGGAGGACATGAAGGTAGTTGAAGTAAGAGTAGAAGATACAGAGGATCGGGTGAGATGCAGGCGGATGGTTTGCTCTAGCGAGCCCTGAAGGGAAAAGCCGAAAGTAAAAGAAGATTACCGTTTTAAGATGACCAACTAGACTTCATATTAAATTGTAGAAAAGTAAAAAATTTCCACTATGTGATTTATATTTTATCCGACTTCACCCATATGAGGATGGATTTCCTTCTGAACCTGGTCTTCTCAATGTTACTTTTTTGTATTATCTATGGGAATTTTTTTTTTTTTTTTTGCCACTGTTGTCACAGTCTTGCTCATTAGAGATGTACGGGGTTTATAGGAACATATTTAAAAACATACGTTTAAATTATTTATCAAATTTGTTTCACGGTGCAAAGCTGGTTTGACAATGTCATTTGTAAAAATACACATGCAGTATAGTACTGTAAAACTGAATTAAATTGAATTGCAGTGTCATCACGATACATAAACACCAGGTGGCACTTTAGGAAGAGTTGTCATTTCGTTTTTGTTTTATGAGCATTTGATTTCCCATAGTGCAGCTAACTAATGACATGTCTGTCACTGTCTATGGTGTGAGGCATGTAAAAGAACCATTGCTGACTTTCGTAAAGAGTAGGCTGCAAAGTCGTCAGCGTGTTTCTGTCCCTTGCTAAAAAGGGTTGTGACAGGAAGGGCATCCGACGTAAAAACCTCTGCCAAATCAAACGTGCGAATCAGATGATTCGCTGTGGCGACTCCCGAGTAAAAAAGGGGAAAAAGCCGAAAGGAAGACAGACAGACAGACGGATTTCCCATAGTATGTATGAAATAAATAAGTTAATCAGATTAGTATTTCCAGGTTAAACGAGGACATGTAGGTGACTTAATGTACTGTTCTGCTTTAGGAACTTGTCTATTGTGCATTTGAAGAGAGAAACAAACTTTTTTACCCCTCTTTCCTACTTCTGAGTCATAAAAGACAGATGGACAGCAACATCTGCCTCCATTCATGAACACACACATGCACACACCATAAATAAAATAGGGATCCAGCTGGCACACTATGGAATGATGGCTATTATGGAGCACACCAAGATTTGTCCTGCTGTGACATTATTGCATGCAATTTGTGAAACACTTCTGTTGGTCTATTTAATCTATCCCCTCACTATTACACTGACATGATTAAGTGGATAATGATTGAAAGCAATCTTTTTTCTCCCATACGAGACAAGACAAGGTTCTGGTCTATCCAATGTCTTGTCATATCCCTGTGATCATCCAGATGATAAGGTTAGTTTTAAAGGAAAAAAAAAACAGTTCAATATTTAACATACACATTGTGAACCACAGATTTATCCAAATTTAATTGCTTGGTGTGTATACTGTATATATAATTAATAATATAAATAAATTTTTACATATGTTAGATCACTGACTTTGTGACAGACAGGTCATGCATAAGCAGAAAACTGATACCATCTTTATCCACAGCAACTGGGGATTAATTAAATAATTAAGTATGGGGGGGGGTGCAAATTATGGCATATTGTAGTGGTTAACGCTTGTTTTACAGCATGGTTGTCCTAGATACAGGCCCTGTGGTAGCAAGGGTGTTTCTTTGTGGAGTTTGTATGTTCTACTCATGCTTGTGTGGTTTTCCTCTGCATTCTGCAGTGTTCTCCCACAGTCCAAAGACAGTGGGTCAGCTGTCTGTCTTCCTTTCGGCTTTTTCCCTTTTACTCGGGAGTCGCCACAGCGAACCATTTGATTCGCATGTTTTGATTTTGGCAGAGGTTTTTACGTCGGATACCCTTCCTGTCACAACCCTTTTAGCAAGGGACAGAAACACGCTGACGACTTTGCAGCTACTCTTTACGAAAGTCAGCAATGGTTCTTTTACATGCCTCTCACCATAGACAGTGAGAGACATGGCCCGCCTTTGATAACCCAGTTAGCTGCACTGGGGGGGGGGTAATACCCCGTGTAACCACGTTTCAATGAGGAAAAATCGGCAAAGGATTAATACGTGGAATCGACCAAGGAAGCTCATTCTCTCATTCATACTATATGTTTATAATGTATAATATGTTTATAATGTACAATAAATTAGAATTTTAACATATGTTTGTAATTTACCATATGTTTCTAATGTGCAAAATGTTTATAATTTACAAATAAATTGAAAATTTAACATGTGTTAATATGTTTAATATCAATAATGTCAATACGTTCCTTTTATTTGCACCTCAATAAATCATTCCTAAAAACCATGCACACAAGTCCAAACCACAGTGATTATAACTTTAAAACTTTATTACATGAACAGGAAAACAGAAAAAATAAAATGAATGAACTGGAATAATTTATAGTGGAAGTGACTTCCTTGAGTGTTCCGTAAGTCTTCCGTGTTATCCGTAACCATTCCGCAAACGTTCTGCATGTATTCCACAAACCTTCCCTGAGTATTCTGTGGGGATTCTGTGGCCGCTTTTGACCACCCGGAAGAAAGAGGAATGTTCGTGGAACGTTCACAGAAGACTGGCAGAATAAAAGGAACGATCACGGAACGTTTGCGGAAAGGACGGAACGTTTGCGGAAGGACTGCGGAACGTGAGGGAACACTGTCGGAAATTTTTTCCGTGAACGTTCGCAGAAGATTTTGGCCTGATGGAAGAGGAGGAATACCTTTGGAATCGTACGGAAGGACACGTAAGATGACAGAATGACTGAGGACCGATGGAGGATGACTACGGTTTTGCTTCCGCGAGTCTGCCGCGCTCCAGTGAAATGGGGATATTAGCGCTTTGGTTCGGCTGCTAAAAGACAGAGTTGTACTGTACGTAGAACTCAGAGATCTGAACCTAAAACACACCTAATGCAGGGATATTCAATAGAAATCTTTGAAGATTCTGTAATAGGGTCATACTTGTGTAATAGAGTCATACTTGTGTTTAGTGAGAGCAGAGAACAAGTGCAGGAAACCCTAGAGAGGTGGAGGTATGCCCTGGAAAGGAGAGGAATGAAGGTTAGCCTCAGAAAATCAGAATACATGTGTGTGAATGAGAAGGACCCAGGAGGAACGATGATGTTACAGGGAGCAGAGATAACGAAGGTGGAGGATTTTAAGTACTTAGGCTCAACAATCCAGAGCAATGGAGAGTGTGGAAAAGAGGTGAAGAAGCGTGTGCAGGCAGGCTGGAATGGTTGGAGAAAAGTGTCCGGTGTGATGTGCGATAGGAGAGTGTCAGCAAGAATGAAGGGAAAAGTGTACAAGACGGTGGTGAGGCCAGCGATGTTGTATGGTTTAGAAACAGTGGCGCTGAGGAAAAGGCAGGAGGCAGAGCTGGAGGTAGCGGAGATGAAAATGTTGAGGTTCTCTCTGGGAGTAACGAGGATGGATAGGATCAGAAATGAGTATATCAGAGGGACAGCCCACGTAAGATGTTTTGGAGACAAAGTCAGAGAGGCTAGATTGAGATGGTTTGGACATGTACAGAGGAGGGATAGTGAGTATATTGGTAGTAGGATGCTGAGGTTGGAACTACCGGGCAGAAGGCCTCGAGGAAGACCAAAGAAGAGATTTATGGATGTGGTGAAGGAGGACATCAAGGTCGTTGGACTCAGAAAAGAAGATGCAGAGGACAGGGTGAGATGGAGGCGGATGATTTGCGGTGGCGACCCCTGAAGGGAGCAGCCGAAAGTAAAAGAAGAAGAAGAAGAAGAAGAAGAAGAGGAGTCATACTTGTGTTTCAGCATTGGACCTTTATTGTGTGTGGTTGTGATTATTGGCAAAAAAAAGAATTAATTATTGTATCTATAAAACTGAAATCCCGGCATGACTGCACCGATATTTTCCTGTTTATTAAAATCTTATGCTGTTGCATCACAGAATGGGAGTTTGATGCAAGCATTTGATTTCATGATGGAAACAATACTGATTCGATTCCTTTTATACTAGTCACAGAAGAAATAAATTAAATATATATCTCCACTAGTTACCTATGCAGGCTTTATGTCGATTATAATTGACTTAAAAGAAAACATCACAATGTCAACCAAATATATTTGATTGCACTTTTGTGATAGCTCTGAAAGTCTGAATGATAAGTGATGTTAAATGATGATAAATGATGATTTATCAATGATTTATCAATGATGATTTATTTATTTATTATGATTTATTTTTATGATTTAATGATGATGATAAGTGATGATAAATGATAAATGAGTGAATTTCAGACATTTTGTTTGTGTTAAACAGTGCTACTGTCAGCATAAAGACAGTGTGTGTGTGTGTGTGTGTGTGTGTGTGTGTGTGTGTGTGTGTGTGTGTGTGTGTGTGTGTGTGTGTACAGATATAGTTAACAGCTGATTTTTTTTATGAAGCAGATGTTCTGTAGCATCAAATGGCTACACTAACAAAATATTGAGTAGTAATTCAGATATCAGTCATTAATGTGCTGGGAGATTCAGCACTCTGCATCAGAGCTTTTCCTCAGGAAGCACTTTGTTCATCACTGAATGGCTCTGGCCACATCAAAGACTTGCATTTGGCATAGCAGCCTCTCATTCAAACAGTCACTTAGTGTTGACAATTGTTATCACACACTCTGTGACAAAATGTGACGCAAAACTAATCAAACCTGAGTACTTGTGAATGTGTCATCACATTTTTCTTTTGTAATGGCAAATTCTTTGACATTTGAGCAAGTAATCATCATTACGGTTTTATGTTTTTTTTTTTTTATTATTATTGTAATCAGGGCATGGTTATATGGTACAGACATGATATAAGTATTTGTCCTGAGTGTATTGTATTGTACAACAAATGCTTTTATAATTGTGTCTGTGGATGGTCTGATTACCTGAAAGGTACAAGCAATTCAGTAGAGCACAAAAAATATATTTAAAAAAATTGTTTTTGATTGATTAATTTGTGTTTTGAAGTCTGGTGGATTTCTGCTATAATTGCACTCATATCCACAAATAAGCAGAGAATTAGAGTCTGTTTCATGCTTCTGCTAATCATCAAGTTATTCTTATATTGGCTAGTGTTCCTGTGTTCTCTACCTACAGTCCAAAGACATGCACATTTCAAGTTGGCTATTCCAAATTAACCCTAAGTCTTCTTCTAATTCTTTTCCTTTCGGCTGCTCCCTTCAGGGGTCACCACAGCGAATCATCTGTCTCCATTTCACCCTATCCTGTGCATCTTCTTCTCTTACACCAACTACCTTCATGTCTTCCTTCACCGCATCCATAAATCTCCTCTTTGGTCTTCCTCTAGGCCTTTTGCCTGGCAGTTCCAACCTCAGCATCCTACTACCAATATATTCACTATACCTCCGCTGTACATGTCCAAACCATCTCAATCTAGCCTCTCTGACTTTGTCTCCAAAACATCTGACATGTGCTGTCCCTCTGATGAACTCATTCTTGATCCTATCCATCCTCATTACTCCCAAAGAGAACCTCAATATTATCATCTCTGCTTCCTCCCACTATGACTCCTGTCTTTTCTTCAGCGCCACTGTTTCTAAACCATACAACATCGCTGGCTTCATCATCGTCTTGTACACTTTTCCTTTCATTCTTGCCGATACCCTCCTATCACACATCACACCAGACACTTTTCTCCAGCCATTCCTACCTGCCTGCACACACTTCTTCACCTCTTTTCCACTCTCTCCATTGCTCTGGATTGTTGAGCCTAAGTACTTAAAATCCTCCACCTTCTTTATTTCTGATCCCTTTAACCTCACCGTTCCTCTTGGGTCCTTCTCATTCACACACATGTATTCTGTCTTACTGGGGCTAACCTTCATTCCCCTCCTTTTCAGGGGATACCTCCACCTCTCTAGATTTTCCTGCACTTGTTCTCTGCTCTCACTGCAGATCACAATGTCATCTGCAAACATCATAGTCCATGGAGATTCTTGTCTAACCTCGTCTGTCAGCCTGTCCATCACAATAGCAAACAGGAAGTGGCTCAGAGCCGACCCTTGATGCAGTACCTCCACCTTGAACTCCTCTGTCACGCAGACAGCACACCTCACCACTGTCTTACATCTCTCATACATGTCCTGCACCACTCTAAGATACTTCTCTGCCACTCCAGACTTTCTCCTGCAATACCACAGTTCTTCTCTTGGCACCCTGTCATATGCTTTCTCCAGATCCACAAAGGCACAATGCAGCTCCCTCTGACCTTCTCTGTACTTATCTATTGACATCCTCAAAGCAAACACTGCATCTGTTGTGCTCTTTACCTGTGTGCTCCTACCCCCGCTTTTATAAGTCACCCTATTCTCCTGTCTCTTCTGGAAGAAAGTATTCACCACAGTCATTTCCATGCTTTTCGCAAAATCAATCAACATCTGTCCTTCTGTGTTCCTGTCCTGAATACCAAACTTGCCCATCACTTCTTCGTTCTCTCTGTTGCCTGCGCCAACATGTCCATTGAAGTTTGCACCAGTGACCACTCTTTCACCTCTGGGGGTACTCTGTATCACTTCATCTAACTCACTTCAGAATCTCTCCTCTTCTAGCTCACATCCTGCCTGTGGGGCATAAGCACTAACAACATTGAACATCATGCCTTCAATTTCTAACTTGAGACTCATCACTCTGTCTGACACTCTTTTCACTTCTAAAACATTCCTGACAAAACCCTCCTTCAAGCTGACTCCTACTCCATTTCTCTTTCCATTAACACCATGATAAAACAGCTTAAACCACCTTCCTCCTCTGCATCATGTCAGCCAGCTCTCCATCTTTTCCTGTCATAGTTCCAACGTTCAAAGTCGCTACTCTCAGTCCTAGACTCATGCCTTTCCTCTTCTCTCTCCTCCTATAGATACGCCTCCCGCCTCTCCTTCTTCGACCAACAGTAGCCCAATTTCCACCAGCACCCTGTTGGTTAACAGCACTGATGGCGGTCGTTGTTAACCTGGGCCTCGACCTATCCGGTATGGAATTCTTATTTTTGATTCGCATTTTTATATTTGGCTTTGGTTTTACATCGGATGCCCTTCTGGACACAACCCTCTGCATTTATCCGGGTTTGGGACAGGCGTGAGGAAGAACACTGGCTTGTGCCCCCCTTTAACCGCAGCATTGAAATTCAAATTCAATTTAACCCTAAATGTGAGTGTGAATGGTTGTGTGTGTCCTGCCCTGCAATGTGTTGATGAGCTGTTCAAGGAGTACCATGACCTCACCCAATGTCAGCTGAGAAAAGCCAACAACCTCTCTGCAACAAGAGCAAAAATAAATAGTTCAGCCAGGGAATAAGTGTTTTGTTGCTTATTATGTTATTATCTATGGATATATCATTTAATAACCACATACATTAATTCAGATTCTTTAAAGGGTGTGATGTATTATGCAAACTATAATATGTAGACCAAGATTCCTTCAGTCTTAAAAATTGTAAGACATCCGGTAGTACAAGTTGTACAGTATACACATTTTGTCATAACATTACAGTAAAACCTCCGCTGACGAACGCTTAAGCTCACAAACTTTTCGCCTCAAGAACATTAAATTTGCGAGCATATAGTCTCTGCTGACGAACTAGTTTTCGGCGGACGAATCAAACCACGCGGTCGAACAGCGCCACGGTGGCGGCCACGAGGAGCTGGCCTTGCGCTCACGGCGTCACAGTTAAATCACCCCCTTTCTTTGAGTGCGGAAGTGGTTTGTGTTTGATAGACATTTTGGACCATATTGAGTGTACTTTTGCTATTATGGGACCGAAAAAGACCCCACCACAGGCGGAGATCATTGAAAAACACGAACGAGGTGTGCGTTTGTGTGACTCAGCGTCCCAGTACCAGTACGCTAAGTCTACCATTGCTCCCATCCTTAAGAACAAGGAAGCTATTAAGGGTGCGTGTGTGGCTAAGGGTGTTTCCAAACAGTAGGCGTTTCCAAACTCTCCTTCCAAACAGTAAGTCCCTCCCTCCCTCCTCCTCCCACTCCATTCCATCAAGCCATCAACTACCATCACAAAGGTAAATAAAACGACTTTATTATACAGTACAGTTTATTTCTTTAATTACAATACAAGAGCACATTTATTATACATAAAATAAGGTATATTTTTGTGTAGTTTTAAGGCTTATTTAGTAGAAAAATATGTTTTATGGTTACCTGGGAACGGATTATTCTCATTTTAATGGTTTCTTATGGGAAATAAATGTTCGGAAGACAAACTTTTCACCTTACACACACTTTCTGGGAACCAATTATGTTCGTGAGGAGAGGTATCACTGTATTCTTTTGTCATTATTTCTCCCCATTATTCAGATCAAAGTGTCTTTTTTGTGTCTCTGATTTTGGTGACTTTTCCTCTCAAAAAAAAAAAAAAAAAAAAAAAAAATCCAATCCTCTTGTCATTCCCTCCACCCCCACCCCACCCCACCCCTTGTCTTTGTAATTCGTAATTCATGTTCTCGCCTGGAGGAGAGGTTTTCTTTGCCTGCAGTTCCATCTGGCCCTGGGGCCTCTTGGACAGCTGTTCATCCTGCTCCTATTCTCTCTCTTTCCGTCTCTCTGACCTCTCGACACTGGTCAGTAGTGGGCATGCTGATATTTTCAGAGTTCTGGCATGCACTCACATTGATGGGAATTATGATTTTAATATGATTTTGAAGTGCCTGAAATTTAATAAAGTAAATCAGATATTTCAAGACTTGTGGAATTCTTTTTACAGGAGACTTTTGGGAATTGCAAAAATAAAAGTATTGCCTGCATTGAGAAACTTAGTATTAATAAATTAAACAAGTCTGTGCTAAAAGTAAAGCAAAAATGTTTAAGAAAAAGACAGGTTGTATACATGTATGCATAATTATCTGGCTTGGAAATTTATAATGGCACTTAGCTGATCATGTAACTTACAACTTGGAATGAGTTTAATCAGGCTCACGTGTTGGATAACTTACAGCCACCTGGTTTCAGTTTGTTTTGAATTAAACCAAGAAGATAAGATGATGATAAGGGTTTTATGGTAGCTTGATAACTTGGTAATAAGTCGTGGTAGAGCAAAGGTCTTCTAAAATATGAATTTATGAATGAATGAAAAGTCAGCATGTTCGTTTTAATTGTGAAGAACGTTTGTGCACAACAGAATTTCTCACCCATAATCAATGAGGTACATTAAGAAAAAAACAAAACAAAAAACAATACAACAACCAAGTATGGCCTCGAGGAAAGTCACCTGTGAAAGTTGTCAATTCTGTACGACGCTTACAGCTGGCATAATGTATATACATAAACATATTTCAACAGAATACAAAAATGTCTGGCACCGTGTAATGAATATTAACAACCCTCTGTATTAATTTGTTTATTGTTATAATCTATGTCTTATAATCTGTCTTAATTTTAACTCTCTTAAAAATTAACTCACTTAAAATGGATTCAGAGTCGTTATAGTATACAGTACGTATGTTCCAATTTTCTTCTTTAAATCTTTACTTTTATTTAGTGATGGCCTTGTGATAAATGGTGATGGATTGCTGATTCTAAGATTGAGGGTTCGAGTCCCACTCTCCACAAGGTTGTCACTGCAACTTGTCTCACTGCATTTGTGTGAGAGTGAGAGGATTCCAGGGTGGGGTGAGAGTTTCAGCTTGGTGTGAGCAACACTGCTGTTTTACTGGGGGGAAGGGGGTTGGTTTTTGGGGGAACAGTTTACACCTCAGCCAGGAAGATCATTATTCCTTGTCGACCTTCTTAACAGATCAATGCACACACATTAGACATTCACAAGCTATTATGCGACCACCACATTGTACAGAGACTTAAATGTTAGGACTTAAATATGATACACAAGCCTCTTTTACATGAGTAGACCACACCCTATTTAATTTAAGGTCTGAAATATTGCATCGAGATTCATTTTTTCTGCAGAACATGAGACTTTAAGGCTGATTATTCTTAAATTAGAATAATATGTCATGATATGTTTCAAATAAGGGTGGGCAGTGGCGGCCTGGTAGTAAAAAGTGCTGGATCACTGATCCTAGGGTTGTGGGTTCAAGTCCCACACTCCACAAGGTTGTCACTGTCCCCCCCAGTGCAGCTAACTGGGTTATCAAAGGCCGGCCATGTCTCTCACTGTCTATGGTGTGAGGTTCATGTAAAAGAACCACTGCTGACATTCGACAAGAGTAGGCTGCAAAGCCATCAGCGTGTTTCCGCCCTGCGATGGCCTGGCGAGCTGTCCAGGGTGTACTCTGCCCTCGCCCTGAGTTGGCTGGGATGGGCACCAGCCTCCCCGCGACCCTAATTAGGATGAAGCGGTTACAGAAAATGAACTGAACTGATGTCATGATATGTTTCAAATAAGGGTGGGCAGTGGCAGCCTGGTAGTAAAAAGTGCTGGATCACTGATCCTAGGGTTGTGGGTTCAAGTCCCACACTCCACAAGGTTGTCACTGTCCCCCCAGTGCATCAAACTGGGTTATCAAAGGCCGGCCATTTCTTTCACTGTCTATGGTGAGAGGCATGTAAAAGAACCATTGCTGACTTTTGTCAAAAGTAACTGCATAGCTGTCAGCGTGTTTCTGCCCCTTGCTAAGGGTTGTGTCAGGAAGGGCATCCGACGTAAGAACCTATGCCAAATCGAATATCTTCTTCTTTTCCTTTCGGCTGTTCCCTTCAGGGGTCGCCACAGCAAATGATCTGCCTCCATCTCTCCCTATCCTCTGCATCTTCTACTCTTACTCCAACGACCTTCATGTCCGCCTTCACCGCATCCATAAATCTTCTCTTTGGTCTTCCTCTGGGCCTTTTGCCTGGTAGTTCCAACCTCAACATCCTACGACCAATATACTCACTATCCCTCCTCTGTACATGTCCAAACCATCTCAATCTAGCCTCTCTGTCTTTGTCTCCAAAACATCTAACATGTGCTGTCCCTCTGATGTACTATTTCCTGATCCTATCCATCCTCGTTACTCCCAAAGAGAACCTCAACATTTTCATCTCTGCTACCTCCAACTCTGACTCCTGTCTTTTTCCCAGGGCCACTGTCTCTAAACCATACAACATTGCTGGCCTCATCACCGTCTTGTACACTTTTCCGGAATATGCGGAATATGCGAATCATTAATATGACTTCCATGAAGATGGAGGCAGATGATTCACTGTGGCGACCACTGAAAGGAAACATATATACATATATATATATATATATATATATATATATATATATATATATATATATATATATATATATATATATATATATATATATATATATATATATATATATATATATACATACATACATATATATATATATATATATATATATATATATATATATATATATATATATATATATATATATATATATATAGATAGATAGATAGATAGATAGATATAGATATATAGATATATATTCAGTCATTCATTTTATGAACCGCTCAATCTTAATTAGGGTTGCGGGGAGACTTGCGCCCTTCTCAGTTGACTCCAGGTGTGAGCAGGGTACAGCCTGGTCAGCTTGCCAGGCCATCGCAGGGCCAACACTCACACAACATTTCACACCTAGGACAGATTTGGAACAACCAATTAACCTACTGTGCATGTTTTTGGACTGTGAGAGGAAACTGGAATACCAGGAAGAGACCCATGCAATCATGGCACGAACATACAAACACCACACAGAAATGCCTGAAGATTTTTCTTTATACTGAGACTTTATCTTATTCTTGCTTTGTAAGGAGCAACAGTGCGCGCACAATTTCTTCCAGGATACAGAAGATATTCTGATTCTCATTCTCGTTCATCAGTTATAATTTCTTTTGCAATTGTTTCTCTGTTTTGATAAATCGCTGTTGTTATTTGTTAAATGAAAAGTGCTATTGTCCTTATGATATGCATTGGCTTCTCTATTATACAAGTACAGACTTCTTCCTGGGTCCATTGATAACAGTAAGTAAACACATATGAGATTGTACCTACTGAACCAATCCTTAATTCACACACCCTGAACAGCCCTACTATTCCGGTGTAAATCCTAATGGCAGGTTTTTACATGTAAGCCAACAGCTATCTAAATGTCTGAGCTTGTCTCTGGAGCTCCTTTATAAAGCTCCAGTTCAACTAGTTTTTAGGAGATGAATTTGAATGTCTTTACTGTCTATTGTTGAGTTCATAACTGTAAAACATGAAATCAAGTATTACATTCCTGCCTAGTAAATATATATTAAACTTGACCCCAACATTTCATAATGCGACAACATATCTCTCAGTATAAAAGTTCACAGTTGTGAATGTGATGTTTTGTTTGATTTATTTCCCTATATCATTTCAGCATAAATCACTGTTTTCTGTTATATGACACCATGTACCAGAGACGAAATTATGAGCACAATAAGAACAGTACGGGCACTATGGTGGCCATTCTGTGTTTTTTTTTTTTTTTTTTTTTTTTTTTTTAATCAACGACAACAAAGAGGACTGTTTAGACGATTCATGGATGTGGTGAAGGAGGACATGAAGGCAGTTGGTGTAAGAGAAAAAGATGCAGAGGATAGGGTGAGATGGAGGCAGATGATTCGCTGTGGCGACCCCTGAAGGGAAAAGCCGAAAGGACAAGAAGAACAAGAAGAAGATCACATCTATCTAAAACAGCATATCTTCTAAATTGCTTTGATGGGCTTTATTTGTAAGACGCTCAAAGGAAGAAAAGGGGCTTTAGTATGAAAGTTAGCATCCTACATCAAAAAGTGGAATAATATCCCTTCTACAGTGTTTTTAAAATGCAGTCATGTGCACAAGGCTGTTAAACCCAGTGCCAGTACAGCATACTGACTACAGTAGTAGTTTCTATGACATGGCTCAATACTTTGGTAGGCGAGATGGAATTATTTACAGGTTATTCATTGTTCTGATACAATTACAGCTAAATTTACAGACTCTGGTACACACTGTTTTAATTAATGAACTGGATAAACCCAAGGCATTGTTACATGGGCAGATATGTTGTTTTTGCTCAGTTCTGTTTTCGTGCAGTGATAATTTAAACCATTATTAGGAAAAAATAGAATACTATAAGCAACAAAGTGTTCTGTTTCAGCTATACATACTGCTCCCCCCAATGTTCACAGCTTCTTTGTACTGAATTTGGAGGGATCCTGTTAAAGAGGGAACAGCTGCTTTTGGAGAAGGACTGACTGGTTGCTATGACGTAGAAGGTAGGGCCTGCTTGTAAAACAGAGATATAGAAAGGGTTAACTGATCACAAACCACCAATATATTAATTTGTTTTGTAAATATTTGTTCTCACCATGCCACCGTAAAGGGACTTATTCTGGAGGAACAAAGATTACCTGCTAACAATGGTCCTATGATCAGTGATGTCATTTATTTCAAGAATTATTGTAACAAAGGTATTTGTATGTGAATAAAAGTTCACTGGTGACAATGTGACAGGCTTTGAATACAAAATAATTACACATTGTCCCCAAACCTAGATAGATGAGGTCTAAATACCAGTAACAATCACAAAAGGCAATTCTTTCTATCTATCTATCTATCTATCTATCTATCTATCTATCTATCTATCTATCTATCTGTCTATCTGTCTGTCTGTCTGTCTGTCTGTCTGTCTGTGAAAACATGGTATTGTGTGTCTTGTCTTTTGTCACCACACCCTTGGATATCAGATCACTACTGTATTTTATGAACGTCCTCAGACACGAAGAAATCTGTATTTAAAAAAAAAAAAAGTACTCAGACTCTATGGTCCTCATAAGAGGACCTTACAAGGATGCTAACACACAATGTACTGTAGTTGGGAGGAAATATGATGTCCTAGCATGAGCAGTCGAGGATAAATATACTGAAACATCACAGTACATGTTCACTGATCATCGGGTAAATTATTGTGCATATCTTTGTTTTTTTTACACTGTAAGCATTTTGCATTCACAGCAATTCAATAGCTACAGTTTTAAACCTTCATCTTCCTCATTGTGGTCGAGTCCAGTAAGAACTCGGTTCTACTACTGGCTGAGGTTTTGTTGAGGGCGTGTCAAAGCAGGCTTGAATCGTTCCGCGGGAAAAATCTACTCTTTCTTCACGGATGTTTTTACATACTACCGCCCGGAAATGTCAAAGACAGAACGCCATTGGAAAAAGTGAAACGTTTCATAGTCGTCGATTGGCCACACGGTGTGCCTGTCATGCAAACTTTTTTTTTTTAAAGCGCACAGCGGAGGAAAGAAAGAGCCTTCTCTGATTGGACAGATCGGATGTATCGAGTTCGCGGATTGGTCACAATGGATTGCCGCTCGTGGGCTGCCTATTTTGAACATAAATAAGAGCTAACCCCAGAGCTTTTTTCTCACGGCAGAGTTTGAAAGGGTCGGGGAGAGTACGCATTTTTTTGCGGTAGCTCTCTGACAAGACGAACGGAGGCTTTTAAGATATACTATTCGTGCACACCGGACTATTTAGTTTTAGGTGGCGATGTCAATTCCGGTTTCTTAGCCTGTTTTCTTCACCC
Source organism: Plotosus lineatus (assembly GCA_024760905.1). Taxonomy (NCBI): domain Eukaryota; kingdom Metazoa; phylum Chordata; class Actinopteri; order Siluriformes; family Plotosidae; genus Plotosus; species Plotosus lineatus. The sequence continues at coordinate 52,032,572 of CM045736.1, forward strand.
TCAGCAAAATAGATGAAATAAAACGGTTGCTCACACGTTAGCCACAGAGCTAACTCTGGGCTAGCCTTTTTTTCCCCCGGTAAGATCATCTGCCGATTCCAGTCTAAAGACGAGCTGTTTTTTGTTTTGTTTTTGTGTTGGTCTTCGCCGCCGTGAACGTGTAACAATGGAGATGAATAAAGTTGTGATCGATTTCAGCCCGATTAGTTTGGAGAATTGTGCAGGCCTTGACTCAGTCCTCAGAGTTTCCAGACCAGCTCTGCCCGAAATTGCTCTGAAGGGCTCCCCCTGCATCAGAAACCTCTTCTCCCCCGAATCTACCACCGTGCTGTCTCCTGTGACCAACCTGACTCTCAACATGGACAACCTGGCTGTTCTGGAAGGGTATCACTGATTTTACAGCTTAGTTTTAAAAGTTTTAATCGCTGCAACTTTATTACTTGAAAATTATTCACAGTTAGCAGGTCTGGTTTGCTAACGCTAACCAGCAACTTACTTCCTAGAGCTACCATCCTCAGCTACTCTCCAAAACCACCCTATGAGAAAGATGTCTTGTCATTAGTAATGCAATGTCTTCATATATGATTGCAGCTCTCATGGTGATGGGCAGTCTGAAACCCCCAAACGGAAGAAAACTGAAAAAAAAGTGCCCTTACTGAAGATTCCATCATTCGCTTCGGACACTTCCTCAGATGCAGGTGAAATTCCTCTTCACTCTCATAAATCATTTATCTGGTAGTAACGATGAGCTCTGGGCTGTACCCCCTCCCATAACTATGAATATGCATGGATAGTGTGGTGTGTGCTTTTACTTGTTTTTTTTTTTTTTTTTTTTTTTTTTTTGGTCATGTCACTGAATTGTACCAGCAGATAACTGGGCTAACTGCCCCTTCTATCTACTGTGTTTCAGGATTGGGCCTGGACTCTCCCAGCCCTGAGGACCAGGTAGATGCAGAACACAAGTAAGTAGTTAATGGACAAATTGTGGAAAATGTCTCCGGGCATTTTGTGCTATATTTGTCTGAGTCAGGGGTGTCCAAGATTTTTTTCACTGAGGGCCACACACATAAAAATAAAGGAGGGGCTGGGCCACTGACTTGAAATTAGGTACATATAGCCTTAACTTTAGTGTATTGAAGTTAGAAAAATCAAGTAAAAATGGTCATGTTATATTGTTGAATACAATTAAAGACAAAACTGCCTTCATCACAGCTTTCCATAAATGGATCATTATTGATTTATTTATTATTATTATTTTTTTTTTCCAGAAAAAGCTTTGGTAGCTCATTCTCAGAACTGCAGTCTCAGATTTTTTTTTCTTGGTGAGAAGACTCGCAATACAGAGAAAGAACAATAAAGGGGAAAGTGGGGTGGGCACATTTAAAGCTTATTTGTTATTAGGCTTAGCAATGCACCTATTAACGTTTGTTAGAAATGGTTATCAGCATCAACAGACTGAACTGGATCTAATAACAGGCGTGCATATAATTTTAGTAAATTATTCTGGTGAGTATCAGCTGCGTAGGGGTATATAAATCGGACCATGCAGGTAAGGTGCTCAGCTGATGCCACTCGTGCCAGAAATCTGTAAAAATGTCACTTGATCAAGGAGCAAATTTGCATCAAATGAGATCAGCTGACTTTGCACATGTACTTTGTGTGTTAATAAGAAAAACTTAAAGTGGTGCGCAAAAGCAGGGTAGTGACAGAATTGACGCACATTATTGATATTTGCTGCATATGTATCTGTACATGCATGCTTATTAACACACAGGTGTTGTGGAATATATATTTTTACTCACCTAAAGTGGGAACGGCATTGAAGTCGGTGGGAGCAAGAAATATTCACTCTCCACTGTGTCTGAAATTTTCTGCACTCACTGTCTACCTTTTGCTTCTTTGGTTCCGCCATGTTTAGTAACTTTGGGTAAGTTTCTTTGGTGATTGTTTTGTTTTTGGAGCTATTGCCTTGATCAACTGTAGCTCTCCCTGGTGTTAAAACTAAAGTGCAATAGACTTGGGCAAAAGTTGAAGTATGAGCCATGTTCTATTCTTTTCATTAAATTTCTAGTGGGCCAATTAAAAATGGACCCCCGGGCCACAGTTGGCCCGCAGGCCATAGTTTGGACACCATTGATCTAAGCAAATGTTTAGTTAAAATTTTTTCACAAACTTGCATGCAAATGATATTGGTAATTCTAAATTAATTTATATACAGTAGACCCTGGACATTCGTGGTGGTTCGGTTCCGGTCCCTCCCACAAATTGAGATAATCCGCTAGTTCTGTACCCGGACGTAAAACCCCATGCATCACGTCACTTGTGCGAATGAGCAGCCGGAAGTAAAATACTGTCTATCTATTACATGCGCTAAAATATGCTTCTTAAACGCATTCTATAGACATTCTTGCTCATTAATTCAGTATTAATGTACTAATGATTAAGAAAAACTTTTCAAATTTTACTCTTATTTTTAGCGATGATAAAATAAACATTTTACAGCATATATTGTTATAAAGCACTCATGTCTTTTTCAATTATTATTCCAGTACAGTACCTAAGTTAATGTTTAGAATGTTTGTGTGTTAGATTTTATGTTCTGTGACATGTTTAACAAATCCTACCAAAAGGATAACCTTTATTACGCTTTGTCCTTTTACATTGAACTTGGAGTGATATCTCCAAGAGGGCACTGCCTAGAGGGTGATGTCGCAGAGTTCTCGGAGTCAAATTGTTTTTTTTTTTTTTAATTTGTTTTATTTGTTGTTTTTGTTTGATCATGTTTTGTACTATGCTGTCTATGACTGATCAACCTTACTACAGCTATGAGCAGCTTCAGCTTCGGGCAACTAAGCTTGCAACAACTCTTATCGTGAGCTAATATACTATGGTAGCTCAATACTAGCCGCACCCCAGCTAACAATTAGCCCAGGCGGGAAGAAGCCGAACAACGACGCTGGTGTTTGGGATCGCACGGGATGAAGGCCATGTCGCCGGCTGGTGCAATCGCCTCGTCAGGGGTACTCTCCTCGAGCCATGTTTCGCAGAAACACAGCATGGAGCAGTCCTGTAGATCCCTCTCCACTGCAATCTGTGCATGAAGCTTGTCCACCTTTGTTCGGCACCTCCCCGTCTGGGCTCAGTGTTAGCCGGGATGCAGGAAGGAGGTCGGCCATTGGCTGAATTTGAGTGACGTGTCAGTTACTCGGCAGTCTGCGAATACTCAAACCGTGAGTGCAAAACCGCAAAAATCCAAGGGCCTACTGTATTATGTAATATGCTGCCTCATATTACTCTGACATTTTCATGTTTTTTTTTTTTTTTATTAACTTGTATAACTATTATGGTCCACATTATGGGGTGGGTTACATCTTACAGTTGCATATCCTCCAGCTAAAGTCCAATATCCACACAGTGTCCGCCTAGGGATAAAAATTCTCCCCCCGTTTCCTGTTGGCTTTTTCTGGGTGCTTTTCAGCTCGTCATAAAAATAAATTGCCTTCATATCAACCTACACTGCATAAGTGTAAATGTAATCAACATACAAACATATTTTACGAACAGAAAGCTATTTGTTTAATACTAATAATAGATTATGTGATTTTTAAATTATAGATGTCATTCAGGTTTCTTTGCATGTTTTCATGCAGTCTCTCAACTGGTATCATTGTGAATTAATGTGTGAATGTTTGGCTTGGGGTGTAAATTTAATCCCTGCTCTTTATGGTCATTGCCTCTTGCAGGCTTGGATATCTTTGTGGGTAGGATGGGTCAGTCTGGTAAAATGTGTGCCCACATTATTATTATTTTTATTTTTTTACACCCGAGCCTAGTGGCTCATCAGGCCGGTGTTTATCCCCAGTTTCCATAGTGTGAAGCTACCAGGAGTACCAATTCCTCCTGGATGGGATGCTAGTCCATCACAGGTTACCGTCCCAGTATATTTTTACTGGCACCCATTTATACTGCTGGGTCAACAGAGGCACACTTGTGGTTAAGATCTTGCCCAGGGTTCTTAGCACAGTTGGGGGTCTAACTGGGATTTGAACACACAACCTCCTGATCATGAGCCCAGCACTATAACCATTACGCCACCAGCCCACTTATTCTGCAGTACTGTAATTGCAGCAGCCTGCCTTTCTGTAGATATGCATGCCTGGACAGTGACAATCTGTGGTCTCCATTGTAGTCTAGGTGTGCCCCACTTTTGTCCACTTACTATTTGGAGCGCTCATTCATCTATAGGTCTTTTTCAACTAGCAGCTGTTGTTACTCAGGCGGCAGCAGTGGGGATGGATGAATGAACGGCACACTTGGCAATCTTTTTTTTTTTTTTTTTTTTTTTTTTTTTTAAATAGAGTGGTGAGGATAGCGTGTGCTCCCTTTACAACTTGCATACACTCTGCAATTCTCGTTTTCTCTGTGCTAAGTGGTGCGCACTCCTGTCCCCCTCCCCCTTCAAGGCACCACTTATTCTGTGCTCTGACAAAGGGGACTTTGCATTAGGGGTTAGTCATGTGGGCATCTCGCTGATTAGAAATCCCAATAGACCTTCTCCTTATAGGAACTCTTTAGCATACAGGTGGTGATCACTGTATGTTCATGTGCCCAGCATGTGGTAAACGGGCACAGACTTGGAACATAAGTTGTAAAGATCCTTTCTGTCCAATTTTGTGTGTTATTTGACAGACACCTGGTGAGAAAGCTTCCATGTGTTGTTTGCTCTCTTTCAGGTTTGAGGAGATCATTCAGAATTCTACTAGACTGATGCTTGAGTAAGTTTAATGAGCAATAAAATGAGTAACTTTAATTTTTTTTTTTTTTTTTCAATTCTTTTAATGACATTGTTTTGTCTTTGACAGGAAAAGGCCAATTCGTAGGATAAACTCCTTACCGGTATGCATGACCAGTCATAGTGCTACTAGGGCAAAGGCCCAATGTTTCAACTGGCTTGTCCATTAAGTGGAAATATTGTTTGAAAAATTCTTTTATTTATATATATATATATATTATAAATAATATAATAAAAAAAAAATTCCCCTTTTTAGCTGCAGCTGCTTGGCCACAGCCCTATTCTGAAGAGTAAAGATTCTGATTTGCCATGTGGAGTCTTTAGTCAGAACTTCGCTTTTCACTTGGACAACAAAGAGAACCTACATGATGCAAGTCATTTTCTGTTAATCATATTTGTGCTCACCTTCAGCAAGAGTCAGTTAAGTCTTACCTGTTTTGTGTGTTTTATGTAGACAACCTTTGAGTTCAAGAAGCCCACCAAGCCTGTTTCTCGTTGTCGACTGCGCTCGACTGGAAATGCAAAGGAAGCCTTCGCTAGCCGCCCTAACTCTGCTCCTGCCCTTATGGTTACACTAATTTGCACTTATTTTTTTAACTTGCATTTTGATGAACAGTGCAATTACTGAATTCCTCTTGTCATCCCCACAGGTTTCTCCTACCTCATCTAATCCGCTAGCCTCACAAGATAGCAATAGTCCCTTCACACTGCAGTGCGCATCACTCTCCAACTTTCCGAATGATGATGATGACGATGGCTTTTTAGATGTACTTGATGATGTTGGGGTGAGATGTGGATTGTAAATGGATATTGGGAAGGGTTAATTTGAATAGCTTTAAAAAGAGAAATGCTAATTTGTTCGTGTGTGTTTTTATTTTATTTTTTTAGACTGACTCTGATGTACCAATGGGAATGGCCATATTGCTCACTGCTCCTCTGGTTGCTGAACAAAGCATGGCTGCTGCTGACTCGGTGTGTGTGTATAGCATTTTAACTTTGTCTATACAGAATTGTTAAATTGACGTCACATTGATTATGCCCATATTTGACTTGATTTTGTGTTATCGTTCACAGCCGGTTCGATGTCGACCCAGAGGACTATTTCGATCACCCTCTATGCCTGCAGGAGGACGTGCACCTCTTAAGAGGTCGGATAGGCCTGGAGATGAGAACACACCTGTCCGTGTGAAGAGAAGGAGGAGTGTTGCTGGGTCACACGTCACGGCCATGGAGCAGGAGGATGTTTTTCCTCAACAGGTTAGACTGACCCTCAGTGCTTCCATATCAGGATTGTGACATCTGTTCAATCGATATATTCCTCAATCTGACCTCATTTCTGTTACAGGTTCAGCGCTCAAACTCTTTTAATTATGAGGGGATGGAGAAACTACTGGACACTGATCCCAGTAATGTGATAGGAGATTTTACCAAGGTGAGGTTTTGCCAAAAAATAATGAAATGAGTTCTGTAAAATATTTAAGTTTACTTTTTTGTATTGACTGAATTTGACAGTCACTGCCCCAAATTAAAAAAAATATGAAATAAAATTCTCTCCATTGTTTGCTTACGTACAATGGTCCAAAACATAAGTCTCACTCTTTTATCTGCTATTAATCCTGAGCTGTTTATTAATATTCAGCCAAATTTGGTCAAAATGGGCTACCATTCTATTTCCTCCTGAACTGTTTATTGAAATTTAACAAAGTTTGGTCAGAACCAAAATTTTAATTCATATGTTTGAAGTCAACATTTGTGGTTTCTTGTGCTTGATGGATTGTCGGAACATTACGGCCACTGTGGTCAGGTGACTTACTGAGTAATACGGGAGAGATTACGTCATGTGACTGGAAAACTGTTTTCCACAAATCTGCGACTCCATGCATTCCCATCTCACTCAGGGCTGCCAATTTGTACAGCTTTATCCGTATTCATACGAAAAATAATACGGCACAGACATTAATACGAGTTTCAAACTTTCAGGAAAATATGCTCCTTTCAATTTTATTTGACAATAGTTTATCAATAATTCTAATGAATTTCATCAAATTCGATCCGTGTTTACTTTCCTGGCAAAGCCAAGACCCGTGATAATCTCACGGGATGTTACGGTTGTATTTTACCACGTGATTTGTTAATCGGCAACAAGGTAGGTCGATTTCCACGGCTCAGCGGCTGTCTCACATACACTCCGTGGAAACCAGAGCCAATCATTGAACGGTTGCGGGGAAACCCAAAATGGTGATGGAAAGTAAAGTATTTTTATCGGAATATTCAACAACTTACCCATTTATTAAGAAATGACAGATTCATGACCTTTTGCACAATATGCAATGCAAAATATAGCATTGCACATTCAGGTGTTTTTGATATTAAAATGCATATACGTCAGCCAGCTAGTGACCGGTTTGCTTTTCTTGTCCTGAACTCTTACTTATTTGGAAATGCTGATATCAAATATCATTCAGGGTCATGCATGATGTAATAATAAATATGCAATATATAATAATGATACAGTGATCCCTCGCTACTTTGTGCCTCAGTTTCTGTGGCTTCAGTGCATCACGGGTTTTTCAAAAACATTCATCAAAAAATTAAAAAATGGGGGGAAAGTTAAGGAAAATGCAACACAAGGCCAATTATGAAAAAACCCCAAACAAACAAATAAAATCCAAAAACCTCCAACAAAACTACTTTTTTTTTTTTTTGAGGTGCACATCCGAGTTTGTGCGCACGTGCACCTGTATGTGTTTATATTTTATTTACATCTTAATCCAAATTTTCAAATGTTTATTATAAGCATTTATAGCATTGAATATGTATTTATTGATATGAGATGTACATAAAAAGGGGGACCGGAGGGTGTGTTCCAATTATTGGGGAATCGCACTCCTCAGCCTGCCCGGGAAGGTCTATACAGGGGTACTACTGTATCCGACCTATAGTCGAACCTCGGATTAAGGAGGAACAATGTGGTTTTCGTCCTGGCCGTAGCACTCTTGACCAACTCTATATGCTCAACAGGATCTTGGAGGGGACATGGGAGTTTTTGCCCAATCTGTCCTTGTTTTTTGTGGATTTGGAGAAGGCTTTCGGCCATATCCCTCAGACTATCTTGCGTGGCATGCTCTATGAGTACGGTATTCCTGACCCGTTGCTACGGGCCATTCAATCGCTGTATCGCCAGAGTTTGGTTCGTATTGGTAACAACAGGTCGAATTCATTTCCGGTGTGGGTTGGAGTCCGCCAAGGCTGTCCTTTGTCACTGATTCTGTTCATAATTTTTATGGACAGAATTTCTAGGCGCAGCTGAGGGGTTCTGGTTTGGTGACCATTGACTCTCATTTCTGCTTTTTGCGGATGTCCTTTTGGCTTCATCAAATCGGGACCTCCAGCACTGATTGGAGCGATTCGCAGTCAAGTGCGAAGCGGCCAGGATGAAAATCAGCACCTCCAAATCCGAGGCCATGGTTCAGTCGGACAAGTGTGGAGTACATCCTCCGGGACAGGAATGAGGTCCTGCCCCAAGTGGAGGAGTTTAAGTATCTTGGGGTCTTGTTCACAAGTGAGGGAAGGATGAAGCGGGAAATCAATGGACTGAGCGCTACAGCCTCTGCTGTTAAACGGAGCCTGTACTCCCTCTTCACCCCGAAAGACCAGCTGAGCCGCAAAGCTCTCAATTTACCAGTCAACCTATGTTCCAACCCACCCCTATGGTCATGAGCTTTGGGTAGTGACTGAAAGAACAAGATCACTGATACAAGGGGCTGAAATGTGCTTCCTTCGCCGGGTGGCAGGGCTCTCCCTTAGAGATAAGTTGAGAAGCTCTAACATCCGAGGAGAGCTTGGAGTAGATATGTGAATCCATGGTGTACATATTTGTCCGGCCACTTTCTTTTTTGCTCAACATAGTATGGATTAAAACTTTAAGAAAGAAATCACACAATGTACCATCACAACACTCAAGAGTCGACTACTGAGCGCACCAAATTTCCTGCAGCACAGATTGGCCAAGCAATGTAGCGTGAGCACTTGCAGCCAATGATGGCCAAGCGAGGCATGTCATCATGAATGAGTCGGGTGTATGTCTTGACCTCTACCGAACCCCTGAGACCGACTCACAGAACCCCTAGGGTTAGATCGCACCCAGGTTAAGAACCACTGACTTTTGACAGTGAGATGGAGCCTCGTGGCTTCATCCATACATAGCATACTGGATTATAAGGTGCACCGTCCCTTTTTCTTTTTTTTTTTTTTTTTTTTTTTTTTTTTTGAGGATTGAAGGCTTTTACGTGCACTTTTATGGTCTGAAAAATATGGTACCTTTTTACTTTGTTTGAAGTTTTCACAAATTTTCATTACTGATCATGCTACTTTTTGTACAATTGTGCATTGGCTATAAAGGCATTCTTTGTGTGTGTGTAGCCCCCCGCTTTGCCCACGGTAAATGGGAGACACCAAGACTTGAAATACATCACTCCAGAAATTGTAAGTGGATGCTTCTCACATGATTTAATCAGAAATTTATGAATCCTGTATACAGTTTAAGGTAGATATCAAGAGTTTAGTTTTCCCCTGTTGGTGTAGTCAGAGTATACTAAAGGGTTTTCTTTTCTCTCCCTGTGTGGTATTAGATGTGTGCAGCAATAAATGGACAGTTCAGTGATGTGGTGGAGAGGCTGTTTATCATTGACTGTCGCTATCCATATGAGTATGAAGGAGGACACATTAAGGTGAGCAAGGATGTTATATAGAACGCACCTTAAAGTTCAATTTTTGAAGATTTTTTTTTTTGCTGAATGCACAATGCAGTTTTACACTTTATGCAACCTGATGTGTTGTGTTAAGACTGATATACCTCGGTTTACATCATTAAGTGGTTCCAGGAGAGACGACTTAAGTCGGAGAAATGACTTAAATCGAATTAGCTTGTCTCTAGGCTAGATACCTCACTCGTCTAAATTGGTCAAGGAATAACAAGATCTAGATGATGGGTCTTGTGATAAATGAGCCATTTATGCAAATATAATGCACTGCCAATTGCTTCTAAAATATTTACAGAAGATTGCAAGTTCAAAGGGGAGTACAAAAAGCCCTATAACTTTATTGCCATTAGATATATAATTAAAAATATGGGATTATTGACAATTATATAACTTTTTTTTTTTATATATATATATAATTTTGACCTGGTTTAATGATGAAACTCCCATTTAATCCATGTGTTGACGGTATTTCGTTCTGGAACCAGATCACTCCATGTCATGGCGGTGCTTAATACTGCTCTTTGTAGTGTCCTACTTTCAGGCAGGTTATTTGGTTACTTTGAGAAAGTGGCAGGGATATGAGGGCATTGTCTGTGATTGCTCATGTAAAGTCATGTATCATAACATTTTAAGACCTTCAGTGTACTTGTTATCTAATACTTGTTGTTGGTCTCCCCAGGGTGCTCTAAACTTACATCAAGAAGACCAAGTTGAGGAACACTTTTTCAAACAACCCATTCCCTCAGTATGCCCTGAAAAGCGTGTGCTGTTGGTATTCCATTGTGAGTTTTCAAGTGAACGTGGCCCACGAATGTGCCGCTTTGTACGCGAGAGAGATCGTTTTCTCAATGAATATCCCAATCTCCATTACCCTGAACTCTACATACTAAAAGGAGGCTACAAGGAGTTTTTTCCCAGTCATAAGGTGTGTGATGGTTTTATTACTGTTAAAAGTGACTTTAATATTTCATGGCAGATGTTCTTGTAATCTAGCTTGTGTTTATGTACAGATGGTATGTGAGCCCCAGAATTATAGGCCAATGCATCATGAAGACTTTAAGGAGGATCTGAGGAAATTTCGCCTAAAGAGCCGGACGTGGGCAGGAGAGCGCAGCAAGAGAGACATGTACAGCCGCCTTAAAAAGCTCTGAAACAAACATGTGTTCAGGTTTACTGCCTAAGCCCATTCGCACACTGTTCACATGATCAGTATGTGGTGATGACCTAATAAATTCTATTGAATATTGCTCAGGTCATCCACTCATGGTTGGAAAGCACACCCACTGCCTTAGCTCAATTGTGCCTACACACATTTTTCCTATTCCATTGGACGACTGGTGTTGTGTGTCCCTTTTTTTTTTCCCTTTTCCCCCCTTGGGAGGGCTATATATATTTTCTCCTTTTTATTTATTTATGTTTTTTTAACACCCCATCTTCATTCCAACTGAAAACCACAAAGCACTTACATTTCTAGTGTTTATAGTTCTCTTTTTTTTTTTTTTTTTTTTTTTTTTTTTTTTGGTCTGCTGATATACAGTAGATGCAATATTTGTCCCCGCCAGATCTCGGTCTGAGCCATTTATAACTGTACTTGCAATAATTTAATGTGTATCGGAACCAGCCAGTGTTTATCCTTACTGAATTATGTAAATCCCAATAATACAAGTCAATATCAGTGGTTATTTTAAAGAAGGCATTTAATTGCTTTGACAGATTTTAACAAAAGTATGAATTGACTAGAAGTTTGATTGTGAAGGCCTGAATTTTAGAATAGTGAATGCAGTGTGTGGGATATTCAGTCATTTTGCACAGCAATAACCCCCCCCCACACACACACACACACACACACACAATTTGAGACTGTCTGATACTGTTTCCTTTTTATTTCAATTTTTGAAACATAATTTATTTTCTGTTATGGTATTCATCCATGCCTGCACTCACTTGGGACCGATTTGGCTGATTGCTGCTGGTCAGTGTGACATGACCTTAATGATGTTCACGAAAATGCCCAGCTTAAAAACCCCTGCATGGTGGGTTTTTTTTTTTTTTTTTTTTTTTTTTTGTTTCCTCTCCCCCTTTTTTTTTTTCAATACCATTTGTGTTGTATGCCCCCTTCCCTAAATGCCAATGTACTGTGTGAGCTGGTGTGTTGAGTCTCTGCTTTTGGCTATGTTTGAGTCTTTTGTATGTGCTTGAGTGTGGGATCTATCTTCACTGCCGTAATCTGTGATGTTGGGGGAATAAACTAACACCCCCTGTAGGGTTGTGTGCCAATTCAGTCTGTTGCTGTCTGTCCAATTAAAAAATCCTCCTGCCAAGCTGAGACTTCTGTGTGTGAAAATAATCTAAACAGCTTCAAGTGCGCAAGCAGGTTTGAAGTCCTGTGATGGGTAGTGACCAGTCAGTTTCCTGACACTGTCACTTCATCATGGCCATCGGTGGGTTGGGTGAGCAAAAATTTTCAAGAGGAAATCCCTATTTTTGGTCTTGAAGCTTTTAATGGAGTTGAATACTAAATCGTCAGAGTTGCCTCAAAGTGTAGTAAATGACACCCCCCCCCCATCCCCCCTACTGTAATGTGCATGGCATTTTGATGATTTGTAATATCCGCTGCACTGAGGGGGCCAGTTGTGGCTCGGGAATCTGGTCAGAATGCTTTTCTGGTGTGATGTTTTGGGCATGTCTCTCCGGGACCCAGGGGTTAACCAAGAACACGCTGGGGGGGACTGTCTCGGCTTGTCTCGGTGTCCCCTGGAAGAGTTCGAGAAAGTGACTGGGCAGAAGGCCTTCTGGACCTCATTGCTAAGGCTGCTGCCACCATGAGCCGACCGCAGAGTAAGTGGATGATGATCGTAATAAAAAGGCAATGAAGGCTGAAAAACTGCAGAGCAAAACAAATGCAGCTAGACCACACTGAAAAGGATGTGAGAAAAGAGCATGATTGGAAAATGAAGAGCAAGTCAAATATGGAGAGGCTCCACCAAATGGTGAAAGGAAAAAAATGTGTGTGTGGGGGGGGGGGGGGGGGGGGGGGGTGGGTGTGTGAAACCTTTAGCAATTTTATGTGCTACTGGAGAACAGACATTGTTACAATTTTTACACATATTTCTAGATGGAAGATTTTGAGCTGATACTTGACCTTTTTTTAAGCTTGCTAGACCAGCAGTGGTTAATGAGTATGTACATGGATTGACTGTTTTCGTCAATTTGCATCATTTTTGGGTACAAAATGCTTTTTAATTTCTTTGCTCAGAATGACAGTACCATGGTCTTAAAAATGACAAAATCAAGATGTCCGTTTAAGGAAAAGGCCACTTTTCAGGTTAAAAAAAAGCTGAAATACGTTTTCGACTGGGGGAGCTTCGCCACCCTGGACTCCCAACCGCCGTGTTGCCTCTTTGCCCCAGAACACTGGCTTATTTTCAGTTTTTCAGCAATCTCCATTCTCAGACATATGACTGATAACATGTATAACGTGTGTATGTGCACATGTATATTGTGACACAGTGGACAGATGCTGCACTGCAGTGTTTGTGATTTCAGCTCATTGTGACATGCTCCCTGTGATGCTGGAAAGAGTGCACATAGGAGAGGAAAGCCCTGCGCCCCTTCAGCTTTATGTGACGGACCACATCGAACCATAGACTTATGAGCCATTACTGACCCCTGTGTAGGTACTACCTACTTCATTCAAGTAGGTAGTGCCACATTGACAGTTTGCCCCAGATGCATTACTACAACTATCCATCCGCCAGTCCATCACATAAATTGGGAGCTCGTCTGGGATCTGATCATCCTGACTGGAGAACCGTAGTTGCTCAAAGTCTTCAGTGCTGATCAACATTGACTCTAGGAGCCGACCAACTTGACCGAGTCACTGAGTTTTTGCACCGAGCAATTGGACTTGGCACAATGTCTGACATTGTCTCTGATTTATTGAAGAGTCCCTCCCTAGAGACAAGGAGTCAGGAACTTTTTTGACTAAGGGAGCCAAAAAAACCCCCCACATACCGGTATTTTAAAATCTAATCCTCTGAGCGCCATATACAGTGGTACCTCACCGTACGAAATTAATTAGATCCAGAGCTTTTTTCGTAACCTGCATTTTTCGTAAGTTGAACCGCATTTTTACATGTAAAACGTGTGATTCGTTCCAAGGCTCTCAATACTACCCCCTAAACCCTTTAAAAATTATAAAAGCATACCTTTTAACGACCTTCTGCTTCAATATCATACCGATGGTAGACGTGTTTGGCCATATTCCTTTGTGATATCACTTGAGCCCGTGTGTGTGTGCGCGTTGACCATGTCTTCTTAGCAGTTATAATCGTACAAATGTTTATGGAAGGTTAAAAGCCAGAGTCAAGAAATAAAGCATAAAACAACAGTGACTCTGTCCTTACACGAAAAGCATCATGGTGGATTCAGCTCTATAATAGGCAATGGGAGGTAGATGCGTCATTACTCCTAGGCAATGGGATCTCTGTCCAAGATGGCGCTTGAGTGAAGGTGACAACAGCTCAGTTGTTAGCCAATGGGAGGCCAGCGGGGCGGGATGTTTGAACGTCATTGATGGGAGAGCAGCTCGTGCATTGTTTGAATGGCGCGTTTGAATTTTTAAGATGCCGCTTTCGTAACGTGAACTTGTTTTGTATCCTGAGACACAAATTTTAGGAAAATGCTTTTCGTAACCCGCATTTTTCATTTGGTGATACTTTTGTAAGGTGAGGTACGACTGTATATATTTTTAATACTGAATACAACTAAATGGAAAAAGAAAAACAACAATTTTAGAGTATAATGAGACTCTGAATTTATTTTAAACAACATTGTTATAATGAAGTTATTTATTAATAAGAAAAGTACTTCTTAATATTAATGCGACTTCTGGTGCTGCATGGTTTTTCTGATAGCTTTGTCGTCTGGTTGATCCGTGGTGAGGTTCAGCTTCATGCAAGCGTTTAGGCTGCCATCTGTTCAACGTGACCGCAGGTTGGTCTTGATGTTTTCCAGGTGTGTGAAGTACTGCTCGCATGCATGGGTAGAGCCAAACATGGTCATTACGACAAGGCTCACACGGTGCAGTTTGGTATATGACAGGAAGCGTGTTCCAAGGTTTAACAATCAGCTGATTCGCAGGTTGAAGTTTTTTCATGTCTGTCCATTTGTGTTTGCCTGCCAGCTCTGCTTGGCTTTGTGCAAGTCTTTCCGAATCTTCATTCAGTAATTTGTCATTTATTCGTTTGATTATCTTGTCTTTCATTATACGAGAAGCTGTCAAAAATCTGTTGGCCACATCAAGCATGTTTTGACACATTTGCCATCTGTAAATGGATTTCTGTTCCTCACAATTGCTAAAGAACTTGCAAAGCTAGCCGAACTAAAGTCACCTTGTCGGGTCCGCTGACGAGCTTGCACTCTGGACAGTAGCTCTTGACAAGCCTTCTTTCTGCTGTCCCCCGCTGGATATTTCAATGCCAAATGTGGCGTAGCGTGTGTCGAAGTGTCGCTTTATATTCGACCGCTTCATCAATGAAATTTTATCATTGTACATTAGACATGCAGCAGAACCTGATCACTCCACTAAAGCAAATTCTTCTGTCCGTTCCTGCTGAAATGTACAGTACTCATTTTTTTTTTTCTTTTTGACATCTTCTTGGTTGAAAGGGTTCACTCTGCACAAGTGAGCCAATCAAAAACAAGGGAAATTTACCTCTTGACCCAAAAACAACTCGCGCAGACTATTGCATATAATCCGAAAAAAATAAGAGTTTTAAAGTGTCGGACCCTTCCACACACAGTGTGGAGTGGAGTACAGAAAGGATTGGCTCTCCATTGCGCGCCAGCAACAAGTGGTGTTGAAAATAGATGTATAGATTAAAATGCATGAGATTTATTTATCTGTTTGTTTTATTTGATAGCTTTTTTCTGTATTTTGATTTAAATGACAGTGAACTTATTATTAGTTATTCTGTTAAGAAAGGCCACCTGATTTATCTGAGAGCCAGATGCAGTCATCAAAAGAGCCACAGGTTCTTGACTCCTGCCCTAGAGTCTCTTAAGCCGAATTCGCTAAAGGCCAGAACCCTCGGTGTACCAACAAAAAGATCTGCCAAATTGAAAGCTGTTAGGGAAGCAATACAAAAGGTGCTGAGTCAAGAGAAACTTGCTACCAGGAGGATCAGCTGAGGACTTCGACAACCTCCAATGGAGCTCGGAGGAGGAAGACGAAAGGAACTCCGAAGATGGCAGGGTATAGCGAAAGAGAACTTGGAGAAAGGAGATCAAGCCCTACTATCCGAATTTAATGATGCTGTGGATCAGTTCTTCGTAGAATTCAAAAATACAGCAGCTGGCTATAATTGACCCCATGACGAATGGCCATCCCTACTATGAAGTGTGTTAAAAGGGAAAAGCCGAGAAGTGCTTGCCTCACTTTCAGAGAAAGAGAGGATGGACTATGGACGACTCAAAACCGCCATTCTTGACATCTATAAACTGGTGCCAGAGGTTCATCGCAAGAAGTTCAGGAACCACCATAAAGTAGACAATGACGTATATGCACAATTCTGATGTGAGAAAAGTGCACTCACTAGGCCCAACACGAGGCCCAAGGCCGATAAACGAATGCCATCATCAAAGTATGACAGTGTCAAGGAAGAAGTGCTCCCTTCTCGCTCAGTAAAATGGCCGAGTTGCACAGGCTACGTCGTGCATGTGAGCTTGCCTAGGAAAACCTGAAAGACGCTCAGCGGGAGATGAATCAGCTTTTTGAATGCCCAGATTAAGCAGCGTTCTTTCAACCCAGGAGATAAGGTGCTGGCCTTACTACCTATCCCTGGAAGCCCTGTACAGGCAAAACACCATAGTACCTGAAGTCAGCAGGTGAACTAACTATGTAAACTACATCTTGAAGAGACCGGGGCCGATGGACGCAAGACCTCTCTGTTGTGCCACATCAACATGCTAAAACCATACCACCAGAGATCAGACGAAATCCTAGTGGCGGATGGCAGCCCTGATGCTGAATCGGAGGATGCCTCCACATTAGCCGGTGACCATCTGATCAGGCTGGGCAGTTCTAACATTCTGTTGGATCTACCAAGGAAATTGAGCCACTTGCCCCCAGAGCCCAGAAACCAACTAACTGACCTCTTACTGAAGTTCGAAGTCTTGTTCCCCGATGTCCCTAACAAAACCCAAATCGCCCAACATGAAATGGACGTTGGAAATGCAAAACCAATCAAGCAGCACCTGTACCAAATCAACCCCCAAAAAGCTGAGTTGGTGCAAAGGGAAGGGGCCTTACATGCTGGAGCATGGCATCATCGAACCAAGCCAGATTGACTGAGCCTTACCATGTGTCATGGTCCCCAAGCCAGATGGCTCACTCAGATTCTGCACTGACTATCGAAAAGTGAATGTTCTGACAGAAACCGACTCATATCCCTATGCGAAGAATTGGCGACTGCATAGACAAAATCAGCAGTGTGAAACACATCACAAAATGTGACCTACTGAAAGGATATTGGGGCGTCTCACCCACAGAGGGCCAAGGAGCTATCCGCTTTTGTCACTCCAATTGGCCTCCATTAGTACAAGGTTGACTCCTTTTGGCATGAAGAACTCCCCAGCCACCTTCCAGAGAATGATGAACCAGTGCCTAGTGGGCCTTGAAGGTGTTGAAGTCTACATAGACGACATTGCAATCTACAGTGACACCTGGCATACCCACTTGTCTCTTATGACTGAGGTTTTCCTTAGGCTACTAGCCGCCAACCTAACAATTAACCTAGCCAAAGTGAGTTTGGCCAAGCCAGCGTGACCTATCTGGACTATGTTGTGGACCATGGTCGAATAGCCTCTATCACCACAAAGGTCCAAAATATCGGGAGCTTCCCAGCACCCAAAACCAAACGCAAATTAATGAGATTTCTGGGCATGGGGGGCCTACTGCAGGAAGTTCTGTAAGAACTTCTGACATCACGGCCTCGCACTAACCGACTTACTACTCCTTTAGTATGTAGTCTGAACCTTGTCAGAGGGCCTTCAATGATGCCAAGTCCCTACTATGTGCACAATCTATCTCCAGGCCCCAGATCTTGCTAAACATTTCCGCCTGGTAATAGATGCCAGCAACGTACGAATCAAACCACACGGTCGAACAACAGGGTGGTGGCCAGGAGAAGCTGACGCACGCTCACGGCGTCACAGTTCGTCACCCCCTTTCTTTGAGTGCGGATGTGGTTTGTGTTTGAGACATTTTGGACCATATTGCCGCCACCCTGTTGTTCGACCGCGTGGTTTGATTCGTCCGCCGAAAACTAGTTTGTCAGCAGAGACTATATGCTCGCAAATTTAATGTTCTTGAGGCAAAAAGTTCGTGAGCTTAAGCATTCGTCAGCAGAGGTTTTACTGTATGTATATGTATATATATATATATATATATATATATATATATATATATATATATATATATATATATATATATATATGTATATATATATATATATGTGTGTGTGTGTGTGCACTGAGATGCAGTGGTTCAGGAGAGTACTCTATGGCTTTGATCCACATGTTCCAAGAAACATACCTAAATGGAAATAAAAAGGTCCTGGATGATCATGTCTCATCAAACTGTATCTACTACAATTGTAATCTAAATTCAAGCTAATTTGTAATGATGGTTTTGAGGTCTCAATTGTTTTTAATTCATGGCCAGTTTTATCTGCTTAGTTAAAAATGTTTCACTAATACATCCTTACATATGTATATTGTGTATGTATAAGCACGTAATTATGTAACAAGCTGAGAGCTATTAACTTTTAATATGTATGAAAAATGATCACATTGCTTTTTTTTTTTTTTTTTTTTTTTTTGGAAACAAGTGTATTCAATGCTTGTGGTTTCATACGAGGTCAAAACTCAGTATCTAAGATTCGATTTTACTCAACTCAGCATATTATGTTTCCATTCGATGAATAATTTGCTCAGAGTGCTTCTAAATTTAAAACCCTATCCTTGACTGGCATTGGTAGGTCTGGGCTAGAACTGCTGTGACAGCCACATCCTGTTATTTCTGCAACAGAGTTGTTCGGAAGTTAAAACCATTGTCAGAGATGATGAGTTAATCTTATCCTAAGTTTGAGTACTTGAGTTAATATGTGGCCCAATTCTTCATCTCGTTTCACTTGTGCCTTTATAGTGACGGAAGAAAATACAGCAAATTCCTCTTTTAACAGCGTGTTGTTTTTTTTTTTGCCTCAAGGTCTGGAGAGAGTTGTTTAATATCAATTGAATGATCTAAGAGAATTGTGACCCAGATTACAGGCTTGATCTGTTTGCACCGGGAGGTAGTGGTGGTGTTGCTTTGGAAAGAAATACAGGGATTCCTCGCTACTTTTCACTTCAATTCATGCGAATTCAGTGCATCACGTTTTTTAAAAAAATCCATTGAATTAAAAAATAAGGAAATTAAGGAAGAATAGAGGGAAAGTTAAGGAAAATTCCACAAAAACAAGGCCAATTATGCAAAACAACTCAAAAAAACAAAAACAAAAAAACAACCCCAAATACCCGCCCCCCTCCCCCATCAAAACTACTTACATTTTTATGTGAGGTGCACATCTGAGTGCATGCATGTGCATCTGTGTGCGTGCGCGTGTCCGTATGTGTGTATTTATATTTTATTTACATTTTATGCATTATTTTTGAATGTTTAATTCTTATTATAAGCATTTATAGCGATGAATATGTATTTATTGATATTATACTGGCGGGTAGTGGTGGTCTAGTGGTATAGGGCGCTGGATCGCTGATCCAAAAGGTTGTGGGTTCAAGTCCCACTCTGCACAAGGTTGTCACTGCCCAAATCCTCCCCCAGTGGAGCTAACTGGGTTATCAAAGGCCGACCATGTCTCTCACTGTCTATGGTGTGAGGCATGTAAAAGAACCATTGCTGATTTTCGACAAGAGTAGCTGCAAAGCCGTCAGCGTGTTTCCGTCTGGCGAGCTGTCCAGGGTGTACTCTGCCCTTGCCCGAAGTTGGCTGGGATGGGCACCAGCCTCCCCATGACCCAAATTATGATTAAGCGGGTACACAAAATGAAATGATATTATACTGTATACATATTTCCATGTACGTATATGTCAGTCGGGGTGGGTCCGATCCTACTTTGCGGAATTCGGCGGTTGTGGGAGGGTTGTTTGAATTAAATTGAATTTGCCAACAGGAAAACTATGTACAGTACTTCTAGAAAAATTGGAATGTGGAGTGAATATAATCAGTTCCACTATAATTGTCGAAGCCTTTTCATAATTTTGTCAGTTTGTCTCATTCTTTGCTTCACTATGAGAGACTTGAGTGATATTCACTTCTGTTATATAACATTTTGTACAGGATGTTATTGAGCAAGTCAAGCAGTTGTTCAGTAACAGCTGCAATTTTTTTTTTTTTTTTTTTTTTTTTTGCACACAGACATTTCAAAAGCTTTAGTTCAGATGGTCGTGTCAGTTCTCAGAAACAACAAAGTAATCTATGTAAAAACTGACATTTTATAGTCTGCTGTAATTCCTCGGCAAACTTGCATTAACAATGACCACTATTGATATATACACGCTGACAGATAATGTAGGTCTCTCTCTCTCTCTCTCTCTCTCTCTCTCTCTCTCTCTCTCTCTCAGGAAATACAAAGAAAGCTACAGAATATGTCCTTTGTGTCTTCAATGTTAAAAAATAACTTTATTCAAACTTTAAATAAGGTTCAAAACATCACTGTCACAAACTGCAACTAGTGCCTAATACATTACTGTTCAAGCTTAAATGTTATAAAATGATGTGTAAATGGGTTTACAAGACAGACAGATTAAGATATGGAATAAGAAGCGTTAAATGACTTAAGAAATGTTGATTTTTGGGGAGAGCAGAATTTAAATCTGACAATGAGATTAATCATATACTCCATATTCAATTACAGGCAATCCAATAAAGCGGTAAACTAATTTTAAAAGGCATGAAGCCAGTCTGGAGGAATTTGGCCAACAGTTCATGAACCATGAATTCACAGAAAGTTTACATGTAGCCGTTGAGAAAGTTGAGGTAAACCTTTAAGATCCACCCAAACGAAACAGCCTGAACATCACCCTGCATATCAATGATCAAAGAGTCCGAGGCATTGTGAAAACCAGCAGAAAGTTCACCACGGTCTTTTAAACAGTAAAATTTCTGTGACCGGTGAAGCATATTCTGAACATGGCAGAGAAAGTTACACATGTAAGTCTCTTTAAAGTTATTTCCGAACTCGAGAACAGCAGTGATACTCTCCTCAGCTCTCAGCCTAAGCACTAATAAATCCTCACCTTCCTATGATTTTTTTTCTCTTTATAAAAGTAAAATAAATAAATACTGTTTTTTTTTTTTGTTTTTTTTTTTAACCTATTACAGTACAGGGATCCCTCACTTTTCGTGGTTAATGGGGACCGAGACCCCTCTGCGACCGCCGATTTCCGCGAAGAAGGATCGACCCCACCCCGACTGACATATACGTGCATGTATATGTGTATATAATATCAATAAATACATATTCAATTCTATAAATGCTTATAATAAAAATTAAACATTCAAAAATAATGCATAAGATGTAAATAAAGTATACAGTATATACACACACATACAGACACGCGTGCACACACACACACACACACACACACACAGATGTGCACCTCACATAAAAGTAAGTAGTTTTATTGGGGGGGTTTGGGTTGTTGTTTTTTTTTTTTGCACAGTTGGCCTTGTTTTGTCATTTTCCTTAATTTCTTCTCTATTTTTCCTTAATTTCCTTTTTTATTTCTATTTTTCAATGAATAAATGTACGAATCAGATGATTCGCTGTGGCGACCCCTGAAAAAAAGGAAAAGCCGAAAGGAAAGGAAAAAGATTTTTGAAAAACCCGTGATGCACTGAAGCCGCAGAAACTGAAGCACGAAGTAGCGAGGGATCACTATATATATAGTACTAAAATAGATGAATCTTATGAAAAATGTATATTTCCCCTTAATGTTCACACACTGGTAATATTTAGTGTCATTACCCTCATCTTGGGTGGCACGGTGGTGTAGTGGTTAGTACGTCCAACTCGGAGCAAGAAGGTCCTGGGTTCGGTTCCCAGCTTGGGCGTTTCTGTGTGGAGTTTGCATGTTCTCCTGTGCTTGCATGGATTTCCTATGGGTACTTCGGTTTCCTCCCACAGTCAAAAAAAAGTGTTTGCCCTGTGATGCCTGGCAAGCTGTTCAGGGTGTACCCTGGAGTTAGGTGAGGTGGGTGCCAGCCTCCCTGTGACCCTAACTAGGATTAAGCGGTTCAGAAAATGAATGAATGCATGTCCTCATGCTTGGTTCATGATTGTTATTCAATTCAACGGTTAGTGCTCTTAATCTGTTTAAAATTAAGGGTGATTGGTGAACACCCACAAGTCAGAAAACGATGTAGTGTGTGTATGTATATATATATATATATATATATAAGTCCTTCTCAAAAAATTAGCATATTGTGAAAAAAAAAAAAACCTATGCCAAATCAAACATGCGAATCAGATGAGTCACTGTGGCAACCCCTGGAAAAAAGGGGAAAAGCCAAAAGGAAAAGATGAAGGAAGAAACCGGAGCACCCAGAGGAAACCCACTTAAAAGCATGGAGAGAATGTGCAAACTCCATACAGAAATGCTCTGAGCCCGGAAATCGAATCCAGGATTTCACTTCCTTTAAAGTGCATTTTCCACCGTGCTACACCTCTCCGTGAACATGGACTGCTCCAAACTAAAGAAGAATCGTCCAGACTTCTAAATCCTCTTTAGTTCATTATTTTCTGTAATGTACTGATAAACATTAGACTTTCACATATTTTAGATTTATTACACACAACTGAAGTTGGTCAAGCCTTTTATTATTGATAATATTGTCAAAAAAAGTAAAGAAAAACCAAAAAAAATTCATCTAAAAAAATTAGCATATTTCATCCGACCAATAAATTAAAAAAAAAAAAAAAGTGTTTTTAATACAAAAAAAGTCAACCTTCAAATAATTATGTTCAGTTCTGCACTCAATACTTGGTCGGGAATCCTTCTGCAGAAATGACTGCTTGAATGCTGCGTGGCATGGAGGCAATCAGCCTGTGGCACTGCTGAGGTGTTACGGAGGCCCAGGATGCTTCGATAGCGGCCTTAAGCTCATCCACAGTGTTGGGTCTGGTGTCTCTCAACTTTCTCTTCACGATATCCCACAGATTCTCCATGGGCTTCAGGTCAGGAGAGCTGGCAGGCCAATTGAGCCCAGTAATACCATGGTCAGTAAACCATTTAGCAGTGGTTTTGGCACTGTGAGCAGGTGCCAGGTCGTGCTGAAAAATGAAATCTTCATCTCCATAAAGCTTTTCAGCAGATGGAAGCATGAAGTGCTCCAAAATCTCCTGATAGCTAGCTGCATTGACCCTGCCCTTGATAAAACACAGTGGACCAACACCAGCAGCTCACATGGCACCCCAGACCATCACTGACTGTGGGTACTTGACACTGGACTTCAGGCATTTTGGCATTTCCTTCTCCCCAGTCTTCCTCCACACTCTGGCACCTTGATTTCCGAATGACATGCAAAATTTGCTTTCATCCGAAAAAAGTACTTTGGACCACTGAGCAACAGTCCAGTGCTGCTTCTCTGTAGCCCAGGTCAGCCGCTTCTGCCGATGTTTCTGGTTCAAAAGTGGCTTGACCTGGGGAATGCGGCACCTGAAGCCCAGTCCACTGCTTCCACAGGTCCCCCATGGTCTGGAATCGGCCCTTCTCCACAATCTTCCTCAGGGTCCGGTCACCTCTTCTGGTTGTGCAGTGTTTTCTGCCACACTTTTTCCTTCCCACAGACGTCCCACTGAGGTGCCTTGATACAGCACTCTGGGAACAGCCTATTCGCTCAGAGATTTCTTTCTGTGTCTTACCCTCTTGCTTGAGGGTGTCAATGATGGGCTTCTGGACAGCAGTCAGGTCGGCAGTCTTACCCATGATTGCGGTTTTGAGTAATGAACCATGCTGGGAGTTTTTAAAAGCCTCAGGAATCTTTTGCAGGTGTTTAGAGTTAATTGGTTGATTCAGATGATTAGATTAATAGCTCTTTTAGAGTACCTGAACATGATATGCTAATTTTTTGAGATAGGAATTTTGGGTTTTCATGAGCTGTATGCCAAAATCATCAGTATTAAAACAATAAAACACCTGAAATATTTCAGTTGGGGTGCAATGAATCTAAAATATATGAAAGTTTAATTTTTATCAGTACATTACAGAAAATAATGAACTTTATCACAATATGCTAAGTTTTTGAGAAGGACTCGTGTATATATATATATATATATATATATATATATATATATATATATATATATATATATATATATATATATATATATATATCAAATGTATTCATCTATAGCTGATATAAGCACATAGTTTATGATTACTTTGGCAAACCATTGTCACTGCAGTATAAAGATACATCCACAAATGCTGGTTACTGTGCAAGAGGAAACTGTAAATTGGGGTTTCCTTAGCTGTTGGCTTCTCTGGGCTCTGAGGAATTTGGGCTTGGCCATTACTCAGTGGAAACATGCATTGAGGTCAGATAAATCAGCATTCCAGGTCTTTTTTCCTTTCACAAGAAGAAATAGATGCCATGTGCTTCATGACCAAACAAAAAAAAAGAACTATCCTGACTGTCACCAGAGCAACTCCAGATGTCAGTGCCTTTGGGAAAAATAGCTTACACTTGTCTAGTGAGAATATTAAGGCAGCCATAACCTGAGAAGCAGGTTTGGAATTTAAAGGTCAGTGGTTCAAATCCCAAACCAGCAGGAAATATGGGTTGTGCTGAGGGAGTGAGCTGCACCTTCTCTTCCTCCACATTCTTGGCTGAAGTGCCCTTGAGCAAGTGCCCTTGAGCAAAGCACCTCACGACCAACTGCTCTGTGCACACACACCCCCCCCATCTGTGTGGCAGTCCTCTGCTATGACTGTGTGCAGTGCTCACTGTTTAGAAGTGTGTGTTCACTTTGAATAAGTTAAATGCAGAGGTAATAATTGTTCTTGTGGGATTAATACAGTATATAATATCTTTTTTCTCTAATCTTAGTACTTATGTAAAATATTTGTGTGTGTGTGTGTGTGTGTGTGTGTGTGTGTGTGTGTGTGTGTGTATGAGAGAGAAAGAGTTCATGTTAGATGGGTGAAATGCAGAGACAATAATTTAATACAGTATAGCAAAAAATAAATGCATATAAGTAAATTTTTGGAAGACTTTAAAGGGTCGTCATGAATATTTAACAAGACAATGCAGAATCTGTACACTTTACAAATATATGGGTGCAGAAAAAAGGGTGTAGATCCTGGACCTGCCTGAAGTCCTCACGACTTCATCATTAAGAATGTGAGATGAACTTTGAAACAAAAATTGCAAATGAGTATGAATGGTTACGTGAGTGCTGGTCCTGCAATGGCCTGGCGAGCTGTCCAGGGTGTACCCCAACCCTCGCCCGGAGTCGGCTGAGATGGGTGCCAGCCTCCCCGCGACCCTAATTAGGATTAAGTGGTTACAGAAAATGAACTGAAATTGTCCATGACGACCCAGTACTGCTACACATCTATGACCTGATTACAGCAAGAATGGAACACAATAAAATACGAAACTCTTGATAAAATGCTTTTCGGTTCCTAAGCATCCAGTGTTGCGAGAAGAAATGGCAACATTATCAAGTGGTAAAGACTTTAGGGTCCCAATTTTTTATTTATTTATTTTTTTGGGGTTGCTGGCTAGAAACACAATAATATATAACAAAACGTAAATTAACAAATTAAAGTTTCTGGACAATACATGAAATATGTTGTGTTTATTGTCGTTATTTTTTATAGTTAGAGAAGGGTGGTTTATGCATTTTTGTAGAAATTTAGTGTCATGGTGGCATCATGTTATCATGTCTGTTTCACAGCAGGTAGAATGTCCTGGGTTTGAGCGCCAGGCTCGGATGTATTTGTGTTGTTTGTATGTTCTCCGTCGGCTCGTGTGGGTTTCTTCTGGGTACTTCTGTTCCCTCTCACAGTTCACAGATATGTACATTTGGCTAATGTGCTGTTCCAAATTGCCCCGAGCTGTGAGTATGAGTGTAAATATTTATGTGTGTGTCTTGGCCATGTGATGGGCTGGCGAGCTGTTCAAGGAGTACTCTCCTTCGCCTGTTGTTGGCTAAGATAGGTTTCAGCCTCTCCACGACCATAATGTGAGTTAGCAGTTTGACAAATAAGTGAGAGAGCAAGAGAGTGTTTTAAAATGCTTTAGTGACAAGTCACAGATGTATGCTTTTTTAGAAGTGATGTGCTCCTTGGATTTTTTGTTTTTGTTTTTGTTTTTTTGGGGGTAATTGGTAATCAAGCCCCCACCTCTTCCCCCAGTGCAGCTGCTGCTACTTACTTGCACCGTTTATTTAACTCAATGTCAGATTTAATTAATTTAGTTGGAGCTAGGGTGTTTAAGAACGTCGAAATTCTGAATAATTAACCAGGAAACAGCATTTGGCCTCAACATCTGTCCATTAATTTTCTATCATAATGTGGCGCTGAGCTCATGCCGCCACTTAGTGGTGACTTTTGGTATTGTTCATGTTCGTCGTCGGTCACATGACTAACCCGGAACTGTTTTTGTGTTTACCGGGGGTGGATCAGAAAACAGTAATTGCTTGCAATCAAACAACACAGAAGTGGAAGACATGAATTTCTGATATTTTTGACAGTACGACGCGATTTTCTGTAAAAGTTTATTTCGGTAGAAATGTAGGAAAAGTGGTAAGTTACATTTAACACGGTGTGCAACGTCACTGCATAAACTGGAGTTCATAGTGTTCTGTAAGTGTTTCAGTGATCTCGCGCAATGTCAACACTACATTAACTGTTTTTTTTAACTCGATTAAGACTCTTTGTCTCATTAAGTAAATGTGTGACAGATTTAAAGGGGTCATGGTGGTCTGCTTCCTCATTCACACTGTGTGTCCGGTGAGCGCGCTCTCTGCCGGTGAGAGCCGGGTTCTGTACTCGCGCCTGTTCGGACCGGAGGAACTTGCACTGCTCCACCGAACCGCTGAGCACCAGAGACTGGGCCAAAAGGAGGCTCTGGGGCTCGTAGCAAGGTACAATTCACGAACCTATACATGACGTGTCTGTGTCTGTCTGTCTGTCTGTCTGTCTGCTGTTGGGAGAAACCTCACATGCTGTGTTTAAGTGCAAACTCACTTTCCTTTCTTTAACTCTGGATATTCGGTAAAAATCTTAATCCTTCAGAATAAGATCACTTCAACTTCACCCGCCTCTCTTCCACCATCACAGATCCACAGGTGAGAGATTACTTGGCATCCTCATTTTTTTAGGGACTATACAGGTCAGGTGTCATTGGGTAGCTGGTATAGAGCTTCCACAATTCGTGTCAAAACACAGAAGCCAATGAGAGAGCACTATGCCAGTGCCATACTGGTGGCCCTGTGGAGGCTGCGAATGTAGAACGTAGAGTAAATGTGTTGTAATTGGTTGTTCCAACCATGTAGTTTGTGAAAGAGACATCGTTTCCCCCCCCCCCATGTCCAGGCTATTATAAGCCGGGCGAGCATGCTAAAGAACTCTCCAGCAAAAGGCAAGGTACGTGGTTCTGCAGCATCTCCAGAGTAGACCTGGGTGTAAAGGTCTGTGTTTGCAGTGATCCATTTTATGGTGAGTGCAGATGTGAAGATAATAGTTTGTGTATTATTTATAATAATGCTTATTAGAAAAAAATATTTTGAAAGTAAAGCACAGTGCTTCGCAAATAGCCCCTTGGGGGCGCGGTATGATGCCAGGGAGGCGCGGTGTGATGCCGGGGGGGGGGGGGGGGCACGTATGACCCTGGGGGACATGCTTTTCTGGAATAGTGAACGAGAATTAAGTGTAATTGCACCTCTACTCCACTAGTTGGCAGTGGCGCTCTCATTGTTGCGCTATGGTGTAGCTTTTTTTCGCACGAGCGAAATATGAAGTGCAGTAAACAACCCCGCAAGAAACTCCTCTTTTCCTTTTGGCTTTTTCCATTTCTCGAGGCTTGCCACAGTGAATCATCTCAAGAAACAACATGGAAAATTTTCTAACAGGAATTAAGAGAAAGGTGGAGAGAGACGGATATAATACGACATAAATAAGTGGAATGAGTTTGAATAAGGATTTTTTTTTTTAAATTTCAGGCACATTGGTGCACGTTAAATCTTTTCTATTACAGATTAAAAAAACAATGTTAATGAAGTTTTTCTTTATTGTAAGTTGAACTATACAGTGATACCTCTGCTCACGAACATAATTGGTTCCCAGAAAGTGTGTGTGAGGCGAAAAGTTCGTCTTCCGAACATTTATTTCCCATAAGAAACCATTAAAATGAGAATAATCCGTTCCCAGGTCCCCATAAAACATAATTTTCTAATAAATAAGCCTTAAAACTACACAAAAATATACCTTATTTTATGTATAATAAATGTGCTATTGTATTGTAATTAAAGAAATAAACTGTACTGTATAATAAAGTCGTTTTATTTACCTTTGTGATGGTAGTTGATGGCTTGATGGAATGGAGTGGGAGGAGGAGGGAGGGAGGGACTTACTGTTTGGAAGGAGAGTTTGGAAACGCCTACTGTTTGGAAACACGCATAGCCACACACGCACCCTTAATAGCTTCCTTGTTCTTAAGGATGGGAGCAATGGTAGACTTAGCGTACTGGTACTGGGACGCCAAGTCACACAAACGCACACCTCGTTCGTGTTTTTCAATGATCTCCGCCTGTGGTGGGGTCTTTTTCGGTCCCATAATAGCAAAAGTACACTCAATATGGTCCAAAATGTCTATCAAACACAAACCACTTCCGCATTCAAAGAAAGGGGTGTGACAAACTGTGACGCCGTGAGCGTGCGTCAGCTTCTCGTGGCCGCCACCGTGGCGCTGTTCGACCGCGTGGTTTGATTCGTCCGCCGAAAAGTAGTTCGTCAGCAGAGACTATATGCTCGCAAATTTAATGTTCTTGAGGCGAAAAGTTCGTGAGCTTAAGCGTTCGTCAGCGGAGGTTTTACTGTATTTCTTTTTTTATTTTTAATGTCAATAAAAATACAATATTTATGTAAAGGTGTGCTAATAACAAATTTATAGACAAATACAGTCGTGCTATTTATAGTTGCTCGCGGGACGGTGGCGAAATGTTTTTTCCTTCTTAGAGGGGGCGTCACAGAAAAGAATTGAGAAGTCCTGGTCTACACCATACTAAGTAAAGCTCCAACTGTTAGCATGTGCTTCATTTCTACCAGTACATGAAATGCAGCCATTTTATGTACGTACTTATATTTTTTCATGAACATTTCAGACTGCCCGGTGTTCAGTCTGCACTCGTTTGAGAGTTTGTAAGGGTCAGTTCCGTCACACAAAGCTAATTTCTGAAGGTATTGCTGTGCTGCTGGCTGGGAAAGACTATAAAAGACGAACATGCACATTAAGCTAACTGAATGTTTCAAAATGCTTCAAAGCGTGGATGTGACTGTGAATGGATATACTATAGAGGTGGTTGTGAACAGGTGTTTTACCTGCGATTGTCAGGTGAGCTGCTCAAGGCATGGGTGCCGATTTATGTTTCTGCTGGTGGTTGCTTAATTAAATGCTCTTCCAACCACCCACAGGACTTGTTGCGACAGAGATTGTAGGAGGGGAAAAAAACCACACCTTTCTCACTGTAAAACATTTAATATGACGAGAGAGGTGAAACCTGTATATTGATATTAATTTTCTGAACCGCTTAATCCTAATTAGGGCCGTGGGGAGGCTGTCACCCATCTCAGCTGACTCTGGACGTGGCAAAGTACAAGCTAGACAGCTTGCCAGGCCATCACAGTGAAACTTGGATAAATTCACTCAGTTATTGAATGCCATTTAAGCATTTAAATCGTATATGATTAGGTATCAAATAATTAATCTAAACAATACAATGTGGCCAGTAGCTTTAACCGTCAATGTGCAAAATCCAACACATTTCCAACATCATCACTGCGAGAATATCCATAAACAACACATCATCTGCTCCATGAGGCATGCCACATATAAACCAAATAGATTATAGTATTCTGTTGACCCTTGTTACACAAGAGAGAGATGACCTGAAGTAATCAACTATCAGCAGATGCGTTTTTTCTGGGGGTTCGGTTCCGGCCTTTCCTACGGATCAAGAAATTCCGCGAGTTATTTACCCAGAAGTAAAACCCTATATATCATATTACGTGCACAAATTATTAATGTGGAAGTAAAACCCTATGTACATTACGTGCGCTAAAATATGCGTGTTAAACCCATTCTATAGACAGTCTTACTCATTAATACAATAATAATGCAGTAAAAGGTAGTAATGATTAAGTAAAAACTTTTTAATTTTGTACTGTGATATTTACTGATAAAATATATGAACAGTATACTGTGTGTGTGTGTGTGTGTGTGTGTATATATATATATATATATATATATATATATATATATATATATATATACCTACACAGTCAACCCCCTAGACTTTTTTATTATTAGAATTCAATTTTATTTACTTACAAAATTAATCCGTTCCAGTGCCTTTTTCATAACCCGGGAGTTTCGTAAGTAGAGGGCACATTTTACATGTAAAATGCCTGATTCGTTCCAAGACTACCCCATAAACCCTTTAAAAATAAAAGTACACCAATTTTGTATGAAATATGTGTTAAAAGTAAAAGAAAATTATTTATTAAACCATTTAAACATTTTATTAACATATTAAACCATTTTAATAAGATATTTATTCATTAAACCATTATTAAACACTTTATATTAACACCCACACACACACCCACACACCTGTCTCTCTGTATCTCTCTATTTCTCTCTCACACACACACAATACAGTACGCATTAAATGTGTATCCAGTTTTGATGTAAGATTTTGGGTTGTTTTCTTGTTTTGTTTGTTTAGTGTTTTTTGCCTAATTGGCCCTGTTTTTGGGGAATTTTCCATAACTTTCCCCCTATTCTTCCTTAATTTCTTAATTCGGTAAATATTTATTGATTTAGTTTTTAAAAACCGCGATGCACTGAAGCTGCATTAATTGAAGCATGAAGTAGCGAGGGATCCCTTGTGTATATATATGTGTGTGTCTGTGTGTGTGTGTGTGTATATGTGTGTGTGTGTGTGTGTGTGTGTATATATATATTATATATACAAATTTGAATCACATGCCAGTTACTTCCGGGTTTGTCAGCAATCAGCGAGTATGCGGGGGTACAAGCGCAAAACCATGAATGGTCAAGGGCCTACTGTGTTCCCACACTACTGTAAAGGAACTATCAGGTACTAAACTGCCAGAATTAAGAGTCAGTCATTTTGCATTCACCATTGATGCCACTTCATTAGGAAAATGTTTCTCCTTGCTGCTGTGTGCTCTCTATGAATTTATCTGTGATGACATTCCGGTGTCACGTTCTTATAAAATGTGGTTTAGCTTTAAACTACCTTTTGCGTAAGTCATTTTCTTTTTGTTTAGCAACAGGAAAGTAGAAACATTTACACCCGCATTTGAAGTGGTATCTAACCACCCAGTACAGATTTAACTTTTTGTGAAGTGCTTATACCTACTGAAAAAACATTTTGAACAAATGCTTTAAAAGACTCGATCATGAGCTATAGATTCCAGTGGAGCTTTCATGTTTTTATCTGCACTGCTCATCTCACAAAACATCTTGTCTTTTGTAGTAACAAAAACAACCCATAAGAATTTTGATTGAAAAGTTCAACATCTTTTTTTTTTTTTTTTTTTTTTTGCAATTCTAGAATTCACCCCTTATTTAGTGCTTGCTTTATTGCTGTTGGCGGACTGATGTAATATCCTATACAGTTGTGTTCAAGGGCAGAGGTGGCCCGGTGGTAAGGTACTGGATTACCGATCACTAGGTTGGGGGTGCAAGCCCCACTGTCAACGGTTGTCACTGCTGTCTTTCCAGTGCAGCTAACTGGGCTATCAAAGGTCTGCCTTTGTATTGTCAGCGTGTTTCTGCCCTGTGATAGCCTGGTGAGCTGTCTAAGGTGTACTCTGCCCTTACCCAGAGTCGAGTGAGATGAGTGCCAGCCTCTCCCCGATCCTAATTACGATTAAGTGGTTCAGAAAATGTATAAATAAATGAATTGTGTTCAAAACAATTTTAGTCAGACATCACTGAAATGATCACTATTTTTGGTAGAACTGATATTTCTGCATGGCATATAATTTACCATCAGGTGTAGTAGCGTAATAGAATTCAACAAACCCAACAGTCCTGACCCGCTGCTGCTGATTCTGTGTAGTTGACTCACTAATTGAAAGGTTTGGTTTCAATATAATAGCAGTATGGAGTTCAATTAGTGACATCATTCATTCTTTGAAAAACAGGTGCCACTTATTGTCCTTATTTAAGGAAAGAAAGCAGCAAATGTTGGTTCGAGTGCATTTCTTGGAATTCTGAGGAAAATGGGTCATTCCAGATATTGTTCAGAACAGCGTACCTTGATTAAAAAGTTGACTGGAGAGAGGAAAACCTATAAAGAAGTGAAGAAAATGAGAGGCTTCTCAGCAAAAATGATCCCAAATGCTTTTAAAATGGCAACAAAAACCTGAAAGACATGGAAGAAAGTGAAGAACTACCATCTGAATGGATCAAAGAAGATTCAAAATTCCAAGAACTTGGCCAACAATCAGCTCCAGGAAGATCTAAGAAGGTCTAAAGTTAGCTGTGAGTTCTGTTACAATTAGAAGATGCCTATGTGAAGCCGAGCTATCGGCAAGAAGCCCCGCAAAGTCCCACTACTGAAATAGACGTGCTGAAGAGGTTTCAATTCACCAAAGAGTACAGTGACTGGCTTCAAGAGAAATGCCGCAACATTCTGTGCACTGTTGAAAGGAAGATTGTTCCTTTTCGGTCTAGTTTCCGGAGACAGTTTGCCAGATGAGCCCCATACACTGAATTCAAGCCACAGTACACTGAAGACAATGAAGCCTGGTGACGCAAGTGTCATGACCTAGGGATGTTTCTTATACTATGGTGTTGGGTCTATTTATAACATCCTAGAGATGATGGATCAGTGTGAATGCATCAGAACACTTGATGAGGTCATGATGCTTTTTGCTGAAGAGGAAATGCCCTTGAAATAGATGTTGATCGATTTTGCAGAAAGGATGGAAATGGCTGTGGTGAATACTTTCTTCAAGAAGAAACAGGAGCATAGGGTGACTTATGAAAGCGGAGGTAAGAGCACACAGGTAGACTACATCGTGTGTAGGCGATGTAATTTGAAGGAAGTCAGTGACTGCAAAGTAGTAGTGGGTGAGAGTGTTGCCAAACAGCATAGGATGGTGGTGTGCAGGATGACTCTGATGGTGAGAAAGGTGAAAAAGGCAAAGGCAGAGCAGAA
This sequence comes from Plotosus lineatus, assembly GCA_024760905.1. Lineage (NCBI taxonomy): Eukaryota > Metazoa > Chordata > Actinopteri > Siluriformes > Plotosidae > Plotosus > Plotosus lineatus. The sequence goes on from CM045736.1 coordinate 52,065,676, forward strand.
GACAAAGTGGTGGAAGCTGAAAAAGGAAGAGTGTCGTGTTGTCCTCGAGGAGTTGAAACAGGCTTTGAGTGGTCAGGAAGTGCTTCAAGATGACTGGACAACCACAGCCAGTGTGATCAGGGAGACCGGTAGGAGAGTACTTGGTGTGTCCTCTGGCAGGAAAGTAGATAAGGAAACTTGGTGGTGGAATGAGGAAGTGCAGGAGTCTGTACAAAAGAGGTTAGCTAAGAAGAAGTGGGACACAGAGAGGACCGAAGAGAGTAAACAGGAGTACAGGGAGACACAGCGTAAGGCGAAGGTAGCGGTGTCAAAGGCCAAACAGAGGGCGTATGATGACTTGTATGATAAGTTGGACAGTAAGGAGGGAGAAAATGATTTATACAGGTTAGCACAGCAGAGAAATAGAGATGGGAAAGACGTGCAGCAAGTTAGAGTGATAAAGGACAGAGAGGGAAATGTATTGACTGATGACAGAAGTGTGCTGGGAAGATGGAAAGAGTACTTTGAAGAGCTGATGAATGAGGAAAATGAGAGAGAAAAAAGAGTAGAAGGGTTGACCGTTGAGGAGCAGGAAGTAGCAAAGATTAGTAAGGGAGAAGTGAGGAGGGCATTGAAGAGGATGAAGAGTGGAAAGGCAGTTGGCCTTGATGACATACCAGTTGAGGTATGGAAGTGTCTAGGGGAGGTAGCAGTAGATTTTCTGACAAGAATATTCAACAAGGTCTTAGAAAGTGAGCAAATGCCGGAGGAATGGAGGAGAAGTGTGCTTGTGCCCATTTTTAAGAACAAGGGAGATGTACAGAGTTGTGGCAACTACAGAGGGATAAAGTTGATGAGCCATACGATGAAGTTATGGGAAAGAATAGTGGAAGCTAGACTTTGGGCAGAGGTCAGCTTTTGTGAACAACAGTTTGGTTTCATGCCAAGAAAGAGCACCACAGATGCAGTGTTTGCCTTGAGGATGTTAATAGAGAAGTACAGAGAAGGTCAGAAGGAGCTGCATTGTGCCTTTGTGGATCTGGAGAAAGCATATGACAGGGTGCCGAGAGAAGAACTGTGGTATTGTATGAGAAAACCTGGAGTGGCAGAGAAGTATGTTAGAGTGGTGCAGGACATGTATGAGAGATGTAAGACAGTGGTGAGGTGTGCTGTCGGTGTGACAGAAGAGTTCAAGGTGGAGGTGGGACTGCATCAAGGGTCAGCTCTCAGCCCCTTCTTGTTGGCTATGGTGATGGACAGGCTGACAGACGAGGCTAGACAAGAATCTCCATGGACGATGATGTTTGTAGATGACATCTTGATCTGTAGTGAGAGCAGAGAACAAGTGCAGGAAAATCTAGAGAGGTGGAGGTATGCCCTGTAAAGGAGGGGAACGAAGGTTAGTCTCAGTAAGTCAGAATACATGTGTGTGAACGACAAGGACCCAAAAGGAACGGTGAGGTTACAGGGGGCAGAGATAAAGAAGGTGGAGGATTTTAAGTACTTGGGCTCAACAATCCAGAGAAATGGAGAGTGTGGAAAAGAGGTGAAGAAGCGTGTGCAGGCAGGCTGGAATGGTTGGAGAAAAGTGTCCGGTGTGATGTGCGATAGGAGAGTGTCAGCAAGAATGAAGGGAAAAGTGTACAAGACGGTGATGAGGCCAGCGATGTTGTATGGTTTAGACACAGTGGCACTGGGGAACAGACAGGAGTCAGAGTTGGAGGTAGCAGAGATGAAAATGTTGAGGTTCTCTTTGGGAGTAACGAGGATGGATAGGATCAGAAACGAGTACATCAGAGGGACAGCACATGTTAGATGTTTTGGAGACAAAGTCAGAGAGGCTAGATTGAGATGGTTTGGACATGTACAGAGGAGGGATAGTGAGTATATTGGTAGTAGGATGCTGAGGTTGGAACTAACAGGCATAAGGCCCAGAGGAAGACCAAAGAGAAGATTTATGGATGTGGTGAAGGCGGACATGAAGGTCGTTGGAGTAAGAGTATAAGATGCAGAGGATAGGGAGAGATGGAGGCAGATAATTTGCTGTGGCGACCCCTGAAGGGAACAGCCAAAAGAAAAAGAAGAAGAAGAAGAAATGCCCTTGAAATGGCTTCCAACAAGACAACGACCCCAAACACACCAATAAACAGGTAACATTTTGGTTCCACATCGACAACATTGACGTTATGGAGCGGCGGCCCAAACATCGGACCATAGTGCAGTCAAAAAACTGGTGGGCTGACATAAAAAAAATTCAGCTTCTCAGTCAAAACCAATAAACACAGAAGAATGTGGAATGTAGTCCAATCATCCTGGGCTGGAAAATCTGCTCACAGGTGCCAGAAGTTGGTCAACTCCATGTGACTCAGATGTTCAGCAGCTCTCAGAAACAGTGTTTATACAAATAAATTTTAGTTCACTGATTCAAAGGAAAACAAAATCTTACATTTTTCAGTTTATACACAATGTCTGATTTTGCAAAGAAGATAGCAGACACCTTTTTGTAAATAAACAGCCCAGTATTCATTCATTCATTTCATTTTTCTGAACCGCTTAATCCTAATTTGGGCCTCGGGGAGGCTGGTGCCCATCTGGGCGAGGGCAGAGTACACCCTGGACAGATCGCCAGGGCAGGGCTGTTTTTAAAAAAAATTTATTTATTTTTTTTTTTTGGGGGGGGGGGGGGGGGGTTCACATAATTGGCCTTGTTTTGCGCATTTTCCTTCACTTTTCCCCCTATTCTTCCTTAATTTCCTTATTTTTTTGAATTAGATGAATATTTAAAAAAAAAAACTGCGATGCGATGAATTGAAGCGCGAAGTAGCGAGTATACCGTCAGTCAAATTCAAGTGTAGGTGTTATGTGGCTTTTCCTTTTGTGTGTGTGTGTGTGTGTGTGTGTGTGTGTGCGCAGTGCTTAACCTAAGTACTGCTGAAAAAGATTAAGTTTTCAACCGTCGTGTGAAGATATCCAGTGACTCAGCTGTGTGGATGTTCAGAGGAAGTTCATTCCATCACCTTGGAGCCATCTTGGTGTCTGTTACCCAGTTTAAGTTTAGATGTTTATATTTTATATGTTTATATTTTTCTGTGAAATCTAAACAAATGCCACTTTGTGCAAATCCTCTCATGAGTAAATCATTTTGCCATTAAAATGTTGTCGGTGCTTGTGGTATAGGTGTGGCATAGCTTGTCCTTGTTTCTTACTTCATAATGTTTCAGAATAAACCAGTGATTAGCCTTAAGGCGGTTCTCTAAAGTAGATCAGTAAGGGCTTTGTCATTATCTTATTATTTTCGTTCATATTATCATAATTATCGCACAGCAAGTGTGTCAGTCACGAACCAAGAAGTGTTACATGTGTATACGCATGCCAACCATTAAAAAATGTTGAGCCAAGAATTGTGCTTATGTTTATTATCCTATCGGTTTAGACACAGCAATGTTCCATGTTGAACAACGAAACTTGTATTTATTTTGCTGTATATAAATATTTTGAAGTAATATTCGCTGAAAGTATTTTGAGGAACTTGGTTTATGGTGGCATCTGACAGTTAATGATATTTCTTAAACTCAGATTTTTTTTTTATGATTTACACTTCCTGAAAATTCAGTTTGAACTCCAAAACTTCTCACCTTAAGTCATCTTAAAATTTGTTGTCTTATTGCTCATTTTAGTGGCTTTCATTGACACCGCATGCTTGGTTGTCACATTGCTGTTTTTTTATAGATGATCCTTTGTTATATTTCAGGAGCAGACCTTACCCAGAATGCTTTTAATTTACATTTCATTTTCCAATGAAATTGTGAGTGAAGGAGCATGAGAAATAAAACCTAGAGAAAATGCACTTTTCCTAATTTTATGTAGGCTCTGCAGACATCGGTCATGTGACGTTTTGGTAATACAGACGCTCCTCGACTTACATTTTAGTTCCATTCCAAACGGCCAAACGTAAGGTGAAAAAAAAAACCCCAAGTTGTTTCTGTACGTTCCAGTGACGTATAACTGTTCATATTGTACTATACATCCATAAATACTATTACTGTATCTCATAAAACACCCCTAAATCAATTATTATAACGTAACATTGTAAAATAATATCAACATTAATTTCAAATAAATTAAATTCAGAAGCAAAACAATTTCAAATAAATACATTTTATTCAAATTCACTTTACTGACTCTGATTACCACTATCACTAGTAGGCTTATGCTTCTGACCAACCATATTTGCTAGGGTTACAAATACGCAAAACCTTGTCATCACAGAGACGTTATCTTAACACATGGGGAACACGCTGTGAACTGGGAAGAAGCAGGGCACATTCAGTCTGTTGTTTGTAAACAATGAATGAAGCAGCGCCATGTAAACAAAGGACGCAGCGTCATGCGCAAGTAGCGTACTACGTCTACGTACTACGTAAGAACGTCTCGTACTATGGAGAGAGCGCTAAACTCAAAATGACTTGCAAATTTTTTTTTTTTTTTTTTATACAAAAAACGTAAAATCGAAAAAAAAACGTAATGCAAATAAACGTTAAGCGAGGAGCGTCTGTAGTAAATTGTAAACTGTGCATTGTAAAGTCTCTCTTTCTTTTTTTTTTCTCTCTCTCTTTCAGGCAGGTGTGTAGTGCTGTGTCGGCAAGCCGAGAGGCCTCCGGGAGAGTCTTTGTGGAGGCCATGCTTGGGGAAGAAGGAATGGTATTGAGTGAGGCTGAATATGGTGTGATGTCCTTGGCTCATAAAGAGCCTTTTGCAACGAGCTGTGTTGCACTGTGGCTTGGGGTTCATTCCCTGGCCTTTACTTTAGTGTGTCAGCCACATGAAAATCTGCTGCTTGCTGAGGGAACTCTGCGGAACCTGGCACGCCACTGCCTGGAGGAACTGCGCCTGCTTGGACCTGGAAGTGAGGTATGTGTGTGTGAGTGTAAGTGCGATGAGTGAGTTTAAAACTGAATCAGCCTTGGTAAAATGACTGTGAAAAATTTGATGCATGAGCTAAACTATTTATACAGAAAGCCCCCGTTATTCGCGGGGTTAAGTTCCACCCCTACCTGCGGATCCTAGAAATCCGCAAGTTATGGATGCGGTTTTAAAACTCATTGTATGATATTACTCTACATGAGCTAAAACATGCTTGTTAAGCACATTCTATAGACGGTCTTACTCATTAATACAGTAATAATGCAGTAAAATGTAGTAAGGATTTAAGTAAAAAGTTTTAATTTTGTACTGTGATATTTATTACTGATAATAGAATATATATACATACATACAGAGATCCCTCACTACTTCAAGCTTCACTTTTTTTTTTTTTTTTTTTTTAAATTCATCAAATTAAAAAAATAAGTAAATTAAGGAAGAATAAGGGGAAAAGTTAAGGAAAATGCCACAAAACAAGGCCAATTATGCAAAAAACCCCAAACAAACAAAAACAAAGAACAATCCAAAACCCCCCAACAAACCTACTTACATTTTTATGTGAGGTGTGCACGCACATCTGTGTACACACTCAAATGCACACCTCACATAAAAGTGTACATGTGTATAGATATTTTATTTACATCTTATGTATTAATTTTGCTTGTTTATTATATGCACTTATAGCATTGAAATATGTATTTATTGATATTATATACATGTACATGTACAATGCAGCCGTGAAGGGGGGGGGCACAAACCTCTCTCTCCCTCACGCCGGTCCCAAGCCCGGATAAATGCAGAGGGTTGCGTCAGGAAGGGCATCCGGCGTAAAACAAATGCCAAATAAACTATGCGAATCACAAGAAAGAATGACATACCAGATCGGTCGAGGCTCGGGTTAACAATGAGTGCATCAGTGCCGTCAACCAACAGGGTGCTGATGGAAATTGGACTACTGTTGGTCGAAGACGTCGAAGAAGGAGAGGCAGGAGGCGTGTCCATTGCCAGAGAGAGAAGAGGAAAGGCATGAGTCTAGGACTGAAAGTAGGGACTTGGAACGTTGCAACTATGGCAGGAAAAGGTAGAGAGCTGGCTGACATGATGCAGAGGAGGAAGGTGGACATACTGTGTGTTCAGGAGACCAGGTGGAAAGGTAACAAGGCTAGAAGCATAGGAGCAGGGTTTAAGCTGTTTTATCATGGTGTGGATGGGAAGAGAAATGGAGTCGGAGTCATCTTGAAGGAGGAGTTTGTCAGGAATGTTCTAGAAGTGAAAAGAGTGTCAGACAGAGTGATGAGTCTCAAGTTAGAAATTGAAGGTGTGATGTTCAATGTTGTTAGTGCGTATGCCCCACAGACAGGATGTGAGCGAGAAGAGAAGGAGAGATTCTGGAGGGAGTTAGATGAAGTGATGCAGAGTACCCCCAGAGGTGAAAGAGTGGTCATTGGGGCAGACTTCAATGGACATGTTGGCGCAGGAAACAGAGGGGATGAGGAAGTGATGGGTAGGTTTGGTATCCAGGACAGGAACGCAGAAGGACAGATGTTGGTAGATTTTGCAAAAAGGATGGAAATGGCTGTGGTGAATACTTTCTTCCAGAAGAGAGAGGAGCATAGGGTGACTTATAAAAGTGGAGGTAGGAGCACACGGGTAGACTACATCTTGTGCAGGCGATGTAATTTAAAGGAAGTCAGTGACTGCAAAGTAGTAGCAGGTGAGAGTGTTGGATGGTGGTGTGCAGGATGATGCTGATGGTGAGGAAGGTGAAGAAGGCAAAGGCAGAGCAAAAGACAAAGTGGTGGAAGTTGAAAAAGGAAGAGTGTCGGGTTGTCTTCAAAGAGGAGTTGAAACAGTGGTCACGAAGTGCTTCCAGATGGCTGGACAACTACAGCTAATGTGATCAGGGAGACAGGTAGGAGAATACTTGGTGTGTCATCTGGAAGGAAAGTAGACAAGGAGACTTGGTGGTGGAATGAGGAAGTGCAGGAGTGTGTACAAAGGAAGAGGTTAGCTAAGAAGAAGTGGGACATTGAGAAAACCGAAGAGAGGAAACAGGAGTACAGGGAGACACAGCGTAAGGCAAAGGTAGTGGTGTCAAAGGCCAAACGGAGCACGTTTGATGACTTGTATACTCGGTTGGAAAGTAAAGAGGGAGAAAATGATTTATACAGGTTGGCACAGCAGAGAAATAGAGATGGGAAGGATGTGCAGCAAGTTAGATTGATAAAGGACAGTGAGGGAAATGTATTGACTGATGACAGAAGTGTGCTGGGAAGATGGAAAGAGTACTTTGAAGAGCTGATGAATGAGGAAAATGAGAGAGAAAAAAAGAGTAGAAGAGGTGACTGTTGAGGACCAGGAAGTAGCAAAGATTAGTAAGGGTGAAGTGAGGAGGGCATTGAAGAGGATGAAGAATGGAAAGGCAGTTGGTCCTGATGACATACCGGTGGAAGTATGGAAGTGTCTAGGAGAGGTAGCAGTAGATTTTCTGACAAGAACATTTAACAAGGTCTTAGAGAGTGAGAGGATGCCAGAGGAATGGAGAAGTGTGCTGGTGCCCATTTTTAAGAACAAGGGAGATGTACAGAGTTGTGGCAACTACAGAGGGATAAAGTTGATGAGCCATACAATGAAGTTATGGGAAAGAATGGTGGAAGCTAGACTAAGGGCAGAGGTCAGCATTTGTGAACAACAGTTTGGTTTCATGCCAAGAAAGAGCACCACAGATGCCATGTTTGCCCTGAGGATGTTAATGGAGAAGTACAGAGAAGGTCAGAGGGAGCTGCATTGTGCCTTTGTGGATCTGGAGAAAGCATATGACAGGGTGCCGAGAGAAGAACTGAGGTATTGCATGAGGAAGTCTGGAGTGGCAGAGAAATATGTTCGAGTGGTGCAGGACATGTATGAGAGATGTAAGACAGTGGTGAGGTGTGCTGTCGGTGTGACAGAAGAGTTCAAGGTGGAGGTGGGACTGCATCAAGGGTCAGCTCTCAGCCCCTTCTTGTTTGCTATGGTGATGGACAGGCTGACAGACGAGGTTAGACAAGATTCCCCATGGACTATGATGTTTGCAGATGACATTGTGATCTGTAGTGAGAGCAGAGAACAAGTGCAGGAAAATCTAGAGAGGTGGAGGTGTGCCCTGGAAAGGAGGGGAATGAAGATTAGCCTCAATAAGACAGAATACATGTGCATGAATGACAAGGACCCAAGAGGAACGGTGAGATTACAGGGAGCAGAGATAAGAAAGGTGGAGGATTTTAAGTACTTAGGCTCAACAATCCAGAGCAATGGAGAGTGTGGAAAAGAGGTGAAGAAGCGTGTGCAGGCAGGTTGGAATGGTTGGAGAAAAGTGTCCGGTGTGATGTGTGATAGGAGGGTATTGGCAAGAATGAAAGGAAAAGTGTACAAGACGGTGTTGAGGCCAACGATGTTGTATGGTTTAGAAACAGTGGCCCTGGGGAAAAGACAGGAGGCAGAGCTGGAGGTAGCAGAGATGAAAATGTTGAGGTTCTCTTTGGGAGTAACAAGGATGGATAGGATTAGGAATGAGCACATCAGAGGGACAGCACATGTAAGACGTTTTGGAGACAAAGTCAGAGAGGCTAGATTGAGATGGTTTGGACATGTACAGAGGAGGGATAGTGAGTATATTGGTAATAGGATGCTGAGGCTGGAACTACCAGGCAAAAGGCCTAGAGAAAGACCAAAGAGACGATTCATGGATGTGGTGAAGGCGGACATGAAGGTCGTTGGTGAAAGAGAAGAAGATGCAAAGGATAGGGTGAGATGGAGGCAGATGATTCGCTGTGGTGACCCCTGAAGGGAAAAGCCGAAAGGAAAAGAAGATATACATGTACATGTACATATAGGTCGGGGTCGATCTTACTTCGAGGAATTTGAAGGTCGCGGGGGATTTCGGTCCTAATTAACTGTAGAAAGTGAGTGATCCCTGTATGATAAATACATATGTGCATTCATGAATAAATTCGGTGTATGTGCTTTTATATATATATATATATATATATATATATAAAAATCTAGTGTCTGAGTCATAGGACGACCATTGGCGACCTGCCAGGAAGGATAACGCCCTGGTTATCATCTTCATGGAGGTTTTCTTGGCAGGATTAGTGCAGTGGTTTGCCATTGCCTTCTGCATGATGCGAACAATTTAGAACAGCCAATTAACCTACTGTGCATGTCTTTGGATTGTGGGAGGAAACCCATGCAAGCACGGGGATAACATGCAAACTCGACACAGAAACGCCCAGGCCGGGAATCGAACCCAGGCCGGGAATCGAACCCAGGCCGGGAATCGAACCCAGGCCGGGAATCGAACCCAGGCCGGAAATCGAACCCAGGCCGGAAATCGAACCCAGGCCGGGAATCGAACCCAGGCCGGGAATCGAACCCAGGCCGGGAATCGAACCCAGGCCTTCTTGCTGTGAGGCGGTCATTCTAACCACTACGCCACTGTGCCACATATATATAATGTAAACTTTGTCAGATTCAGCCCTGGTGATGGCACAAAATTTATTACCAGCAAATGATCATGTCATTGATTAGCTGCACTGTTAGAGTCCCAGTATTGGTCATTTTAGCATAATTTGTGCGTATGTAATACACTGAAGTAACACGGATACTTACTTTAAAAACACAAAACTGCACATTTTATCCCATAGATTACTAGCAGGATCTGAACCAATTCAGAGAAATGTTTTTTTCTTTGTTTGTTTGTTTTTTTTCTCTCTCTCACTTGTTATCATGTTGGATGGGGTTTTCCAAGTGATAACAAGCAGATTTATCTGGGGGTGGTGGTCATAGATGGTTTGTATTGTAAACATAACATTTATACAAAATATTATTATTGTTATTAATAATAATAATAAGCACTTAGTTATTTTTCAACAGCAGAAATAAAGTTGGTTGGGAAGTAGAGCTTGAACTTTTCTTAAAAAAAACCAGGTGATTGTGTACCAGCTGGGAGAATGAAGGCTCAGGCTCAATCTCACCTAAAATCCCCACTATTGTTTGAAACATGTCCAGCACGCCTCTTTCATGTGCCGTCCCCTTGTGGGTTACAGTGGTTGGGGACCACTGTGTTACACTACACTTTTCAGTGATGTAGCCCAACCAACTCAACGAGTTCTTGTCACTACTAGGCTGGAACAGCCAATCAGAAAGGCAGCATGTCTCTTAGCAAGCCTTCGCACACACTTATAAGACTGACATTGCTGGAAGGAGCGGTGGACGTCATCGGTGATTGTTTTAAATAGATTGTAATACAAATTCACCACAAATACTACGACTCCATACATTTCTCTTCCTACCATTTTCACGAGTTGATTCTTGTCTCATCTCTACCCTCTCTAGGATATTGTTTGAGAATTTTGAAGGTTTTAATTTAGGCGCACTCAAATTTATTCATTGAGTTATTTATTTAAATCTTAATATCTTGGTCTAAACCCTCTGTATTTACTCTGTGTTTGCTGAAGTCTTCTATCGATTGTTGACAAAGAGACGCCTACCTCCTTGAGGATGTTTATCAACTCACGAAGTGTTTTCAAGGGATTTTTTCCTCAGAATTCCGTCAGACACGAGCTGTTTTATATGCTCTTTCAAGCCTTTAGATGTTTGTCAACTCCTAAGTTCATTTTCTCTTTTAAAGAATATATCAAATAGTTGATTTGACCACACCAATTGCTTCTGCTACTTCTAGTGTTTTTTAATTTTTATTTCTTCAGCCGAAAGATGACTTGCTTCACAGGCAGTGACAGCTCTGTGATATTATATTGAGAGTAAATTGCAGAAGATTCCAATTGACACACTTGAAATCACCTCTCAGTTTTAATTGCTGCCTTCTTGATGAAACAATGAAAGGATTACGCACTCCTGCTGGTTGTCCAGTTGTTGTTATTCTTTCTTAGAAAATGGTTGGCGCACATAATATACTTTAATTCCTACACTGTTTACTTGATTTGGTCATAAATACCTTCACATTAAGGCTGACAGGTTCTATTATAAATATTCATTTCATTTTCTGCAATCCTAATTAGGATCGCGGGGAGGGTGGCACCCATCCCAGCCGACTCCGGGTGAGGATAAACTACACCCTGGACAGCTCCCCAGGCCATCGCAGGGCAGAAACATGCTGAGGACTTTGCAGCTAGTCCTGTCGAAAGTCAGCAGTGGTTCTTTTACATGAACCTCACACCACAGACTGTGAGCGACATGGCCCGACCTTTGATAACCCAGTTAGCTGCACCGGGGGAACCTGACAACCTGCTGAAAGTGGGGCTTGAACCCCCAACATCAGGATCAGTGATCCAGCACCCTTACCACTAGGCCCCACTGCCCGCTACTGTAAATATTTATTTAGTTTATTCAAGCATACTTGGTGTACTCTGGTGGGTACATGGTAGCATAGTGGTTACCAAACTGACCTCATAGTGAGAAATCCCAAAGTTCAAGCCTTGTAGTTGGCAAATATGTTTTCTGTGTGGAGATTGCATGTTTTTCCACATACTTGCATAGGTATTCTTCAATCACTCCGGTTTCCTCCCACAGTACAAAGGTATGCACATTAGGTTAACTGGCTGTTGCAAATTTTCCTCGGTGTCAATGCGAGTGTGATTGGATGTTTGTTTTTTCTAAACATGATCTGTGTGGCTTGCAAAACTCTCAGGAAAAAGCATGCATACATTGCAAGAGAAATCCTAATAGTGGCCTTAGTGCCCATCATGTGTGCTGAATAGAGTATGAGTGAGTGGGTATGTATGAGGTATGATGAGCGAGCTGAACTATAAATAACTCTGTCCGATATTAATGGAGCTCGCTATGCATTCAAAATTTTGCTTAACTCACTCACTTTAGATTATTCTGATTCCCCATTACGTCTGTGTATTCAGTTCTTCGTAATTATTTCCTACTTCCCACGTACAAAGCCATAAACAGCTATGCTGTGGGGTAACTTAACTTGGAAAACTTACACCCATATACTCCGCTCATCAAGGTCCAGTTTCCTTCTGGTACACAGATATAAGCTTTCTTCTGTAGGCAGCAGATATTTCGGTGTCATTGCAACCAAACTTTGAAATTAACTTCCGTAAAGCCTCAGTGAAAACTCATTCATTTGCTTAACCGCTGAATCCTGCTAGAGTCACAAGGCTCTCAGTCCAGCATGGGTGAAGACTGTGTACTCCCCAAACAGCTTGCCAGTCCATTCACAGGGCAAAGGCAGATGGCAGTTCACACTTAAACCTAGGGGCTTCTACTTTCACACCTACAATAAGAGCCAATCAACCTAATACGCATGTCTTTTGGACTGTGTGAAGAAACCAGAGATACCAAAGGAAACCCACACAAGCACAGGAAGACCATGCAAACTCCATTTAGAAACATCCTCACTGAACCCTGGACTCGAACCCAGGACCTTTTTGTGCTGTAAGGCAGACGTGCTCACCACTATGCTGCTGTGCCACCTCTCTGAAAACCCGTCTCTGTCTCTCTCCTCGATCAAGCCAGCACTCTAAACTATTTTCTTCAGTGCTATCCATTTTGTGTTGCTACCCATGAAGTTCTTCTCTTTCTGTACAGTGTCTCTTTCTGTTTAAGGACATCTCAACAAACCTTTATTCGACTATTTCAATCTCTTTTATATCTAGAAGACTGTTAAACGAGGTGTATAAGGTGCTATATAAAGTATTGATGATGTTGTTAATCATTCTCAGGTGCTGTTAAAAAGTGACCGGGTGGATGCAATGCTTCAGAGGATTCTTCCCCATGGGCAGCTGCTCTTCCTTAACCATCACTTTGCACACATGATGGACAAAGAGCTGTCCAGCTACATGGCCAAATAAAACATCTGGATATGTGCGGCAAGAAATAAGCAAAGCTCTCTGGGTTTTTTTCTTTCACATGGAACACATGGCCAATAGTGTTCTTTTTCCATTTTTTTTTTAATTTTTTATGTGGAACAGCAAATAGTGTTCTTTGTATCTTTAATGTTTATCACAGAAATATTTGCAATATCAAGGAAAGTTTTAAAGTGAGGCATTTCCTATATGAGTCAAGGTGTGTGCCTGTGTGTGCGTGTGTGTACGCGTGTGTGTGAGAGAGAGAGAGAGAGAGAGAGAAAAAGTGAGTGAGAGAAACAAAGCAATGTGATAGTGGGAAATTAACTTTACTGTTTACAGATACGTGTTGGAACACTTGTGTGTATTCCTTTAAAACACCTGTGACACTTCATATCAAATTATGATGGTGTAGTCAAAACATGATATTGACTATTCTGTGTGGTTCCCCCTCACATCTGAGCTTTATATTCCATTTGGGGGCAGTATTGTACCTTCAAAATTATTATATTGAGGACATCTAATGAAATTCTTGACAATGATAGACAACCTGACGTCTTTACTGTCGCATACCCATCTGAAGTGCTAAAGCAGAAAAGAGTCGTGTGAAGAGAATGCTAATTGACATGATCCAGCGATGACAAGGTGAAGTCGAGTTTTAATTTTGGTTCTGTGAAGTTTCTTTAAATAACATGCTGAAAATGACTAAGGATCGCAAGAGTTTGCTAAAATGCGTGTGAAACATGGCAGGTCCTGCCACTGCTTTGGTGTTTAAACAGCACAAGCGCATTTGATTTGACAAATACTGGTCCTTCTCAAAAAATTAACATATTGTGATAAAGTTCATTATTTTCTGTAATGTACTGATAAACATTAGACTTTCAGTATTTTATATTTATTACACACAACTGAAGTAGTTCAAGCCTTTTATTGTTTTCATATTGATAATTTTGGTAAAAAAAGTAAAGAAAAACCAAAAATCCCTATCTCAAAAAATTAGCATATTTCATCCGACCAATAAAAGTCAACCTTCAAATAATTATGTTCAGTTATGCACTCAATACTTGGTGGGGAATCCTTCTGCAGAAATGACTGCTTCAATGCGGTGTGGCATGGAGCCAATCAGCCTGTGGCACTGCTGAGGTGTTACGGAGGCCCAGGACGCTTCGATAGCGGCCTTAAGCTCATCCACAGTGTTGGGTCTGGTGTCTCTCAACTTTCTCTTCACAATATTCCACAGATTCTCTATGGGCTTCAGGTCAGGAGAGTTGGCAGGCCAATTGAGCACAGTAATACCATGGTCAGTAAACCATTTAGCAGTGGTTTTGGCACTGTGAGCAGGTGCCTGGTCGTGCTGAAAAATGAAATCTTCATCTCCATAAAGCTTTTCAGCAGATGGAAGCATGAAGTGCTCCAAAATCTCCTGATGGCTAGCTGCATTGACCCGGCCCTTGATGAAACACCGTGGCCCAACACCAGCAGCTGACATGGCACCCCAGACCATCACTGACTGTGGGTACTTGACACTGGACTTCAGGCATTTTGGCATTTCCTTCTCCACAGTCTTCCTCCAAACTCTGGCACCTTGATTTCCGAATGACATGCAAAATTTGCTTTCATCCGAAAAAAGCACTTTGTCCTGCAACTGTTTGTGGTTCAAAAGTGGCTTGACCTGGGGAATGCGGCACCTGAAGCCCAGTCCACTGCTTCCACAGGTCCCCCAAGGTCTGGAATCGGCCCTTCTCCACAATCTTCCTCGGGGTCCGGTCACCTCTTCTGGTTGTGCAGCGTTTCCTCCCATACTTTTTCCTTCCCACAGACGTCCCACTGAGATGGCTTGATAGAGCACTCTGGGAACAGCCTATTCGCTCAGAAATTTCTTTCTGTGTCTTACCCTCTTGCTTGAGGGTGTCAATGATGGCCTTCTGGACAGCAGTCAGGTCGGCAGTCTTACCCATGATTGCGGTTTTGAGTAATGAACCAGGCTGGGAGTTTTTAAAAGCCTCAGGAATCTTTTGCAGGTGTTTAGAGTTAATTGGTTGATTCAGATGATTAGGTTAATAGCTCGTTTAGAGTTCCTTTTCATGATATGCTAATTTTTTGAGATAGGAATTTTGATTTTTCATGAGCTGTATGCCAAAATCATCAGTATTAAAACAATAAAAGACCTGAAATATTTCAGTTGGTGTGCAATGAATCTAAAATATATGAAGGTTTAATTTTTATCAGTACATTACAAAAAAATAATGAACTTTATCACAATATGCTAATTTTTTGAAGACCAGTACCTTCAGTTCTCTAACAGAGTATGTGTGGTCTTTATTAAAGCCTGGCTCCAAATATGATGGCACAGTAAATGTGACATCTTTCTCTTTACATCATGGAGCTTTTATGTCGATTTTGTACATAAGTACTTGGTGGTCTAGTGGGAGGGCGCAGGGTCATTGATCCTAAGATTAGGGGTTCGAGTCCCCACAGGGTTGTAACTGTCCCCCAGTGTGGCTAACTGGATTATCAAAGGCGGGCCATGTCTCTCACTGTCTATGGTGAGAGGCATGTAAAAGAACCATTGCTGACTTTCGTAAAAAGTAGGCTGCAAAGTCGTCAGCGTGTTTCTGTCCTGCGATGGCCTGGCAAGCTGTTCGGGGTGTACTCTGATCATTCGCTGTGGTGACCCCCGAGAAAGGGAAAAAGCCGAAAGGAAGAAAGAAAGTACATAAGTACTTTAGGCAAGTTAAATGATCATGTGGATGTTGCTGATGGAGTCAAGGGATACAATTCAGTAACCTCTGCCGACAAGACTCAAGCTACAGTGGTACCTTGACTTACGAGCTTGCCCTTGAGACAGATTAACACATATATTTGACCTAATGTATCAAAGATAAACATGTAAAAACAATAAATATTCCATAATTTTACATGTACATTAACATTGATAATAATAAATAACAATAAAACAAGAATAAATAAGTCAACTAACCCTTCCAATCATCAACCGGTGAAGATGACACTCGGGTGTGAAGATGTCAGATGTCCAGTGGGCAGGCATGAGATGGTGCGTAACAGAGGAGGAGGAGAATTTTGTGCTTGTGCATGTTACAAATGCCAGTGAGGAAAGGCTTGTGATGAGCTCCCACAAGGCCAGTGCTTCTCAAATAGTGGGGCGAGTTGTGATGCTGTGAGGTGGTGTGTGTGTGTGTGTGTGTGTGTGTGTGTGTGTGTGTGTGTGGGGGGGTGATCCTGGGGAACATGCTTTTTGCCACTGTACTTGAATCAAGTGTAATTGCACAACCTTTACAGCAGGTGGCAGTGGCACGCTCACTGTGTTTCCTACGCTATAGGGAAAAAAAACACAGAGAAAACAATATGAAATGCAGTAAACACTATTTATAGTCGCGTGCGGGGGAATGGTTTTTCTTCCTATAGGGGGCATCTCAGAAAATAATTGAGAAGCACTGCACAAGGCGTTCTTGACTTTCATAAAGAGTAGCTGCATAGCCGTCAGCGTGTTTCTGCCCCTTGCTAAAGGGTTGTGTCAGGAAGGGCATCTGATGTAAAAATCTATGCCAAATCAAATGAGCGAATCATTCGCTGTGGCGACTCCTGATAAAGGGAAAAAGCCGAAAGGAAATCTCATCTCTAAGTTTTTAAAATAATGAATAGCACTGCATCTGCACATATATGTGAGCAGGTTCATAAGAGCTAAAGTGTCTCTGACTCCTTAATAATATTTACATTTTTACATATTTTAACAACTATGAGCTCTGTATGCCCCGATCAGAGCCAGCATTGTGGGGTACTGGCCTGTATATAGCCCACTCATTCAGCAGTTAGTGCATATTGCCCAGAAATGCAAATGATATAGTCTCTCTATTAAAGATGTAGTTTAACATTCTGATAAAAAAGGTTTACTACATTACAACACAAGGAAAGCATTATCCACATAAAGTTTTTTTTTTTTTTTTTAAATCTTGATTGAGTGAAGAAATCAGATGTATGCGATATGTTACTTCAAGTTGCCCTGACAGTCTTGTGTTCGGTGGTAATTGGTGTGAAATTTACATGCGTTGGGAACACCACACATTCTATTCCAAATCAAAACATACAGAAAATACATCAAATGTGTTATTCCTTGAAAGAAATTAAAGGAAAGTAAATATTAGATTGTTCAAAACATAATATCTGCATTTACAAATTCAAACATTCCGTGTATAAACTGAAAAATTGTTTAAAATGTTGTTTCCTTAAATCTCTGAACTAATATTCATTGTATAAACACTGTTTCTGAGAACTGCTGCACATCTGTGTTGCATGGAGTCGACCAACTTCTGGCACCTGTGAGCAGGTATTTCAGCCCAGGATGATTGGCCTACACTACACGGTTCTGTTTTTCTTGGCTTTTGCTTCAGAAACTGCATTTTTGAAGTCATCTCACAAGTTTCCTTTTGGATTAAAATCTGAGGATCGGGCCGGCCGCATCATATCACCAATCTTGTTGGCCTGGAACCAAGATATTGCTCATTTACTGGTATGTTTGGGGTCGTGATCTTGTTGGAACGCCCATGCCAAGGGCATTTCCTCTTCAGCATAAGGCAGCATGAGCTCTTCAAGTATTCTGATGAATCTGATCCATGATCCCTGGGATGCTATAAGTAATCCTGACACTGTAGAATAATATACGAAACATGTCCGTATCATGATACTAGCCCTTTTCAGGTTCAGTTGCACTTTTAGAGCATTTGTGATCATTTTATCTGAACAGCCTCTCATTTTTTTTTTCTCGTCTTTGTTTTTCCCTCTCCAATCAACCTTTTAATCAAGATATGCTGTTTTTCTGAACAATGTCTGGATCGACCCATTTTCCTCAGAATTTCAGAGAGAAATGTTCTATAACCAGCATGTACATTTTCTGTCTTTATTCCTTAAATAAGGACAATAATTGGCACATGTTTTTCAACGAATAAATGACATCACTGATTGAACTCCACACTGCTATTTTTTAAAACATGAACCTTTCAATTAGTGATTCAATTACACAGAATCAGCAGAATGCAGGCCATGACTGTTGGTTCTGCTGGATTCTATTACTCTACTACAGCTGATAGGAAATTATTTGCCATGTAGAAATATCAGTTCTATCAAAAACTGATTGATCAGGTTAGTGATGTTAATGTCTCACTGATATTAATTTGAACACAATTGTAAGTCTGTGAACACCTGACCATCCCATCCATATGTGGACCTTCACCGTACTGTTACTACAATCCTAAAAGCATACAAGTGTGTCGAATCTCATTGTACGCTCTAGTATTACAATTTCCCTCCACTTTAACTAAGAAGCCCAAAACTATTGGGTCGCAAACTGGATTGCACACTGTACCCAAGTCCACTTCATCCAACCTCAGAGCTTGACTTCACTAATGCTTTTCTGGTTAAATAGATAAAATTCCCACAGTCACACTCTAAAACCTAATGAAAAGCCCTCCTAGGAGAGTGTCAGTTATTGTAAGAGCAGAGAGGACTGAATTTGGAATAAGATGTATAAATAATGGGGCAGTGGTGGTCTGCCCCACCATCACTGCTCTCCCCCCAGTCCAGATAACTAGGTTATCAAAGGCCGACCACGCCGGTCACTGTTTATAGTGAGAGGAGGCATGTAAAATGACCATTTCTGACTTTCATCAAGAGTAGGCTGCATAACCATCAACGTGTTTCTGCCCTGCGATGGCCTGACTAGATGTCCACTCTTCCCTTGCCCAGAGTTGGTCGAGATGGGTGTCAGCATCCCTGCGACCCTAATTAGGATTAAGCGATTCAGAAAATGAGTAAATGTATAAATAGCACACAAGGGTAGGTATGAGGTAGCCTCACACTTCTGGTGACATAGTGGGTATCAGGTAGGATGCATCAAGGTAAAAAAGGGGCTTTTTACACCCAAGCCATAGTGGCTCATCAGGCCAGTGCTTATCCCCGGTTTCCGTAGCGTGAAACGACTAGGAGTTCAACTCTTCCTGGATGGGACGCTAGTCCATCGCAGGGTACCTTCCCAGTATATTTTTACTGGTACCCATTTATACTGCTGGGTGAACAGAGACACACTTGTGGTTGAGACCTTGCCCAGGGGTCTTAGCACAGTGAGGGTTTCACTGGCATTTGAACACACAACCTCCTGATCATGAGCGGAGCACCCTAACCACTACACCACTGGCCCCACAGGACACATCAAGGGTCAGGCATTTATTCTTTAATTTAATAGTAAGTTTATTTTCATGACTAATAGTTACCTGGTCTATCCTTGATGTGGGGATTGTATAATTTCCCTTTTAACCCTTTATGTATCATGATAAATTTAAGTGCTTGTGAAGTTTAGTTGCACGGTGGCGTAGTGGTTAGCATGTCCGCCTCACAGCAAGAAGGCCTGGGTTCGATTCCCGGCCTGGGCGTTTCTGTGTGGAGTTTGCATGTTCTCCCTGTGCTTGTGCGGGTTTCCTCCGGGTGCTCCAGAGCTTGCTGCTTGGGTAACAGCCTGTCCCTCATTACTCCCTACCCAGGATCTGTGCACTGGGGAGTATCACCAGTCGGGATACTAGCCAGAGCGCAGCCATAGTCCTTCGGGACTGACGGAGGCCTACGCATACGAAGTTTAGTTGAATTTCTGTTGATGGTAAATGATTGAAATGCATTTTAAGTTGTGCACTAATTCTATCTAGTCCCTCATGAGCTTTGTGAATGCCTATGTTTTTCTTTGCAGGGCTTGGCTTGGTTAGTACTTGGTTGGTAGAAAGCCCTAAGATAGTTCTGGCAACCTATACACTAGGTCCGTGTTTTTCGCGATGGTTCGGTTCCGGCCCTTCCCATGGATCATGACAATCCGCTAGTTATTGATGTATGATATTACATGTGCTAAAATATGCTTGCTAAACACATTCTATAGACAGTCTTACTTATTAGTACAGTAATAATACAATAAAATGTAGTAATGATTAAGTAAAAACATTTTAATTTTGTACTGTGATAATATTTATTAATGAATAAAGCTCTTAGGCTCCTTACCAGAAGCTAGAGAAGATGCAGAGAGTTTGAGTGACATCATAGGGCTTAAATAATAATTAAAAACACTAAAAATGTACTTCATAATTCAGGCAATCACATTAATAACCTGAGCGCGAAGGAGAAAAAAAAAAAGAGGTGCACACATCATTTGCAACCAATCAGCAGGAGGGAGAAACAAAAGCTCTCAACCATTGGCTAAATTTAAATCATGTGCCAGTTACTTCTGGGTTTGTTGGCAATCCGTAAGTTATACAGGAGCGCGAGTGCTGAACCGTGAATGGTCAAGCGCCTGCTGTACTGCAAAAAATATGGCGAGAAATCTATGACTGTGGAGTCACCAAATGAAGGAATTGACTAAAGCTAGAAGAACAGCAACAAAAATTATTACTATGTGGTGCTGTTTTTTGTTTTATTCTTTTGTATACTCAGTAATTTTGACCACATAATTTGCTAAATAAATAAATCAGTTTATTCTTATAGCCCTACCATACTAAATGGTGTGCCACTAGTCATACTGCTGAGTGTATTATTCTGTTTGGGACATAGCTTTTTGGATGTCTGTACTTGCAGCTCTGAGATTAATGGTAGAAGAGTGCAGCACAACCCACATTGTGAAATTGTGGTAGTAGAGGGCAAAAATTGTCCATCTTCTGGCTTTAATTTCAGGTCTCTGTAGATCGACATGTTATGAACATTGACTAAAAGCTGTTAGTGAAATTGCTGCTGATTATCCTCCATCAACCTCTTTGTCCTCTTCAGCATGATTATATATCTCTGTAGCACTGTGTTCTCCCAACAGTACAGAAAATTACATAACTGAGTTCAAAACGTGATCAAGGCCATATTAATATATTGTACTTTAATGTTCCAGGCAGTTTCTTTTCAAAGCTCTTGAGGGAGAGAAGGCGATAAAGCATCAGATTAAAGACGCCAATAATGTACAGCTCTTTAATGTAGGGGAAATCATTTCAGTGTGTTGCTGAGTATTAAACTACAAAGAATTTTTTTTGCCATATTTACACTTGTGTCAACTGTAAAATATGTTATTTATTCATTGGATGATGCTGGACTGAATTGGAAATGCATAACCTAGTACCATCAAGACTGAGGAATAATAAATAGCCAGAGTGATAACAATTACAGTATACTGTATTTTTTGAACTAGCTCTTATTCTCCAGTGTGTACTTATATATTTTTCTAAATAATAAAATGTCTAAATTTACAGACAGCTCATGCCAGTAAATCTCGCCCATCTTAAATTAAAAAAAAAACAAAAACAAATGTCTGTCTTCCTTTCGGCTTTTTCCCTTTTACTTGGGAGTCGCCACAGTGAATCATCTGACTCGCACGTTTGATTTGGCAGAGGTTTTTACGTCGGATGCCCTTCCTGTCACAACCCTTTTTAGCAAGGGACAGAAACATGCTGATGGCTTTGCAGCTACTCTTTACGAAAGTCAGCAATGGTTCTTTTACATGCATCTCACCATAGACAGTGAGAGACATGGCCTGCCTTTAATAACCCAGTTAGCTGCACTGGGGGGGGACAGTGACAACTCTGTGGAGAGTGGGACTTGAACCCCCAACCTTTGGATCAGCGATCCAGCGCCCTATACCACTAGACCACCACTGCCCCCCCCAAAAAAACAAAACAAATATACAGTAATTTATAATTTTGAGTATCACCATAAGATCTGAGGATCACTGAGGTTATGTAATTATACATAGGGACACCAGACTTTGACCTATTAAGGTTGAATATATTCTAGTCCATTTTAATGACATTTGTGTCTAAGTCACCAGTGGGCATATGCGACAGACTGAGTTAAATATGTAATGAATTGAATGAGTTTTATTATTAATTCTATAATTAGTTTTCTGCAAAAGTATGTATAATTAAAGTAGAAAGGAAGTAAAACAATAGATGAGAAAATTGTTTTGTTTTTTTTTTTATTTGAAAAGGCTTACAACTTTTTCTGAGTGATCTTTTCTTATTCAAATGGAACACAAATCCAAATTACAAATATTATATGTAAACTTTTAAATTACTTTTTAAAAGTCATTCGCAGGCAGTGGTGGCCTGGTGGAAAAGGTGCTCGTTCACTGATCCTAAGGTTGGGGGTTCGAGCCCCACTCCCGCTCTCAACAGGTTGTCACTGTCCCCACTAGTGCAGCTAACTGGGTTATCAAAGGCCGGCCATGTCTCTCACTGTCTATGGTGTGAGATTCAGTGGTGAAAACTTTTTTGCGATTTGTTGAAACCATGAAATTTAAAATCAAAATATTTTTCCCTTGAAATTATTTTCTCAGTTTAAACTTTTGAATCTGTCATCGATATTCTATTCGGAATAAAATATTGAAATTTGGCACTTCCCCATCACTGCGTTCAGTTTTTATTCACAATTTGTATGGTGTCCCAACTTTTTTGAGACTTGTTTATAAAAGAACCATTGCTGACTTTCGACAAAAGTTGCTGCATAGCCACCAGCGTGTTAGTGCCCTGTGAGGCCTGGCAACATGTCCAGGGTGTGCTCTGCCCTCGCCCGAAGTCGGCTGGGATAGGTGCCAGCCTTGCTGCGACCCTAATTAGGATTAAGCGGTTACAGAAAATGAATGAATGAATAGTACTTCAATTAATTTTTAATGGTATGCATTATTCAATTGCACCCCCCCCAAAATAGATAAATAAATAAATAAATAACACAAAAGACCTTCGCCTGCACTATTTACTGTCTCTGACTTATGGAATAGAGTAACTACATACACTGTATCTAATAAATATATTTACTGGACCTTCTTCTTCATTGGTCCTCCTGTTTTTCTAGTTCTTCATTTATCTAAGATAAAAAAGGAGTCCCAATAAAATAAACAACATAAAATAAACAGCTGCTATAAATAATAAATCACTGAAAGTTTCTCTTCTTAAAAACATTTAAACATTATTTTGGTTTTATTTTACATTAGCTATCCTTGCTAGTGAAAGCCTCTATAAACCTGAGAAGAAATAAAACATCAAACCTTGGTGTTTGTTTGAGGTTTGAACTGTCAGTTTGTGTCTAGAGCTGGACATCAAATATTTAAATTAATTTGAGTTTAAATTAAATTGCATTTGTCTCCTTTAGTGTCTTCGTAGTAACTGTGGGTGGCTTTGAATGTTTTTTTTTTTCTTTTTTCAGTTTTTATCAGTGAGACGCACTGAGGAGCACCTTCACAGGATAGCTAAACCAATGTAGCTTTCTGTAATATCCATGGTCCTGGCAGAAGAAAAGGAAGTTAAAAACCCCTTTGCTTTCTGAACTTGCTCCTGTCCTCTACTCTAGCGTAGCGAAGCTCAGGAACATGAGATCTGTTTCTTGGGCTCCAAGCTGATTCGACTGCATGGTGGTGACTTTGTTTAAACTATGTTTATGAGACTGGATGAAGGTTCAAGAATAAAAATGTGTAAGCTGACATTTTAATTTAATTATACAGTATATTATTGTTTGTGCACACAACAGTTTTTAACAGTCCTCATGCAGCCTGTAAAATCTACTGTAAAATTCCTGTTATACCATCAGCAAATGATTCTGGTTTGCATCAGCTCCAATGCACTGATGCATGAGCTGATACAATATTATGAGAAGCTGTAATCATGACTCAAAAAAAATTTCATGTGGCTTTATATGATCATAGTATTAACACCTGACATGTAAAGCATGCCTGTGTGCTGAAGGCACTCTTGTGATTTTTGTGAAACTTTTAGTTGGAACGTTTCTCATATATGGTTTGTATCTTTATAGTTTCACCTAATGCAGGGGGCATAAGCCAGTGTTCTTTCTCACGTCGGTCCCAAGCCCAGATAAATGCAGAGGGTTGTTTCAGGAATTTTATCTGACGTACAGTGGTATGAAAAAGTATCTGAACCTTTTGGAATTTCTCACATTTCTGCATAAAATCACCATCAAATGTGATCTGATCTTTGTCAAAATCACACAGATGAAAAAACAGTGTCTGCTTTAACTAAAACCACCCAAACATTTCTAGGTTTTCATATTTTAATGAGGATAGCATGCAAACAATGACAGAAGGGGGAGGAATAAGTAACTGAACCATCACATTTAATATTTTGTGGCCCTCCCCCTTTGGCAGCAATAACTTCAACCAGACACTTCCTGTAGCTGCAGATTAGTCTGGCACATCGATCAGGACTCATCTTGGCCCATTCTTTTTTACAAAACTGCTGTAGTTCAGTCAGATTCCTGGGATGTCTGGCATGAATCGCTGTCTTGAGGTCATGCCACATCATCTCAATGGGGTTCAAGTCTGGACTTTGACTTGGCCACTCCAGAATGTGTATTTTGTTCTTTTGAAACCATTCTGAAGTTGATTTACTTCTGTGTTTTGGATCATTGTCTTGTTGCAGCATTCATCCTCTTTTTCAACTGTCTGACAGACAGCCTCAGGTTTTCCTGCAAAACATCCTGATAAACTTTTAAATTCATTTTTCCATTAATGATTGCAAGTTGTCCAGGCCCCGAGGCAGCAAAACAGCCCCAAACCATGATGCACCCTCCACCATGCTTCAAGGTGGGGATGAGGTGTTGATGTTGGTGAGCTGTTCCATTTTTCCTCCACACATGACGTTGTGTGTTCCTCCCAAACAATTCAACTTTGGTTTCATCAGTCCACAAAATATTTTGCCAAAACTTCTGTGGAGTGTCCAAATGCCTTTTTGCAAACATTAAACAAGCAACAATGTTTTTTTCGACTGCAGTGGCTTCCTCCTTGGAGTCCTCCCATGAACACCATTCTTGGCCATTGTTTTACATATAGTTGATGTGTGCACAGAGATATTGGACTGTGCCACTGATTTCTGTAAGTCTTTAGCAGACACTCTAGGGTTTTTTTTTTTACCTCTCTGTATATTCTGCGCTGAACTCTTGGTGTCATCTTTGGTGGACGGCCACTCCTTGGGAGAGAAGCAACAGTGCCAACTTTCTCCATTTGTAGACAACTTCTCTGACTGTCTTTTGATGAACATCCAGACTTTTAGAGATGGTTTTGTATCCTTTCCCAGCTTTTCCAGACCACAGACTGGAGCATGCTCTGTGACTCCTTTGGTGATGACATCGACGGCCTCACACACTGTATGACCGATTACATGAACTTCTGCGTGGACAGCACTGTGCCAACACGGAGGGTACGGTTCCCGTCCAGTGGAAGACCTCCTGTGTGGTCCCGGTTCGCAAAACGGCTCAAGCGAAGGAACCAGCCCACTACAGACCTGTCGCCCTGACCTCCCACCTCATGAAGACCATGGAAAGGCTCCTCCTCGAACACCTCCGCTCTATGGTGAGCCCCACCCTACACCCACTGCAGATTGCCTACAGGCCAAACATCGGGGTAGAAGACGCCGTCATCTACCTTCTGCAACGGGTGCTCACCCACCTGGAGATCGCCGGCAGCGCTGTGAGGGTCATGTTCTTTGACTTCTCCAGTGCCTTCAACACCATCAGGCCAGCGCTTCTGCGGAGGAAGCTGGAGGACATGGGAGTGGACGGACATCTTGCTGCCTGGATTATCGACTACCTCACTGACCGTCCACAGTACGTGCGGCTGCGTGGCTGTGAGTCAAAAGGTGGCAGTCTGCAGCACGGGGGCACCGTCCTCTCACCCTTCCTTTTCACCATTTACACCTCGGACTTCACCTATAACACAGACAGCTGCCACCTCCAGAAGTTCTCTGACAACTCTGCCATCGTGGGCCGTGTGTCAGAGGGGAACGAGCTGGAGTACCGGTTGGTCATCGTCGACTTTGTGGACTGGTGTGAGTGCAACCACCTGTGCTTGAACACTAGGAAGACGAAGGAGATGGTGGTCGACTTCAGGAGAAGCACTCTAACACACACACACACACACACACACACACACACACACACACACACACACACACACTCACTGGTGAACATCCAGGGACAGGACATTAAGACAGTGGACAGTTTCAAGTACCTGGGCATTCACCTCAACAATAAACTGGACTGGTCCCACAACACCAACGCCATGTACAAGAAAGGCCAGCGTCGCCTCCACCTTCTGAGGAGACTTAGGTCCTTCGGAGTATGCAGACCTCTGCTCAGGACATTTTATGACTCTGTGGTACCCTCTGCAATCCTCTACGCTGCCATCTGCTGGGCCACAGGCAGCACAGAGCGGGACAGAAAGAGACTGAACAAGCTGGTCAGGAGGGCCAGTGCTGTCCTAGGCTGCCCACTGGACTCTGTGGAGGAGGTGGGTGAGGAGGATGATAGCCAAGCTCATATCCATCATGGTCAACAGCTCTCACCCACTGCACCATACTGTAGAGAAGCTGAGCAGCTCCTTCAGTGGACGACTGAGACATCCTCAGTACAGGAAGGAGCGCTACCGCAGGTCTTTCATTCCCACCGCTGTCAGACTGTACAACGCCACTTTGTAACTGTCTATGAAAAAAAATGGTTATGTGCAATAAAAACCCCATGCACTTTAATCAATCACATCTACCCCACTGACTGTGAACCATATCAACCCATCTACTCTGCCCTCAGATACATGTACACTTGAATATAGGCCAGGCTACAAAATGTTTCTTTTTCTTTTTTATTGTATATTACTTTTATACCATTTATGTATCTATTTATTTACTTATATATGTATGTGTGTATGTATGTATGTATACGTATTGTGTATGTATCTATTTTGCACCCCCTACTGATGGTACTCCAAGAGCCTGTAACAGTGAATTTCTCCATTGTGAGATTTATAAAGCTGTATCTTATCTTATCTTAGACAAATCGACAGTTCTTGATCGCAGGTCTTCAGATAGCTCTTTTGAGCGAGCCATGGTGCACATCAGACAATGCTTCTCATCAAGACAATTCTTACCAGGTGTGTGTTTTATAGTGGGCAGGGCAACTTTAAGCCACTTATCAGTGATTGGGCACACACCTGACTTAAATTGTTTGGTAAAAATTGGTTTCAATTGCTCTTTAAGTCTCCTTAGACAGAGGGTTCAGTTACTTATTCCTCCCCCTTCTGTCATTGTTTGCATGCTATCCTCATTAAAATATGAAAACCTATAAATGTTTGGGTGGTTTTAGTTAAAGCAGACACTATTTTTTCATCTGAGTGATTTTGACAAAGATCAGATCACATTTGATGGTGATTTTATGCAGAAATGTGAGAAATTCCAAAAGATTCAGATACTTTTTCATACCACTGTAAAACCTGTGCCAAGTCTACTATGCGGATCATCAGTGTGACTTCCAAACCGGATTGGTTAAGGCCTGGGTTAACAACGGCCGCCATCAGTGCTGTTAACCAACAGGTTGCTTATGGAACTTGGACTACTGTTGGTCGATGAAGGAGAGGTGGGAGGTGTGTTCGTGTGTTCGAGAGGAGGAAAGGCATGAGTCTAGGACTGAGAGTAGGGACTTTGAATGTTGGAACTATGACAGGAAAAGCTAGACAGCTGGCTGACATGATGCAGAGGAGGAAGGTAGACATACTCTGTGTTCAGAGACCAGGTGGAAAGGTAGCAAAGCGAGAAGCTTAGAAGCAGGGTTTAAGCTGTTTTATCATGGTGTGGATGGGAAGAGAAATGGAGTAGGAGTCATCTTGAAGAAGGGGTTTGTCAGGAATGTTCTGGAAGTGAAAAGAGTGTCAAATTAGTGACAGAGTGATGAGTGACAGAGTGACAGAGTGATGAGTCTCAAATTAGAAATCGAAGGTGTGATGTTCAATGTTGTTAGTGCTTATGCCCCAGAGGCAGGATGTGAGCTAGAAGAGGAGAGATTCTGGAGTGAGTTAGATGAAGTGATACAGAGTACCCCCAGAAGTGAAAGAGTGGCCATTGGTGCAGACTTCAATGGACATATTGATGCAGGCAACAGAGGAGACGAGGAAGTGATGGGCAGGTTTGGTATCCAGGACAGGAACACAGAAGGACAGATGTTGATCGATTTTGCAAAAAGGATGGAAATGGCTGTGATGAATACTTTCTTTCAAAAGAGACAGGAGCATAAGGTGACTTATAAAAGCGGAGGTAGGGGCACACAGTTAGACTACATCTTGTGTACATGATGTAATTTGAAAGATGTCAGTGACTGCAAAGTAGTCGTGGGTGAAAGTGTCGCCAGACAGCATAGGATGGTGGAGTGCAGGATGACGCTGATGGTGAGGAAGCTGAAGAAAGCAAAGGCAGTGCAGAAGACAAAGTGGTGGAAGCTGAAAAAGGAAGACTCATGTGCTATCTTCAAGGAGGAGTTGAAACAGGCTTTGGGTGGTCAGGAAGTGCATCCAGATGACTGGACAACCACAGCTAATGTGATCAGGGAGACAGGTAGGAGAGCACTTGGTGTGTCCTCTGGAAGGACAGTAGATAAGGAGACTTGGGGGTGGAATGAGGAAGTGCAGGAGTGTGTGCAAAGGAAGAGGTTAGCTAAGAATAAGTGGGACAGAGAGAGGACTGACAAGAGGAACCAGGAGTACAGGAAGACACAGCGTAAGGCAATAATAACGGTGTCAAAGGCCAAACAGAGAGCATATGATGACTTCTATGATAGGTTGGACAGTAAGGAGGGAGAATATGATTTATACAAGTTGGCACAACAGAGAAATCGAGATGAGAAGGATGTGCAGCAAGTTAGATTGATTAAGGATAAAGTGAGAAATGTATCGACTGATGACAAAAGTGTGCTGGGAAGATGGAAAGAATAATTTGAAGAGCTGATGAATGAGCAAAATGAGTGAGAACAAAGAGTAGAAGAGGTGACCATTGAAGACCAAGAAGTAGCAAAGATTAGTAAGGGTGAAGTGAAGAGGGCATTGAAGAGGATGAAGAGTGGAAAGGCAGTTGGTTCTGATGACATACCTGTGGAGGTATGGAAGTGTCTAGGAGAGGTAGCAGTAGACTTTCTGACAAGAGCATTCAACAAAGTCTTAGAGAGTGGGAGGATGCCGGAGGAATGGATGAGAAGTGTGCTGGTGCCCATTTTTAAGAACAAGGGAGACATGCAGAGTTGTGGCAACTACAGAGGGATAAAGTTGATGAGCCATACGATGAAGTTATGGGAAAGAATAGTGGAAGCTAGAGTAAGGGCAGAGGTCAGCATTTGTGAACAACAGTTTGGTTTCATGCCAAAAAAGAGCAGCACAGATGCAATGTTTGCTTTGAGGGTGTTAATAGACAAGTATACGTCAAAGGGAGCTGCATTGTGCCTTTGTGGATCTGGAGAAAGCATACGACATGGTGCCCAGAGAGGAACTGTGGTATTGCATGAGGAAGTCTGGAGTGGCAGAGATGTTAGAGTAGTGAAGGACATGTATGAGAGATGTAAGACAGTGGCGAGGTGTGCTGTCAGCATGACAGAAGAGTTCAAGGTGGAGGTGGGACTGCATCAAGGATCAGCTCTGAGCCCATTCTTGTTTGCTATGGTTATGGACAGGTTGACAGACGAGGTTAGACAAGAATCTCCATGGACTGTGATGTTTGCAGATGACATTGTGATCTGTAGTAAGAGCAGAGAACAAGTGGAACAAAATCTAGAGAGGTGGTGGTATGCCCTGGAAAGGAGAGGAATGAAGGTTAGCCTCAGTAAGACAGAATACATGTGTGTGAACGAGCAGATCACAAGAGGAACGATGAGGTTACAGGGAGCAGAGATAAAGAAGGTGGAGGATTTTAAGTACTTAAACTCAAAAGTCCATAGCAATAGAGACTGTGGAAAAGAGGTGAAGAAGCGTGTGCAGGCAGGCTGGAATGGCTGGAAAAAAGTACAAGATGGTGTTGAGGTCAGCGATGTTGTATGGTTTAGAAACAAACAGTGACTCAGTGGATCAGGAATGTGCACATCAGAAGGATATCACATGTAAGAGGTTTTGGAAACAAAGTCAGAGAGGCTGGCTTGAGATGGTTTGGACATGTACAGAGGAGGGATAATGAGTAGTAGGATGCTGAGGTTGGAACTACCAGGCAGAAGACCTAGCGGAAGACCAAAGAGGAGATTTATTGATGTGGTGAAGGAGGACATGAGAGAAGTTGGTGTAAGAGAAGAAGATGCAGAGGATAGGATGAGATGGAGGCAGATCATTTGCTGTGGCAACCCCTGAAGGGAACAGCTGAAAGGAAAATAAGATTTTATAGTTTCACCCAAATGAGGATAGGTTTCCTTTTTGGGCCTGGTTCCTCTCAAGGTTTCTTCCTTTGTCAACTGAGGACGACAGAAAAAGACCTGTTGGTGCTCAGGCTGGAAAAAACCTCTAAAGGTTTTGGAACCCACCGCATTGCTGTTACACAGATGAAGGAATTTGAAGACTACAGTAATCCTCAAAAGTAGTGGCAAATCAACAAAAATAATTCTACAAGCAAGGTGTATAACACTCCAGAGGGTCTAAGAGGAACTGTGGGTAACTTTCAAGCAACTAAATGACTCTTACATTGGCTTAAAAAGCCCCCCCCCATATAAATAGTGTTATTTATCTAAAAATTGTTACAAGTAATCCTCTGCATCACACTGTATCCTTATTAGCATAATAAATCCTTATTATCATTATGGAATACAAATAATGAAGAAATATAGATCAACTTCCAACAAAGAATAACTTTATTAACTATTTTTTATTCTTTAAACAAAAAGATTTAAAGTGCATCAATTTGCCTGAAATAAAAAGTATCCTTATTTAAACTGTAAACATTTTTTGACCAACAATTTGAACCATTTGATACCAGAAAATAAAATAAAATAAAATAAATAAATGATGATAAATTCAAATTGATCAGCAATATTAACTCAGGAGCACAATATATAAAACACTTTAACTTACAAAACAAAAATGAATAAAACAATTATTATTATTATTATTATTATTATTATTGTCAAAATTATTAAGTTCAGATTAATTTCGAAAATGAGCACGTTTTGCAGGGCACAGCTTTTCGGTTTAAAGCATGATACTGAACTCTCAGCTCCCGCTTAATGCTGAACTGGGACCTGCACTTACGTCATCCAGCATGACAGAGACCATGTGTGCTGCAGGTAGGATCAGTTCCTCTGCCCTGCTGTTAGGTTTTCTACACTGAACAGTTCGGTACTCCAGTTTATCTGATGCTAACAGAGCTTTCTTGTGTATTTATTTACTTATATAATATATATGTATGTGTGTATGTTTGTATATGTATCTATTTTTGCACCCCCTACTGATGGTACCTCAAGAGCCTGTAACAGTGAATTTCTCCATTGTGAGATTAATAAAGCTGTATCTTATCTTACAAGTACGTGTGTTTGTGTGTGTGTGTGTGTGTGTGTGTGTGTGTGTGTTGAATGAATTTAATATTCAGTGTTTAATATTTAATTACTCAAAGTGTGGTACTGTTAGAGCACACAGTTACAGATAAGAAAGTATTTCAGAGAATCACACACACACACACACACACACACACACACACACACACACACACACACACACAGACACTGTGTGTTGCACTACTTTTCCTCATTTTATTGTGACTTTTTGTGGGGTAGATTTAAATCAAAATCCTTATGAAAACATCAGCAATAAAATAACCCTCAATGTATAATATATTTATAGTATTATAATTTGTGTGTGTGTGTGTGTGTATGTGTGTGTGTGTTTTGAGGAAACATAAAATACAGAGAAAACTCCAAAGAAAAGAAGATCCTGTGCTAAGATTCAAACCCATAAACTTTTTACTGAGATGACAGTAATACGTTTATATAAAATATCATAAATAATCAAAATTATTTTAACATTTTATCTAAAAGTAAACAATGAGCAGTGGTGGCCTGGTGGTAAAGGTGTTGGATCACTGATCCTAAGGTTGGGGTTCAAGCCCCACTCTCCACAAGTTGTCACTGTCCCCCCAGTACAGCTAACTGGGTTATCAAAGGCCATGTCTCTCACTGTCTATGGTGTGAGGTTCATGTAAAAGAACCATTGCTGACTTTCGGTAGCTGTCAGCGTGTTTCTGCCCTGTGATGGCCTGGTGAGCTGTCCAGGGTGTACTCTGCTGTACTCTGCCCTTGCCCAGAGTTGGATTGGATGAGTGCCACCCTCCCTGAGATCCTAATTAAAATTAAGTGATTACAGAAAAATAAATGAATATAAAAGTAGATATAAAAACACATGATTTACAAATGAACATATTTATGATGTGATGTGATGATGAAGTGGAAACAGAGAAAATTTTAAATACACACAGATAATTTTTCAGAGATGGAGAGATACTCCGGTTCTCTCCAACCTGAGGACAGGATCAGAGCGCATACACCTGAAAAAGAGTGACAAATAGAGTAAGAGAGAGAAAGCGAATATAACAGAGTGTGGGTGAGACAAACAGAGAGAAAGACAGACATCATGAAGGAAGAGTGAATAGGTGAAAGGGAGCAAAAGTCAGAGAGAGAGAGAGAAATAGAGAGAGTGTGTGAAAGAGAAAGTTATCTATGAATTCACAGCGATATTTAAAGCCGGAAGACTTTGTTTTGCCATTATTATTATTATTATTATTATTATTATTATTATTATTATTTACATTAATGATTTATATGCAGCAGAGCGGGATCGGGTGATCACTATTATTATTATTATTATTATTATTATTACAGTCTGCCCTCTACTTACGAAAACCTCTGAATACGAAAAATCCAGGTTACGAAAAACATTTTCCTAAATTTTCACACTCTGTATACAAAACAACCTCTTCTTACGAAAAGCACCAAATGCACCATTCAAAACATGCATCTCTTGAATAAAGTTTATTTACTTACTTACACAAAAGAACGAACTCTCCGCTTTCCAGGGATTTACATCAGTGCAGGCTGTGTTCTAAACGAGTTCAACGGCACCCTTGTGCACTTGAAAGACCTGAAGTCTGTATAACACACAGCAAGTACACTACTTTCGCAAGTACACTACTTTCGGTATTGAGCGCTTCACATATTGTAAGCGTTGATTGGTTGTTTTAAGCTTCATGTAAAGTGACTCGGTATAAATAAGTGACTTATTTGAAATTGATGTTGACATTATTTGATATATTTGATATTATTTTACAATGTTATGTTTATAATAATTGATTTAGGGATGTTTTATGACATCTGTTAATGGTATTTATGGATGTATAGTACAGTATGAGCATCATACGTCACACGTCATACGTCACTGTAACAACTTACGTTCACTTTCAACTTACGTTCGGCCGTCAGGAACCAATTAAAAACGTAAGTTGTGGAGCTTCTGTCCTGTTGGTTTGTGAGTTTCGTGAGTTTTGAGAGTTTTCAGAGTACAATGCTCATTGCATCTTTTTTGAGGAGGTCCGGATGAGCCGTGCCCCATCTCAAAAGCTCCACATTTGGCCACGAAGCATTTTTGTGCACGGAAGTGGGCGGCGTCACAAGACCTCTGATCTCGTAAGGAAGCAAGTTAATATTGAATCCGGACCTCTGATCTCTCGAGGAAGCAAGTTAACATTGAATTCGGACCTCAGATCTTTCAAACAGGAAATTCTGCTTTAAATACAACACCCCGTCTCAAAAGCTCCGTCGTCTGTGCGCTACTTGTGGGCGGAGCCCGCATTCAGCAGAACATGCACTCAAAGAGAGAGAGAGAGAGAGAGTTTTATGTGTGTATGTGTGTGTGTGTGTGTGTGTGTGTGTGTGTGTGTGTGTGTGTGTGTGTGTGTGCGTATGTGTGTGTGAATGAGTGAGAGACAGTGTTCTGTATGTGTGTGTGTGCATTAATAAAAATGTTAATAAAATGGTTTAGTATGTTAATAAAATTTTTAAATGGTTCAATAAATAATTTTCTTTTACTTTTAACACATATTTCAGACATATTTCATACAAAATTGGTGTACTTTTATAATTTTTAAAGGGTTTATGGGGTAGTCTTGGGAGCCTTGGAACAAATCACATGTTTTACATGTAAAATGCGCCTCTACTTACGAAAACTCCAGGTTATGAAAAAGGCTCTGGAACGGATTAATTTCATAAGTAGAGGGCTGACTGTATTATTATTATCTTACATCAATGGACGTTATTTAAAGGCACACAATATTTACTATAACAAACAAAATACACCTATACAGTGGTACCTTGACTTACGAATTTAATCCTTTCCGAGGGCGAGGTCTTAATCCAAAAAGTTCGTGAGATTAAACAATTATTCCCATTCGATATAACAGAAAACCAATTAATCCATTCCAACCCCCTCCCAAACTCATATAACCTGACACAAATATGTATATTCGACCTAATATATTCAAGATAAACATGAAAAACAATAAATATTTCATAATGATAATAATAACAATAATAATACATGTACATTAACATTAAGAATAATTACTAATAAATAATAATAAAACAAGAATAAACAATAAGTCAACTAACCCTTCCAATCATTGACTGTGGCAAAGATGTCATGTGGGCAGGCATGAGGTGGTGCCTAACAGAGAAGGAGGAGGAGGAGATGAATTTTGTGAATGTGCATGCCCCAAATGCCAGTGTGGAAATGCTTGTGGTGAGCTCCCACAAGCCCAGTGCTTCTGAAACAGTGAGGCGTGTCCCCTTTGGGGGGCACAGTGTGATGCCAGGTATGACCCTGGATAACATGCTTTTTTTGCCATACTCTACTAGAATTAAGTGTAATTGCGCATCCTCTACAGTAGTTGGCAGTGGCAATCTCATTGTGTTCTCTATAGTGTAGGGGAAAAGCACCAAACAAACGATATGAAGTGCAGTAAACACTATAGTCACGCGCGTGTGTTTGAGTTTGTGTGTGCATATTTGAGTGTGTATGTTTGAGTTCGAGTGTGTGCACGTTTGAGTGTGTGTTTTAGTTTGAGTGTGTGTGTGTGTGTTTGCGTTTGAGTGTTTGTGCGTGTTTGAGTGTGTGCGTTTGAGTTTGAGTGTGTATTTGAGTTTGAGTGACTGTGCGAGCATTTGAGTGTGTTTGGGTGTTTGTGTGTGTTTGAGTTTGAGTGTTTGTGTGTTGGTTTGAGTGTGGACTTATTTATTTTAAAAGAAAGTATTATTAGGAATCTGAGAGCCTTTTCAGTGAATTATTTTATACATTTCTAATGAAAAGTGATATTTTATTTAATAGCCCAGTATTTGTGAGATGCTTGATTTTCATTTGGTTCTGGTTCAAAGTATTTAAGCACAGGTGATAAATATTAGTAATTGATCATTATAGTGATACATTTCTTTCAGAAAATATTTAATCAGACAGAAATTAATGGATCGAAGACATTCATTTTCTAAAACACTTAATCCTAATTAGGGTCACAGGGAGGCTGGTGCTTATCTCAGCTGACT
Organism: Plotosus lineatus; assembly: GCA_024760905.1. Lineage (NCBI taxonomy): Eukaryota > Metazoa > Chordata > Actinopteri > Siluriformes > Plotosidae > Plotosus > Plotosus lineatus. Next base: position 52,100,832 of record CM045736.1, read on the forward strand.
CTGGGTAAGTGCAGAGTACACCCTGGACAGCTTGCCAGGCCATTACAGGGCAGAAACACGCTGACGGCTATGCAGTTCCTCTTGTCGAAAGTCAGCAATGGTTCCTTTATATGAACCTCACACCATAGACAGTGAGAGACATGGCCGGCCTTTGATAACCCAGTTAGCTGCACTGGGTGGACAGTGACAACTCATGAAGAGTGGGGCTTGAACCCCCAACCCTAAGAGCAGTGATCCAGCACCTTCACCACCAGGCCACCACTGCTCTTAGGAGCGAAGACAGATGAAGTCTACTAGTATTTTGGTAAAAGTGAAACTTTTACACGAAGTAACTTTTAACACTAACCTGAACTAACTATTTTAAAGAATTCCGAGCCCTTCTCTATTGTGTATACAGTAGGGATACGTAGGCTACATTAGAACAGATATTCTTCACTTCTTCATCAACTTTCTTCCATTCAGTCCAGCGTCCAGGTAGCTGATTAACCATGATTTATCACTCATTCATTCATTTTCTAAACAGCTTGGTCCTAATTAGGATAAGTCCTAGTCACTGGGAGACTGGCGCCCATCTTAGCTGACTCTGGGCAAGGAAACATGATGACAGCTATGCAGCCTACTCTTGACAAAGGTCAGCAATGGTTCTTTTGCATTTTGCACGATTGAACAGCATTTGATAACCCAGTTAGCTGCTCTGGGGGAGACGGCAGGGACAACCCGTTGACAGTGGGGCTTGAACACCCAACGTTGGCACCAGTAATCTACAGTACTCTATCACAGGTCCCCCATGATGTGTCAGAGGATTTAAATGTTACACACACACACACACACACACACACGCACACACACACACACGCACACACACACACACACACACACACACACACACACACACACACACAGATAGACAGACAGGTATAATCCAGAATATGATTTTTATTAGACACATTTTTATTACTCATTGCATCAGATTTTGGAGGAATTCCTTAGTTGTAAATCCTTAACCTTCAGAATTGGGAGGAAGATGTTGGGAGATGTGAAAATGATGTAGTTGGTATCTGCCCAGATTGCAGTAAGTTGAATGATCGAGTGATGATTATACGATCACACTTGAGGTTGGAAGTTCTGGACCCTAAAGTGAAGAGAGTGACAGAGCACTCACTTTATCACTGCTGGATAGAGAAGTGGCTTCCTCTCCAGCACATCGGGGGCTCCAGTGAGCCTTCTTGTCTAATCACCTGATCTTTTACATCACAACATAACTTTATAATAACGATCGGTTCATATTTTACTTTTTGATTAAGACACTGAGGAAAATTTTTATTTCCATGTAAAGATTCTAGAAATAAAAATTAAACTTTCATTCTTAAATTAATCTCTGTGAAAGCTGACAACTAGAAGTACACCTATACTGTATTTAATTATTAAATCAAACCTTATTTTCAGAAATCCGTATTCTCAAGATTTATAAAATATTGAAATATAGATTGATGTTACATGATGTTGCAGAATCTGTGTTGTGAATGTGATTCCCAATTATTTGTTTGTTTGGACGAATTTTTTTACACATTTTTTTTGCAAACAGGAAAAAAAAAATCAATTCAATACTTGTTATAGACGTTGACTTTTCTGTGACCTTGTTTGAAACAATACCAAACTCTAATCAATTCATGCAGCACATTTCAGTCATTCATTTTATGTAATCGCTTAATCCTAATTAGGGTCATGGGGAGGCTGGCACCTATCCCAGCCGACTCCAGGCAAGGGCAGAGTACACCCTGGACAGCTCACCAGCTACTTTTGTTGAAATTCAGCAATGGTTCTATTACATGAACCTCACCATAGACAGTGAGAGACATGGCCGGCCTTTGATTAACCCAGTTAGCTGCACTGGGGGACCAGCACATTTTATCAGTTTATTTTTTCTATCCATTTCATCAGAAACTAGTAAGATTAACACAGTGCATAATAAAGTTGTTCATTATTTCTGAGTGGATATAGAAGCAGGATTTGGATGGAGAATGTTCGAAATAAAAATAGGTTAAAGGCATGAAGGGAAAGTTCTGGAGTCTCTTTCATACTGGGCCTCTTTCAACAATAGCTTCTTAATTTTTTCTTAAATTTATTCTAAAGAAAATTCAAAAGAAAACTCTACATTGGATTCATGGCATGTTCTTAAAGCTCAGATTTGTTCACAGCTGTGAACCTGTTGTTAGATTGGTGAATCTTATTGTCTACGTAAATTGAAATCAATTTCAGTTGCTCCGGTTAGCATAGGTGAACACACCCATAAGAGGACATGGGGCATATGCACACCAATATTTACAAAGGTGGAGACAACAGCAAAGCAACCCTGAAAATCCATGCCTACTGAAATGTAATGGGGAAGTGTTTTACTTTTTACAATACAGAAGTGCAGGCATATTGTGGCACAGTGAACATGGTTTCACGGCAAGAGTGCACCACTAAAGAAATAAAAATAAAGTTATTTGGGCCTGAAATCAGAGGCTGAGAACAATATTGCAAAACACAGGCATGAAATGCTGCAACTGCTCTCCTATAGGCACTGTGTCTGGTGTATAAAGTATTTTATCACTCGCTGTATTTTTTTATAAATTGTATTTTTTATATATTCTATTAAATTGGTATACTGTATTTAATAAAGTATGTCCTGTGTTATATATATATATATATATATATATATATATATATATATATATATATATATATATATATATATATATATTACACAAAGATATTTCCCAATGACCATCAATCTTCAATTTATCTAGTTCCCATGGAACTGTTCTATAAAGTATATCAATCATATGCATCTTCTTGGAAACAGGAGAAGACCTTTAACAGATGGTTCTGGGAGTCCCTTGTGATTTGGATATTTGAATGATACTGTTTATGGTTGCGGTTTGGGAATATATCAGGAGAGTATATGCAATCTACTGCGTGTATAATGTTGGTTAGAGCAGCAACAGAATGAAATTTCTTTATTAGAAACTGTTAATGTTCACTCACGCATTTGCCGAACTGCATAATTTTACTAGAACCATGGGGATTCTGGAGTCTGGGTGGAGGCTTCTTGAAGGATTCTGGGTGAAAGCGTGGTACACGCTGTACAGGTCACCAGTCTATCAGGGAAATGGCAGAAATGACGATGTGATTTTTTTTGCGGGAGTAACAGGAATGGACAGAATCAGAAACAACTATATTAGATTAACAGCACAGGTAGGAGTACAGATAGTTTGGACATGTGCATAGGAGGGATGAAGGGTCCATTGATAGAAAAATGTTGAAGATTGACCTGTCTGGTAAGAGGACAGGAGGAAGGATAAATGGGAGATTAATGGATGTGGTGAAGTAGACATGCAGATGATTGGTGTGATGGAAGGGAATGCATAAGAGAGTTTGACATGGAGAGGAGATGGTATGGAAATGAAGCGCATAGTAACACAGAGTAAACACTGTAGTTGTCAAATGCGAAGTTATGTATGCTGTTGAGGAATTATGGGCAATGGATTCCGGTTCTGATGTGACTCACTGAATACATTTTACTCCTTTTTTAGCTGATATTTAATCCACTATATTTCAGCCAGTGAATTTATAATATACTGTACTGACATCCAAAAGGGAAATAAAATTTACTAAAAGTAACATCTGTTGGCTTTTTTTTACACCCGAGCCTAGTAGCTCATCGGGGCCGGTGGCGTAGTGGTTAGACTGCTGTGCTCATGATCGGGAGGTTGTGTGTTTAAATCTCAGTTTGACCCCCTACTGTGCTAAGACCCTTGGGCAGGGTCTTAACCACAAGTATGCCTCTGTTCACCCAGCAGTATAAATCTTTTCCTTTGGGCTGTTCCCTTCAGGGGTTGCCACAGTAAATCATCCGCCTCCATCTCATCCTGTCCTCTGCATCCTCTTCTCTTACTCCAATGACCTTCATGTTTCCTTCACCACATCCTCTTCTTTGGTCTTCCTCTAGGCCTTCTGCCTGGTAGTTCCAATCTCAGCATCCTACTGCCAATATACTCACTATCCCTCCTCTGTACATATCCAAACCATCTCAATCTAGCCTCTCTGACTTTGTCTCCAAAACAATGTAAACAGTGTTTGTGGAGAATTGCTTCCCTTTTCTGAGGTGTCAGATGGCGGTCCAGAACCTTTTTGAGGCCAACTGATAATCACTCTCCAGGCCCTCACCGAACTCCTCCCACGCCCGAGATTTTGCATCTGCAACAGCCTCGGCTGCAACACGTTTGGCCTGCCGGTACCTGTTTGCTGCCTCAGGAGTCCCACAGGCTAATAAACCCGATAGGCCTTCTTCTTCAGCTGGATGGCCCCTTCGCCGCAGGTGTCCACCACCGGGTTCGGGGGTTACCGCCACGACAAGCATCGACGACCTTCCGGCCACAGCTATGGGCTGCAGCCTCAGCAATGGAGGCACAAAACATGGCCCATTTGGATTCCATGTCCTCCGCCTCCTCCAGAACATGGCTGTAGTTCTGCCGGAGGTGGGAGTTAAAGGCTTCTCTGACAGGAGACTCCGCCAAACGTTCCCAGCAGACCCTGATTACACGCTTGGGCCTGCCAGGTCTGGAAGGCTGCCTCCCCACCACCGAAGCCAACTCACCACCAGATGGTTATTGGTAGACAGCTCAGCTCCTCTCTTCACCCGAGTGTCCAGAACATATGGCCGCAAGTCCGATAACATGACTATAAAGTCAATCATGGAACTGCGACCTAAGGTGTCCTTGTGCCAAGTGCACTTATGAGCACACTCACATTGGAACATATATATATAACATGATAGACAAACTGTGATGAGCACAGAAGTCCAACAATGAAACACCATTCGGGTTCAGACTGGAGAGGCCATACCTACCGATCACACCCTTCCAGGTCACACTATCATTGCCCACATGGGCGTTGAAGTCTCCCAAGACAACGAGTGAGTCTTCCGAGGGAGCGTTCTCCAACACCCCCCCCAAAGACTCCAAGAAGAGTAGGTACACTGAACTGTCATTTGGTGGATAAGCACAAATAACAGTCAGGACCCATCCCCCCACCCGAAGATGGAGGGAAGCGACCCTTTCATCAACCGGGGAGAACCCCAACATTTGGGCCCCGAGACGGGAGGCAACAAGCATGCCCACACCGGCTCACCGCCTCTCCTCATGAGAAACTCCAGAATAGAATATGGTCCAGCCTCTCTCGAGATGGATGGTTCCAGAGCCCAAGCTATGCGTTGAGGTGCGCCCGACTATATCTAGTCGGTATCTCTTCACCTCATGCACCAGATCAGCCTTCTTCCCCGCCAGAGAGGTGACATTCCATGTCCCGAGGGTCAAAGTAAGTAGCCGAGGATCAGTCCGACAGAACCCATGCCTTCGGCTGCCACCCAACTCACACCGCACCAGACCCCTAAAACTCCTCCCACAGGTGGTGGGTCCATGGAAGGGCAGACCCATGTCTCCTTTTTAGCTAAGCCCAGCCAGGCTCCATGTGCAGAAGCCCAACCACCAGGCGCTCGCCTTCAGCTGCCACCCAACTCACACTGCAACCGACCCCGAAAACTCCTCCCACGCGTGGTGGGTCCATGGAAGGGCAGACCCATGTCTCCTTTTCGGGCTAAGCCCGGCCAGGCTCCATGGGCAGAAGCCCGACCACCAGGAACTCGCCTTCGAGCCCCTTCCCCAGGCCTAGCTTCAAGGGGGACCCCCGGTGACCCGCGTCCGGGCAAGGGAGACTGCTTCCTTAGATGTCTCTCTGTCATAAAGGTCTTCTGAATCGCACTTCGTCTGGACGTTCACCCAGGGCCTCTTTGCCTTGGGTGACCCTACCAGGGGCATTATGCCCCCGACAACATAGCTCTTCGGATCATTAGATCACGCAAACCCCTCCACCACGATAAGGTGGCGATTCAAGGAGGGCTTATTTTTTATTTCGATGAATATAAAAAAAAAAAAAAACACGATGCACTGAAGCAGCAAGGGATCCATATATATATATATATATATATATAGGTGTCTTCCAGAGAAGATTAACTGGGACGCAGGAACGCTTGCTACTTGTCCCCAGAAACACGTTGACAGCTTTGCAGCCTACTCTTTATGAAAGTCAGCAAAGGTTCTTTTACATGCCTCTCACCATAGTCAGTGAGAGACATAGCCCACCTTTGATAACCCAGTTAGCTGCACTGGGGGGGACAGTGATAACCCTGTGGGGACTCGAACCCCCAACCTTAGGATCAGCAATCCTGCACCCTATTCACTAGACCACCACTGCCATATATATATATATATATATATATATATATATATATATATATATATATATATATATATATATATATATATATATATATATATATATATATATATATATATATATATATATATATATATATATATATATATATATATATACACACACACAGTTGGCCCCCCCTACCTACGAAATGAATCCGTTCCAGAGCCTTTTTCGTAACGTGGGAGGTTTGAAAGCAGGGGGTGCATTTTACATGTTAAACGCCTGATTCGTTCCAAGGCTCCCAAGACTACCCTATAAACCCTTTAAAAATGATAAAAGTACATCAATTTTGTATGAAATATGTGTTAAAAGTAAAATAAAATTATTTATTAAAGCATTTAAATATTTTATTTATTAACACATTAAACCATTTTATAACATATTTATTAATTAAACCATGATTAAACATTTTTATTAACACACACACACACACACACACACACACACACACACACACACACACACACACACACACACCTGCCTCTGTCTATCTCTCTCTCTCTCTCTCACACACACACACACACACACAATATAGCACGCATTAAATGTGTATTGTATATACATTAAATGTTTATTGTGGTGCTGTGGGCCACGCCCAAAGCATTTCAAGACGTGGAATTCAAAGCGCATTCCCTGCTTAACAGATCGGAGGTTCAAACTCAACTTTACCTTAATTCCTTGAGGGATCGGAGGTCCACATTTATTAAACATTTACTGAATTAAACAACTTAAAAAACGAAAGAAAAACTAGTTAAGCCTCCTTCTGTCTCTATCTCACTCACACACACACACACACACACACGTGCGCACACACACACACACACACAGACACACTCTCTCTCTTTCTCCCTCTCTTTCTCTCTCTCTCTCTCTCTCTCTCTCTCTCTCTCTCTCACACACACAAACACACACACAATACAGCACGCATTAAATGTGCATTGTGTACACATTAAATGTTTATTGTGGCGCTGCGGGCCACGCCCACAAGCAGGATGCCAAAGCATTTTCTTCTTCTTCTTTTCCTTTTGGCTTTTCCCTTCAGGGGTCGCCACAGCGAATCATCTGCCTCCATCTCACCCTATCCTTTGCATCTTCTTCTCTTACACCAGCTACCTTCATGTCCTGCTTCACTACATCCATGAATCGTCTCTTTGGTCTTCCCCAAGGCCTTATGCCTGGTAGTTCCAACCTCAGCATCCTACTACCAATATACTCACTATCCCTCCTCTGTACATGTCCAAACCATCTCAATCTAGCCTCTCTGACTTTGTCTCCAAAATGTCTTACATGTGCTGTCCCTCTGATGTGCTCATTCCTAATCCTATCCATGCTCATTACTCCTAAAGAGAACCTCAACATTTTCATCTCTGCTACCTCCAGCTCTGCCTCCTGTCTTTTCCCCAGGGCCACTGTTTCAAAACCATACAACATCGTTGGCCTCAACACCGTCTTGTACACTTTTCCTTTCATTCTTGCCGATACCCTCCTATCACACATCACACCGGACACTTTTCGCCAACCATTCCAACATTCTGTCATCAGTCAATACATTTCCCTCTCTGTCCTTTATCACTCTAACTTGCTACACGTTTTACCAATCTCTATTTCTCTGCTGTGCGAACCTGTATAAATCATTTTCTCCCTCCTTACTGTCCAACCTATCAGACAAGTCATCATATGTCCTCTGTTTGGCCTTTGTCCCCGCTACCTTCACCTTACGCTGTGTCTCCCTGTACTCCTGTTTACTCTATTTGGTCCTCTCTGTGTCCCACTTCTTCTTAGCTAACATCTTCCTTTGTACACACTCCTGCACTTCCTCATTCCACCACTAAGTCTCCTTATCTATTTTCCTTCCAGAGGACACACCAAGTACTCTCCTACCTGTCTCCCTGATCACATTGGCTGTGGTTGTCCAATCATCTGGAAGCACTTCCTGACTACCCAAAGCCTGTTTCAACTCCTCCTTGAAGACAACACGACACTCCTCCTTTTTCAGCTTCCACCACTTTGTCCTCTGCTCTGCCTTTGCCTTCCTCACCTTCCTCACCATCAGCGTCATCCTGCACACCACCATTCTATGCTGTTTGGCAACACTCTCACCCACTACTACTTTGCAGTCACTGACTTCCTTCAAATGTCCACCTTCCTCCTCTGCATCATGTCAGCCAGCTCTCTAGCTTTTTCGTTCATAGTTCCAACATTCAAAGTCCCTACTCTCAGTCCTAGACTCACGCATTTCCTCTTCTCTCTCTGCCTATGGACACGCCTCCCGCCTCTCCTTCTTCGATGTCTTCGACCAACAGTAGTCCAATTTCCACCAGCACCCTGTTGGTTAACAGCACTGATGGCGGTCGTTGTGAACCCGGGCCTCGACCGATCTTGTATGAATTTCGTTTTGATCATTTGCATGATAAATGTGGCAGAAGTTTTACGCCGGATGCCCTTCCTGTCGCAACCCTCTGCATTTATCCGGGCTTAGGACTGGCGTGAGGGGGAGACACTGGTTTGTGCCCCCCCCCCACTCACGGCTGCATTAAATACAAATTATTACATATTACATGTATTTCTACCAATGTCAAGATGCAGCCAAAAACTATACATTGCATATTTTAGTTGAAGCAATATATCAAATGCAAACCTACTATCAGCATCCCAAGGACAGTTCTGCCAGAAAGCAAATGTTCGGCATTCATTCTGGAATTTATTACTAAATGATGACATATGCTGATGTGATGAGACATATGCATACCTTTTTAAAAGATGCAGAGGTTAACAAAGGCTGGCCATGTCTCTCACTTTCTATGGTGTGAAGCAAGTAAAAGAACCATTGCTGACTTTTGACAAGAGTAGCTGCATAGCTGTCAGCATGTTTCTACCCTGCAATGGCCTGGCAAGCTATCCAAGGTGTACTCTGCCCTCGCCCAGAGTTGGCTGAGATTGGTGCCAGCCTCCCCATGACCCCAATTAGAACTAAGGGGTACAGAAAATGAATGGATGCTTAACCTGAATATTAAAGAGTGCACATTTGAAACATAATACAATCTAGGAAAACATACTCACTGAGTGCACATGCGAACTTCTTTCTTCATCAGTGATATGTTGCACTTTGATCTTTGCATTATGTGGAGTTTTCTGAAGACATTCATACAAGACTTCAGACATGAAACATAGGCTCTGTTCCCATTCTCTTTCATTGCTGTTAACAAAATAAAAAAAATTCTTATTTCAAAAATCTAAAACAACAACAAAAAATCCAACTCCATTTATAGGAATATAGATTGGATATTATGTTCGTTATTTGCAGGTGAAGATGACCATGACTTCTTCATGTCACAGGGGAAGTGGTGTGAGGGCAAAGATGGTTGAAAAGGTCAATCTTGGCGCAAAAACATCTATTGCATTCAGGGAAGGGAATGTGCAGGGCTAAACTCTGCTGAAAGTTCACACTGGCTGTCACACGCTCCTGTTCCTTTTATGCTTGTAGAGGTGGATGACTGAAGCATCCTTGAGCTCCTATGGTAGCTTCTCTTGAGACCACATAGAGTTGAACAGGCTTGTAAGACACTCAGCCAGTTTTGGTTAACCAGAGGCATAGATTTCATTAAAGATCGTGTCAGTACTAGGTGCTCTCATCAACTAGAACTTGTGGCAATCTTGCAATGGCTTCATCGTTGATGGTGGATGGTTGGTTGACGACTGTGCTGAAGAGACGGGTGGATTCAAACAAGATGGAACCATAGATGGCCTTGAAGGCACTGTAGAAGTTCATGTTCTTCTTATCTCCATAAGCCTGGATGGCATATGCCTTCTCACAAAACAATTTATCTTGCATGCGGTGCAACTCTGACTTTTGCTGCTTTAAAGGCTTCTTTCTTGGAGGTGGAAGAAGGAATTAATTGAGAAGTGCTCTATGGATGTTTCTTCAGTAGAGCCTAGATGTGACTGTTGTTTTCAAACCAGTCCTGGTTATTACGGCTAGTGGGTCCAACGATGACAAAGGTGGTGGAATAGATATCATTACAAAGATGAGCCCATTCTATTTCCACATCAGTATCGGGGTCTATATTTGAGAGGTTGAAACTTGTGCTCAAGCTCCTCTACTAGTTTCTGCTTGACATGGTCAAGGTTGAACATAGTAAAAGCCAATTTCTTCGGGACTTTGCTGCTGTGGGGGCTTCTGGGTAGTGTATTGCCCAGGTCCATTTTGAAGATTGGCAGGTGGTGGTCCAGCCAGCGTTCTCTG